>OZ020620.1:39965550-40565550 GCA_963971575.1 Liopterus haemorrhoidalis | reverse complement strand
ATATATGTATATATGAAGGTCTAAAAATTATATCAATAACTTCTTCTTTGGGCACAATCAGCTGGGCTGTCTTTTGGCCTCACATTAGTCCTCTTTCTTGATCTGTTAATTGTCAACTGTCAAAAAATATTTATATGTCAGATAACCTAAAAAATATATAACTGCGTAAAAACAAATTAAAGTCTGTTCCAAACGGTTAGGCGGAACTAGATTTTGCAATCTAGTTACTTTCATCGTTTAAATCGTGCTTTTCGGCCGTTTTGTTTAAGCTTTGTAAATCATACTTACAATAAACATTTTTTGGTTAAGGTTAATATCATTTTAAAATTTCATTTTCTTTATATTTTGATTTTTTGTGTCATTCTTAATACAAATTTTCCATTTATTTACTTTTTTGTCATTAAAATATCTAAAAAAAAATAATTTACTTTTGACATGTCATTCGATTCCATGGTTTCATTGTTGGAATTTTAAATTTTGACATTCCAACGTGAAAAATGAAATAACCCAAGCAAGTTCCCTTCTCGTGACAACCTAAAGGAACGAAATTCCCATTTAGTTCCGTCTAACCGTTTGGAACAGACTGTACATGGAGAATTTTCTCCATAAAATCTACGCCAAGAATATAAATAAAAGTCTAAATATGTAAATAATAACAAAATATATGAGAAAAATTAAATAATATAAATAATATATATTTCCAATGTACGACACTGAACATCTGTCAACTTGGACTAAAAACAATATTTTTACAATGTAATAGGGATGATGATCTAAACCAGTGGTTCTCAACCAGGGTGCCGCAAGCACATGAAAAGGGTACCGCGAGCTTTTCAAAATAAATTCGCCGCTATTCTCGAAATCGAAGACCGAAGACCGAATCGAAGAAATTTTCGAATGATCTTTAAATACATATTATGTAATTGTAATATTATTGTTTTTTTTCCCAACATCACAATTGTACTTTTGATTGATTATACTTTAAATTGACTAAATAGTGACATATTTAATAGTAGTGTGCCGCGAAGATCTCACATTTTGCATAGGGGTGCCTTCACCTAAAAAAGGTTGCGAACCACTGATCTAAACCAATCCGAAGCAAGGACAAACAGCCCTCGTTATTTATTAAACTGATTTTATGTCGTATAAATAACGTAAGTGTATTATCTGCCTTGTTTATTTCAATATCTTATTAACCTTATTAAATTAAAAAAAAAATTACTTGCTAACCCAGTTACTACGCCCATGCCCTAGTTGTAACTTACAGTCTGTTTCAAACGCTTAGGCGGAACTAGATTTTGCAATTTAGTTACTTTCATCGCTTAAATCGTGCTTTTCGGCCGTTTTGTTTAAGCTTTGTAAATCATACTTACAAGAAACATTTTTTGGTTAAGGTTAATATCATTTTAAAATGTCATTTTCTTTATATTTTGATTCTTTGTGTAATTCTTAATACAAATTTCCCATTTATTTATTTTTTTGTCATTAAAATATATAAAAAAATAATTTAATTTTGACATAGGTCATTCGTTTCCATGGTTTCATTGTTGTAATTTTAAATTTTGACATTCCAACGTGAAAAATGAAATAACCCAAGAAAGGTCCCTTGTCGTGACAACTTAAAAGAACGAAATTCCCATTTAGTTCCGCCTAAGCGTTTGAAACAGACTGTATTTTAAATTTTCCGCCATACTGTATTTGTCCAGTGTAAATCGTACTCGGTTCGCAGCGCTATCTACTTTTTTTTTAATTTGAAATAGACCATAGTTTGTCCTTACAAAAGTGAACAGCTTATATTTTAAAATAACTAACAAAACCAACTATTTTTCCATAAGTGAGATTATATTGTCTAAAAATGAATTCAGATTTAAATATCCTTTCCATAAATTTCGCAAAGTCCTAAATATTAACTGTGCAAAATTTGATCCAGATCGGTCAAAGGACCTACGATTTTATAGCGAACAAAAAGACAGATATCCGTTCTTCTATATACGATAGATTCAAGTAAATAGTCCAAATAAAAGAATATCAGATCCTGAAACTATGTTTCAAAATTGCAATTTCTGTGAATTCCTTTTGATACATGTTACAGTATGTCCACTTCCTGATTCGCGATTGAATATATCTGTGATCAGGTCATATTGAAAGTCTTCAAGAACTCGTTTACTTTCATTTATGAATAAAGAAAGCCATGCGCTATAACTGTACCGTGTTATGGTGGATATAGTGTTAATATATTTGACACGATTATTTGTGGACATACGGGCACGTGTTTAGTACCATTTTATATTTATATGTTGGTAGAATTTGTTAGAACGTTACTAGGAAATTTACTAAGTCATTAGAAGTTGATTTCTTTTCGACGCATATTTCCGCATGTATTAATTACCTGTTAAAGAATAAGCTTAAAAATTGCATATCTATAGCATATTCATAGATTATGGATGCTTATAGATTATAGAGCCACAACAGACGCATAGAAGAGCTGCATATGGCTCGCGAGCGTCCGATACACTGTACACTAAACAGCACGTAAGGCCAGTAGCGCCTGGTGTGTAAAATATTTGGGGAGACACTTATTGATCAATATATTACAGTATCCCGCCTACGACCCACGGGCCGAATCTGGCCCAACAATAAGTTTCATACGACTCACATGAAATTTCTACCCCTTGTTTTTTAGAATCACCCTCTCCCTATCTTCAAAAGATTTTCGAAATTTCTTCACTCCCCCTGTCCTTAATTGATTTTCAGACTTTCTTCCCCATATTCTAAAATGATTTTCAGAATTTCGCCCACCCGTCCTCTGTGATTTTGAAATATCTGGCCCCCAATCCAACTCAATCTGGCCTGTGAAACATATTTAGAATTCATATACACAACGTATTAATTTAGAGGAAACACGATTTTTCTCAAAAACACGATGAGTATGTTGGTAAAAAAATTTAAAGATCTAAGTTGACTATAATGACATTAAAAATGATTAAAAATATTTCGCTTTCAAATTATACTTCCAAGTGCGACTTGAAAGTGAATAATTTTTTATTATATACATTCTTTTTACCGACCGCCCTTAAGGGAGGTACTGTGATCATACCGATTTTGACATTTCGAGATTTCGATGGATCTCCACGAATTGAGGTCCCTACATAACGTTTTGACTGTATTTAGCATGATGTCTGTCGGTCTGTCTGTCTATCTGTCTGTCTGTCTGTCTGTCTGTCTGTCTGTCCGTCCGTCTGTCTGTGTACACGTGCAGAGCAAATTCGGCTAAAAGGATTTTTATGAAACTTCGTATTTAACCTTTTGCCATCAATGACACAATTTGATCAACTTTTGGTAAAAATCAGTTGATTAGAAATGGGAGTTTACTCGTGTCGGTTTTAAGATTTTTGCGAATATTGAATAACAGAAAAATATTTCGAAAAAAATTATGTAAAAAAAGTTGGTATAAAAGCAATAACTAATAATTTTATTTGAGATATTTTTTGATAAAACGATATTTTTTTTAGTAAAGTATGTATTTTTTCATACTTATATGTAACGTTTCCATGATAAATAATATCTCTGTTAGAAAATATTGGGCCAAATTATTTTTACTCTGCTGCTAGAATGTATTTTACACAAGTACTTTGTGATGGCGGTCAGTCCTGTGGTGGCCACAGCTGATTTTTTATTAAGCTCCGAGCTACAGATAGATCAATCTTTGGTCGTTAAAAAAATTGTAGCTTTTGGTGCCCCATTCTAAATTATTATTATTGTTTTTTACTGAACTCTGTATAAATGTTCTATTTCCATTGCTTGCCGGTCCGTCATGAAAAAAGGTTGGGAAACGCTGTATTAGAGAAATGTATTTCTAAAGCTTTTTATCGTAAGGAATACATTTGTTCCAAATATTTTTGTAAATTCCTTTTTAATAATAAATAAACATTTAGCTACTATAATCTTTGATTTAAATTATTATATTCATCAAACAACAATTGTAGTATAATAGCAATGAATAATATGCATAATTAATTAAATCATTGTAGATTAAGTCTGTTGTCAACAATAAACAAACACAAGTACTGCACTGTGAATTAATGACTTGAATTAATTAATCTAGTCATGAAACAATAGATCAGTTTATCTTATCTAAGGGGTCACACCTGAAAGACTGTTTATAATTGTTACCTTGAGGGAGGTAGCATATCAGATATGCACGGATATTGCGACCTTCCACCAAGATCAAAGAAATTAAAATAATGAAAAGACAGCATACTCCAAGTTCTGGCCATTTAAATTACGCTTCGAATTTATGGACATTTTGAATTGCTTCTCTTCCACGGAGATTTGCACCCGTAACATGTAAATTATATGGTTGAGCGCAGAATCGACCAATAGGTACCCGAAGGCGCGTATCCAGGAGAGGAAGGGGAAAACCAGCTTGAGTCTGGCAGCCTGCAGAAAGGGCATTGCGTTTCATCAGGACAGTGCTAGACCACATGTGTCTTTGGCTACCGGAAACTTTTACAGCTTGACTGGGATGTTTTGGTTCATCCACCATACTCTCCCGACCTTTTACCCTCCGACTTCCATTTATTTAGATCAGTGTCCTTCAGCCCGTGGTACGCGAAATATTTCAATGAAATAATGTAAATGCACACTTCTATTCACGAGTATATAGCACATTTTTTTAGTCGAAGCAGAAGCTAACTTTTGTCCGAACTATGATTAATTTAATATTTACTAGCACCAATACAACGCCTCTCGCGGCTATTTTTCATACATCTAAAGAAGCTAGCTCTTTGGAATAGTCGCTTATAAGAGGAAGATATAGAAATGTTTCCCTTTTTGGAAGAATTTTTGATTGCTGCTGATGCCAACCAGAAAATCATATTCAATTATAAGTCAACATTTAAAAGCATTAGCTGAAAATTTTAATAATTATTTCCCTGAAAATGAGGATCCTCAAAAAGGTAACCTCTGGATTAATAATCCATTCTTGAAAGATATAAAGTTATGTGTATTTGATACTCGTGAAAAAGAAAAGCTGATTGAGTTGTCTTGTGATGTCACTCTGGTGTCCAGACATAAAATGCATTGAATAAAAAGAATTCTTCACCGTATTTTATAGATAAATATATAGGTATTTTCTTGGGTTTCGGTCGATAAGTAAAAGCAAATTTAGTCAAATATTTACAATGATTTTATTATTTGCTAAACAGTTTCGGTTCTATCTGAACCATTCTCAAAGCATAAAAATAAGTACATGTTTGATATAATGAATTGCATTAAATAAATATAAAATAAACAATAAATATAAATATAAAATTAAACATTATTACACTTTAATTTTATATTTATATTTATTATTAATTTTATATTTATTTTATGTAATTCATTATATCAAACATGTACATACTTATTTCTTGGCTTTGAGAATGGTTCAGATGAACCGAAACTGGTTACCAAATAATAAAATCATTTTAAATATTTGACTAAATTTGCTAAAAAGAATATCCATCTTTGAGTGATAAAGCTATCAAATTATTAGTAATTTTTTCGACTTCCAATTTGTGCGAAAAGTTTTTTTCAACCATCTCAATAATAAAAACCAAACAGAGAAATCGGATGTTAACGCAGAGCTTCGTCTCTCAGAAAAACTCTGCAGCCACGTATATAACAGTTTCTAACAAAGTAGCAGCAGAAGATGTCGCCCTAAAAATTGTAATTATATAACTGTATAACATGTAGCTATATAATAATAAAATACTATATATATTGGGTTTTATTTATGTTTTAGCTTTCAGCCGGTCCGCGAAATATTTATCCTATTTCCACCAGTCCACGGGAGCAAAAAGATTGAGGAGCACTGATTTAGATCGCTTTAAAAGAGCTTAGATGGTAAAAACTTCCTTGGAAGACTTGAAAAATCATCTGAATTAGTTCTTTAGCCAGAAACCTCAGAACTTCTACGAGTGCGGAATTATGAAGTTACCCGAAAGATGGAAAAAGGTCATCGAACAGAACGGCACATACTACATTGATTAAATATAAATTTTAGTAAATAAAATGTTTCTTCAATTTTTGTCACAAAAACATGACGACCTTTTGCATCAACCTGATACAACAATATGATATAAAAATATTTTTCACAATTCCAGAACAAATTTATGAAGGTAGAACAAATTCTATTGCTTTGAACAGTAATATTGGTTTGAACTTGCTTCCCAAATTTTTGTTGATAAATAATGGATGTGTAATTTAATGCGATGATGGTCAGACTATGTGTCAGACTGGCTGTCTACACGTGGTGATATATGTGACAGATGACACACAGCGTCTGCCTTCTATGTAAATTCTATCACTCCTTTTATACAATTCAAATCATCGATCTTGAAATAAGTAAATTCATCGAAAGTTGTTTCTATAATTTTTCAAATGATCTCTAAACCTGGAGGTAGATTTAATGTTCGTAGACCTAGATGATAACTGTATGGAAGTGTTATGCGGGTTGCTGACATAAATAATACAACTAGATCTAGCTAACCAGTTTCGAAATATTTTACTTCTTCATCAAAGCTACACAAATAAAAATCAGAATTTAAAATACAATAACTAATTACAAAGTCTTTTTTTAAAAACACACCAAGCCGGTCGCTATGGCGTACTGGTCAGCTCATTTGACTGCTAACCATGGGGGCTCGGGTTCAAATCCCGGTGATGGCATGAATGTTTGTATTTGTTGTAAAAATTACTAATGTATCCATAATAAAAAATAAAGATATCCTGGTTAATGGCCATCGTAGCTAAGACGAAAAATTTATTATATAAAAAAAAAAACACACCAATAATATATTAGACTATTGCTATTATTTATAAACACATACTTATTCAGGATTTCTGAAACGAAAAGTTTTGATACATTTGTAATGTAGAAATTAAATATTAAAATACTGCCTCACCGGAAATCGAACCCGTCAACCTAAGAATTTCGCGTTCTCGTTCTAGACCACTAGACTAGTGGTCTTTGTAGTTTAGCAAAACTACAAGCGACTAACGAGCAAAATTCTTAGGTTGACGAGCAATTATTTATGTGTTTTTTTTTTTGTTTACCAATGAAATATGTACAAAAGTGACAATAAAAAAGCATTTTTTAAGGTTTTATAGGTATGACCACCAAAAAACCCTTATAACGTCACTCATGTGTCTATCTGTCTGCATGCATGTCTGTCTGTTTGTACAGTAAATTGTAGCCAAACAGTTGAACACAGAAAGTTGAAATTTGGTATGCTTGTACAACTCTTCGACCCATATATAGGAAAACTATAGAATTCATAAAACATATCAAGAGATAAATATAAAAAAATCAGATGTGGCCACCACAGGACCGCCATCACAAAGTACTTGTTTAATTTATGCTGCTTTATCAAATAATGTCTCAAATAAAAGTTGTTAGTTATTGCTTTTATAGCAACTTTTGTTAAATAAATTTTTTCGAAATATTTTTCTGTTGTTAAATATTCGCAAAAATCTTAAAATCGACAAGAGTAAACTCCCATTTCTATTCAACCGATTTTTACTAAAAGTTCATCAACTCGTGCCATTGATGTCAAAAGCTTAAATTTGAAGTTTCATAAAAATTCTTGTAGCCGAATTTGCTCTGCACGTATACATAGACAGACAGACGGATAGACAGACGGACAGACAGACAGACAGACAAACAGACCGACAGACATCATGCTAAAAATAGTCAAAACGTTATGTAGGGACCTCAATTCGTGGAGATCCATTGAAATCTCGAAATGTCAAAATCGGTATGATCACAATACCTCCCTTATATATGTTGGCGGTCGGTAAAAAGTATTTAAGGCAGCGCACAACCCTAAAGTTCTCAATAGTTTCTTATACAAAACTTTTAATCGGAAATAAAATTAATAACAATCTATATATCAAAATTTGCAGCGAATTTTTATGTATTTAATAGAATATTTTTAACTGTAGAAAAAACTTTTATGCAATTGTAAATAAGCAAATTGCATTATCGACGCCATCTTGTACACTAATCGACGCATATTTGCGTACGATACGGCAAATTATGGCTAAATCTTCATCCTACAAATAGGTTTCTAGCTATTTTGCTCTATTGTGAAAACTACTTATAGTTATTGTACTTGGTATTCTATTTTTGCCGCCATCTTGAATCTGCTTTGAAAATAGGTGATACGAGTAAAAATGATTTATTTTTCGTGAAGAATACGTGTACCAAGTGGCATTTCATTATCATCAAGTATAACATTTTTCGACGAAATCTCTTAACTATAAGTAATCAAGTCGAAAAAAATGTTGACGTATTATTTGAACATTTCTTTTTTACATTTTGACTGGAGTTTCAAATGAAACCACTTAATGAGTGAATAAAAAAGCGATTTTTAATTTTTTGCATTTTTTTTGTGGGATCTTCACAAAAAATTTGTTAAAAAACTATTTTCAAGAGAAGTTGATCAAAAAATTCAGTAATGTAAATTGTTGGGAACCGAAATAGTTCAACAGAATTTAGATTAGTTTTTCGATCTTTTTTTTTGTGTAGTTGAAAAAAAGTACTCCTACTATAAATTTGGGATATAGTAAATCGTTTGAAATATCCTTGAAAATGTGTAGGCTATATCTTTAAGTATGATTAATGACTACAGCAAACTCATATACATAATAATTTTCCATATATGCACATTCTCTAAATTATCAAGGAAATTATTAAAATAACGCATTTCCAATCGGAAAAGTAAAATGTCCCGAACACTCCTTAACATATTCTTTCCTTCCGTTAACAAATCTATTACATAAACACGGAACTACAAATAACTAAACAAAAATAAAAACCATAATTAATTACATTAGATTTTGCATTTAAATTATGTTTATATCTTTTAATTTTAATTTCCAAATCGCACTGTAAAGATGACGGAGCATTTTACAATAGGAAATTATGAATATTTGGTTCAAGGATAGAAAAACTAAACAACGATAGATTTAGACGCAAAATGAAGTTTCATGATCCGCGACCAAAGCGAAAACTCTGATGCGCATGTGCATTATACATTTAAAATCATTTCTTATCACTTCCTTGCATCGATGTCAGTGTAGTGTATCATTTATTCCGGTATTAATGGAGAGTTGACGTTCATTCATTAGGAAAAATGAATGAATTTTAGTTTTAATATTGTTTACAGTACAGATCGTTCATTAATGATTGATATGCATTTGAATTTAGCGCGTTGTCGTGTAATTTTAGTCTTACAATTAGACAGGGAGCTCATGACATTTTTGGTCTCTGATTTCATACAGCATGCCTTTTGGAGGAGAGTATATTTACCCTGTGACAACAAAAAAGGGATGGTACTAAACCCCTGCACGATTTCCGGTCATAGAGAAAATTGCATTTCCACTTGCACAAAATTTTTGTGTTTTTTCTGATTTAATATTGCTTGCCCTTTTGTCAAAAGAAAGTTATAACAAATTTTTCTTTTAATTATAGGCATGCTGTATGAAAACGCGGAAAATCATATTTTTTTATTACAAGATCACATGACCGTTTGAGCCCTTTGGGACCCTCCGAATCGCATGCATATATTTAAAAGACTTTAAATTTGTAATAACTTTCTTTTGACAAAAGGGCAAGCAATATTAAATCAGAGAAAAGCACAAAAATTTTGTGTTTAAGTGGAAATGCAATTTTCCCTATGACCGGAAAGCGTGCAGGGGTTTAGTACCATCCGTTTTTGTTGTCACAGGGTAAATATTCTCTCCTCCAAAAGGCATGCTGTATGTAATCGGAGACCAAAAACTGTCATGAGCTCCCGGTCTAAATGTTGGGTTCCTAGTTGTAAATGACGCATTTAACCATAAACGTATATCGAATATTGACACTGACGTTTATACCACGTGACATGTGACTGAAATAATAATTAACGTACTGATGTGTTTCTCTTTCACGTTGGCAAAATAGTAAGAGAAATACAAATGAAGTTTGTCAATTTTGTTTATTGTTCAGGTATAGCTACGACAAACGTACTTATACATACAAACGTTTACCGTAGGTTATCCCACCTCGGGGTTTGTCTGAGATTACTAATGTTTTCTAGTGTCATTCGTACTGAATCAGTGGTGTCTAAAACTCTGTTTTGCTATTTATTTCATAGTGTTTTTCATTAAATTTGTCCTTTTCAGGACAATATTTCTATTTTAAATAATTGTTTTCTTTTATTTAAAACAATATTAGTATAAAAAACGTTCAGAAAGCAGTCCCATGAATTGGTTTACATCCTATACGAATATTTACTACGAAAGTAAGAAAACAGTGGACCTTTATTAACTGTACATGCAGTTCAGCAGGTAAATAAATATGAATATTTATTATAATTAAAATTAGGTTCCGGAATCATATATATTCACATTGAATGTATAAGATTATTGGTGGTTATGTAAAAGAATTTACATAATTAATATTATATTTATTTCGGTGGAAATCCAAGAAAAACCCGTACAACTCATATATATTCACACTCAATTTGCATTATTTTCATGAATTTTTTGTAGAGACATCTTTCTTAGATAATAATAAATTATATTAGGTATGGAAATTGTTATTTTTTTACACAGTTTTCATTATTTTTCTCTTTTATAACTTGCAATTTTAGGTTTCCCTATAAATCAGCGTAAATTTGACATATATCGCAGCGCTAGGTTCGGTTAGGTTAGTAGAATGCGAGAGTAGCGAGCTATCTACTTTCTAGTTTAATGACAAAACGTTATCTTAGGTTAGGAAACTGTCAGGTTAGTAGAGTCAGAGTTTAAAGAGCGAGTTATCTACTTTCTAGTTTAATGACAAACCGTTATCTTAGGTTATGAAAGTGTCAGGTTAGTAGAACCGAGTGGACCGAGCTATCTATCTTCTAGTTTAATAACAGAACGTTATTTTAGGTTAGGAAAGTGCCAAGTTAATAGAACCGAGTGGGGCGAGTTAATTAAAGTTATTTAACGAACTAAATCAGCAAAGAAGAATTAATCACATTATGGAAACTAATAATTTAAATAAAGAATGTTAAATGTTTCTGAATTAAAAGCTCTCAAGATAAAAATTTATGCTATGTCAATGGGACATTAGGGCATGGGCCCGATTTTGATAGGTATGGCTAAAATCTTAATTCGGAACATTTGAATATGACCTAAAGTATATCTACAAGTTTATTTTTGTACTCAGCTAGTAACTACCAACCTTTAAAATTCCCTGGATTTGAAAAAAAGAATTATTCATTAATTTATGATGTTATTAAATGCCTTAACGATCTTACAATCAGCGGTAAAATCATAAAAATATGCTGGATTAAAGGCCACTCAGATTTTGAGTTCAACATCGAAGTCGATCTTCTAGACAAAGAAGCAGCTGTAAATGGTTCCCTGTTAAATATTCCTCTAAACAGTAATGAGATTATGTCAATCTTCAAATTTTCCATATACAACCAATGGCAACAAGAATACATAGATTCTCTTCAACACAAAGGATCATACTACGGTCAAATTCAACCTCTTCTTCCTAGAAAGCCTTGGTTTTCTTCTCACCAAAGCAGATCTTTTATATCCACTCTTATCCGGCTTAGATGTAATCACAACTTCTCTCCATATCACCTGCATAAAATTAACATGGTTTCGTCTCCTTTCTGTCCGTGTGATAATTTATCTGTCAGTGATTCGAACCATTTATTGTTTGAATGCCCAATTCATTTTCGTAATCGTAACTTATTCATACAAAATTTAGTTGTCAAAAAAATATCCTTACCTACCAATATTCAAACGCTTCTTGCTACTAATTCTCTAGACATTTATGAAATTATTTATAACTATATTAAACCAGAAAATATCAAATTATAAATGTAATTTTTAAAATATTATAATCTCTGTATTTATACATGGCTAATAGCCAAAGCAGCTAAAGCCAACAAATAAGAGGGAAAAAAAACCTTTAAAATTAATTTGATGAGCTGGAAATTCACACCTTTCCATTATTTATGAACACTCCACATATAATTATAAATTTCAGTATTAGCCAACAAACATTAAATTGATTGTTATTAATAAGTTATTAATAAAAATAATTACGAAAGAATAGATGTAATCCAGATAAAATCTATAATAGATTTTCACTATTAAATTACATTTTCGACCTTCCTATATGCAGCGTTATCTAGTAGCGTTGTCGTACAGTGAAGAGATATTAGAAGTGGATATTTTCACATGATTCATATCCAAGTTAACGTTGATTTTTAAACAATTCTGAGTATAATTGAACAGTAGATTGAACAGGGTAAATAACGTTAATTTGCCATATCCACATGTACATGAAGGCAGTAAATTTGAAATAATTACATATAAGTAGCCGTTAAACTGCATGTTGAATTGCATTCTCACATAAATCCATGCAACGGACAGGAAACAACAATCAAACTACCAACTGCAGATTCTCAATGGATCAAGGTAAAAGATATGTTCACACTTCGACAAACATACATAAAAACTTATCTTGATTGTAACATATGTAGGCACGTGAATTAAGAATGGTTGCAAACAATGGCGAATCTTGCTCGTTAAATATTTGCTCTAATGAAATATTCTTTAGAAATTTGTTTAATATTAGGCGGAATGATTAAAAAAATATATGACGACTATCGTCACCTATCGTCAACTAACAACGAAAAGTAGAAGTATTATTATAAATACTGTCACAACGTTTTATTTTCCAGGAGATGTTTAAAGATATTTTAATTTTCTTTTAGTACGAGGGCTATTCGAAAATTAACCTTCGTTTGGCTATAAAAATAAAATCATCATAGATACAAATAGTTTATTGTATACATATTAAAACTACATATTTTCTTTATTTTTCCACCTAGTTGCCATTTAAATTTAAGCACTTTTCATTGCGTTTAACCAGCTTTGAAATTCCTTCTTCATAGAACTCTGCCGCCGCCAGAGAAATGAAGCCAACGTGTCACAGCCTTTTGAAAATCTTCATCATTAGCGAAGTGTTGGGACCCAAGCCAGTTCTTCATGTGGTTGAACAGGTGGAAATCACTTGGAGCCAAGTCTAGAAGAAAGTCTAGGGTGGAACCCATTCGTTTGGTTTTGTTGATCTCGGTCAGCAGTTTTGCTACCCAACGAGCACAAAACTTCCCGTAGCTTAATGTTTCGGTGACTATCTCGTACAAAACAGTCCGAGAAAGTTCAGAAAATTTTTCGGAAAGTTTTGAGATCGTGAACCGACAGTTCTCTCTAACATTTGGTGGGATATTCTATTTCGGCACTCATGTTTTGAGGTTATAACAAGCGAACACTCGGCAGTACGACGCTCCCCCTTGCACAGCTGGAAGCTTACTGAATCACTGCACACGCCGATGTATCAATGGCGGCGTTCCACGGCCTACTACTCACGCTACGCAACAATGGAGGTTACTTTCCGAATAACCCTCGTACATAATACATGCATGTATTTTAAACAAGAAACACCAATCAGTTTTCGAAATGGCCACCTCTGGCCTCTACACAGATCTAATATATTTGCAGCCACAATTCAATAGAATTACGAAGGGTTTCTACACAAAAACACTGCGCTGACTTCATCAAGGAGCGCTTCAAACTAGAGATATTAGAGTCTCTTCCTCTGTCTTGAAGCACAGACCACAATTTGTAGTCCAGGGAATCGAGCTCAGAGTTGCTAGACAGCCAATTAGCAGGGGAAATGAAGTCCGGTATATTACTTTCAAGTCACTGCTATAAAGTCTTCGTCATATGGACTGATACTGAATCTTGCTGAGAGCTTTAGCGGTGACCAACTCAGACGACCTCAGTATTATTGGAAACTGCGGTGACTGCGCGCACACGTGCTATTTTGTACGGGAAATGTAGTCCGATATATTGCTTGCAAGTCATTGCTACATAGTCTTCGCTGCATGGACTGGCACTGAATCTTGCTGAAAACTTCAGTGGTTATCAACGAATACATCAGTATCATTGGAAACTACGGTGACTTCACGCACACTCGCTATTTTGTCCGGGAAATTAAGTCAGATATATTGCTTGCAAGCCATTGCTATATAGTCTTCTTCGTATGGGCTAGCACTAAATCTAGCTGAAACTATCAGTGGTGGCCATTTAATACGATCTCAGTATCATTGGAAACTACAGTGATTGTGAACATACGTGCTATTCTGTAGAAACCAGGTTGTCTGTTTGTATTCAGTTTTTAGTAATATATATTTTTTTGTGTGTGTATAAATATGAACAGCTTTACAACTAAACTTTAATTATCATTAGTTATCATCTATAAGACATGTATAAACCTGAAATCCAGTAGGTTCTCCTGTTGCTTATGCACAAATCTTCAGTAAACACAATAGTGTTATGTGGGTGGCCTATACACGTTAAAAATTTTCAATAAAAAAATGTTTAACATATCTTAAAGATAATGTGGGAAAGTAATATTTATACATCCGTCTAATCCATGTACGCATGTATCAGGAAATGTATTTATTGTTTTAGGAAATGCCGCCTCAGATATTAATCTCTATTAATTGTTCATTAGAAATCCATTAGTTTATAATATAGGATTAAGTTAAAGGAGACTCCGTTTAATATAAAGTTTAATAAGTGAATTGGACATTATTTAATAAATTGTAAATTAATTACTCTTTAAGATTAAGAGAATTGAAAAATACAATTTTATGTTTCTGTGAAACTTGTGTGTGTATTATGAATTATCTAGAATGCAGAATATGTATAGCATCCAACAGGACGCTATGGTATTATGGTGAGTGTAGTTTCGCGTTGATTGCTAGGCCAGATAGGCTCGGGGTTCGAATCCTGGTGCTGGCATGGATGTTCAGTTTTTAAGGTTCAGTTGTAACAAAAATAAATATTTCTGGAAGCTGGTTAAAAAAAGAACTTCCAACAATAATTTGTTATCATTCTTACATTCTAACACCCCTAGTAAATTTTCTTTATCAGTCCTGGAGAAAACTTTCGCCCTGTTTCTCACTAATCTGATTTTTTTCGGGAAAAATCCAAATATTGTGTGAAAAAAAAAATAAGCTTTTAGCTAATCCGCTTACAATTTTCTAGTATATTTTCGAAAATGCGTTAATTTTTTTCCCGGTATTCGTTTAAAAATGTGCCCTTGGAGGTATTTTGGACCTCAGAATTTCCCCAGGTCTTTTTCTATTTTAGTTGTTGCAATATTGTCGTTAGAAACCTGAAATTATTGAAAAAAAATAAATGATTTTTTCGTTAATAAAGTGTGTTTCGTTTATTTGTCATATTTCAATACCATAAACCAGTGATTCTCAACCTAAATATTACCACGGATCAACAAAAAAAATATTCGGAGCAGTAAATATCTTTTACTCGGACCGATGAAAATATTTTACAGGTATAATTTATTGTAAGACTGGAATTTTTTAATTAAAAAGTAAATATTTTTTAGTTACTAATACGAGTAAAAATTTATAATTTTAAGTACAAGTTCAACTACTCGCAAATTATTTTACAAAAAAATATTACTCTATCAGTTTTTTAAATTTTCGCGGACCGGAGAGATTTAACTGTGGATCGGCTGCGGTCCATGGACCTGCGGTTGAGAAACACTGCCATAAAGCATTATATTTGGGCTCAATTTTACTGTTCCATATTTTTTTGTTTTATTATTATTTTTTTTTTTTAGACTAGCATACTACGCATATTTCTAGGCATACATGTTCCTTGGAGTGAAGGAGTTTATGCTGTACAGTAGTGATAAACACTACGGTTAGGAGAAAATAACATCTCATGTTTTTTTTTTTTTTTTGATTTAAACAATTTAAGACACATCCACTACAATGGTGATCAGTGTCCCTGTACATTTTAGTTACATTAAATAATACATATTAATTTATTTAATAGGTATATACACATATTTTGATATTTTATTCGTTTTATATTTGTGGGGTGAGATCAGTTTCTTCTGTGAACTGTATTATCCGTTCCATTATTTCCATGTTGTTGGAGAGGGCTTCCTTCAATGTTGGTGGTATTTTATTTTTCTGTCGTCCTCTTGAGTATTTTGGGCATGAGATCAGGAGATGTTCAACGGTTAGTTGGGTGTTACATACGTTGCATTTGGGGGGATCTGATTTATCCAGTATGTATTTATGAGTTGATAGACTATGGCCAATGCGCAATCTGGTAATCGTTATCTGTTGTTTCCTTTTATTGATTGTGTGCCATTTTTTTGTGTCCTCTTTTATTCCTCGTAATTTGTTGTTATTTATTTCTTTCCAAGCTTTGTCCCATTCTTCTAGTACCGTTCTACCTATTTCATTCTTAATGTCACTGTGAGGTACTTTAATGTTTGTTAGATGTAAATTTGTAGCTGGTTTGCTGCTTTATCAGCTTTTTCATTTCCTTGTATCTCACAGTGGGATGGTACCCACAGGATGGTCAAGTCTTTTCCTGTGCTGAGGATTTCGTGGATGTTATCTTGAATTTTCTGGATCAGGTTGTTTTTGGTATACATTTGTTTAATGGATTCAACGGCACTTAATGAGTCTGTTATGATTATAAATTTACTATTTGTGTTATTCAAGATAATCCTGGTGGCTTGTAGTATACTGTAGGTTTCCGCAGTGCAGACACTTATTGCTGATGGGAGATGGTATTGGTATTCTTCATCTCCCACTATTACTGCAACTCCAGTGTTGGTTCCTATCTTTGATCCGTCATCTCATGTTTATAAGTACATAATAATAATTTTTCTTCTACACCGAATCCTGTATTTTTTTAAAATTTCTTAACTATTATGATTAAATTTACTAAGACAAATAAGAAGGCCATGCTAGCCCTACCGCAAGTATGGAGTATTGGGGAACGGAAATTCAAAGGAGATTATAGAACTCGTATGCTCATGTACCAGGCGTTGCTAAAAAATATAATAATGTATGGAGCAGAAGTATGGGGATGGGCGGAACGAGAACATATAGAAAAAGTACAAATAAAATACTTAAAATGGATGTTGGGAGTAGACACGAATATACCAACATACATTATACTGGAAGAGACGAAAATGAAGAAAATGAAAATAGAGGCAGTCAAAAAAGCCATAAAATATGAAGAGAATATAATTAAACACCCGGAAAAAGAAATTCTTTATGAATGCTGGAGGGAAATGGAAAAACGGAATCAACAAGGAAAGCCACTATCAAGATGGGAAAAGGAAAGGAAGGAAATGTACGAATATTGTGGCTACTCAACAACAGCAGTAAGACTAAAAAGAATGAATGGAGAAGAATTGGGACACGAAGTAACAGAGCGAATGACCGACATACAACAAACGGAGCAAGATACAAAAATAAGAGAGTCAAGGTATAATAACAAATATGAAAAGACCTGGACGGTGAGAAAACCACAGTATCTGACAGAAAAAGGCAGTAGAGAGAAGAAAAAAGTGATAGCGAGATTTAGATGTGGAAATGAGGAGAGGGACAATAATTTTTGGATGAAAGAGGAAGAAAGAACATGTAGAATGTGCAGGGAAGGTAAGGAGACAATGGAACATTTGTTGGAAGAATGTGAAGAAATACGACACAGAACGGAAACGAGAAAGGAAATTTTGGATGAAACAGGAAAGGGGTATGAATGGATGAAAGGAGTGAAAAACAGAAGGGAGGAAATTAAGGAAAGGAGTCAACGAAGATATTAACTAGAGGAGAAGGAGAGTAGATTTTAAGCCGAAAGGCGAAAATTACAATTATTATTAAGTATAAGTTAATTGTTGTAAGATAAAATGTAGTATATAATATATAATAATAAAAATATCTATCTATCTATCTAAGACAAATATTCCTTTTAATTTTATCTTAGTATGTAATAATAACAGAAATTTTAAAGAATATTAATAACAATTGTTATCAACAGTAAAATAAATAATACTCACATATTACTTACAAATGTGATAACAATGACAAATTATGTACAATTTCTTATTGCGTAGGAAAAAAACTTATCATTTTTTATAATGTAATAAATTTAACAGACAATGCGGCTAACATTTTACTCCGACAAAAGAATGTATACATGCGATTCTGCGGATATGTGTGAGAAATTTAAATAAAAACTAACACATGCATATTAGAACTGCTCTTCCGCACATAGAAAGAGATAGAAAGAAATAGAAAATTCAGACGTCCTCAAACTTATAATATTCCTCAATATCATTAAATTTTATTTCTCGACGTAAAATCCATTCAGTTGCCATTAAATAAAGAACATTTAAACGATGATTCATTATTGATCATTTTTAGGGTTTTGTAGGTATGACCAAAAAACCCTTATACCGTCATTTTGTCGTCTGTCTGTCTGTCTGTCTGTCTGTTCGGTAAAAATTGTAGCCAAACGGCTAAACCTAGAGAGTTGAAATTTGGCATGCTTATACAACTCTTTGACCCGCACATAGGAAAAATACTAAATCATCTAAAAAACATATCCCCCTAAAAATATAAACAAATATGTGCTCATCGAAAAAAAAAATATTTTTTTATAATTCTGAGTAGGGTATCAAATGAAAGCCCTTGGTACGTGGATTAACGATCAAATTTTTATTTTTGCAAAATAAATTATTTTGAAGCGATTTTTGCCAAAATTGTGCAAAAATTTTTTTGTCCCACACCCTGTAGCCCTGATGGTTTAAACTAAAAATCTGAAAAAATTCTAAGTAATGTACATTGGTGTGAACCGAAATAGTTCAACAGGAATTTTTGATCAGATAAGGTTTTGGAAAAAAACGCATTTTTTGTGATTTTTGGCTAATAATGTACACAAGTTATAGCTTTGTAACACGCCACACTGTAACATGTGTGCTGGTCTAGTGGTATTAGACGCTGATTTTTCACGCAAGTAACCTGATCGAACCCTGTGAATAGACTATATTATTTTTTGTTTTTTTTTTTTTTAATTTTTATATTGTTTAAATTATTTTTTCAAAATTCTAGTTATATTTTGGCTAATGTTGCATTTAATTTTTAAAAGCGTAAATTTAATAGCCAGTGGAAATTGTTTAAATTATAATTTAATTCTGTTTCAATGTACACGAAATCAGAGGGGCGGAACTTATAACAACCAATGGAAACCATAGGCGCAATTTTTAAAATTCTTAATGAACCTTGCTATATATAAAAAAAATACTGCACATATTTAGAAACCTAAATAATGGTATTAGGCCTTCGAATTAAAATTAACAAAAAAAAATATTTTAATATAAAATTTGTTTTCGCATCCAAAATAATCATCATTCACTTACTAAATACCTGCAAAACCCTGATATGTGTGAAAATTCACACTTCACATCAATTTTTTACGTGAACCATTTTTAAAAATGCTCGTTCAGCACTACAATTTGTTATAACTAAACTTAAATAAATTCTGAAAGCAGGAACTACATTAGGAAAAAAGGCCTAAAAAATTTAAAGAATTTTCGAAGGTTCTTGAACAGGAGAGCCTGAGACAAGTGCCTCTGCTCCCTAGTTAATCCAGTCTAGCTCCCACCCCCCTTTTAATTCTTTTGCATTGTTAATGGCGCAAAATTGGAATTACTATCGCTTATGCAATAACGCTGTTCAAGTATTTCAAAATATTAAAATTCAGTTTCAATAAACATGAATAAAAAAGGCGTGTTTAAATCCTGTTAAGAAGTGAAGGTATAGTCCTATCTAAGATCTGTACATAATTACACTTACGATTATGCATATGTCCGTTTGTCCCCACATACACACATTCACATATAAATACTCTATTGTTTATTAAAGTGTATAAAGACACAGATATAACCAGACTCCCTGTAGAGAGCTTAATTACTGAGATATTAAGTATTGTAAGCAGGTTTTAAAGATAACAGTGTAATGTGTTCTTAATTTCATTCCATGGCAACTTTCGCTTTCCTCTGAATTTATTGTGTTAGATCGAGATATCTGAGCATTATCACAAGTGAAAGAACTTCAAGACTTATGTTATGGCTTTTTGATAATATCGAAAATTGAGTATGTGAACATGGAGAAATGGAATGGATGTACATTTTTGTTTAGGTTAATCTAAAGAATAAAAGGTACATTATGGGTTAAAAGCACTGCTGGTGATTTATACTTGAAGCTGTTGTATTGTGATCGAGGTATATTGTGTTACTAAGGGCCAGTTGCACCGCTTTGTAATAAATCTAACACTTTACAAAGTGTAACTCAAATTTAATTGACACTTAAAAAATAAATACATTGTACCGACTACTTTTGAGGAGCGCTTTATTAAGAAATGGTTTAAGGTGGTGAAACACGGAATAATTTAAATATGTAACGTTTTTATCAAGAATAACTGTCACTTGTTTTTACCAAATTCTAATTTTAACATTTAACGTGGTAAATAATAGTCAGCTGCGGTTGTTGGATGACAACTAGTAAAGTAAAATCGTAAAGTATTCAAAATTTCTTAAATTGGTGAAACTCTAAAATTAAAATATGTATGTAAATATAAATATGAATAAAAGTAAACTATAAATTACTTTAAATAAAATTGAAATACAATATAACTTGTTTTTTTGGTTTAAGTGGAACTAGATTTTCAATTCTAGTAACTTTTACCGTTTAAATAAGGCTTTTGATCATTTTGTTTAGCAAAAGCCCTCTTCAAACCTTAAAAGAGAGCTTATGACAATTTACAAAAATGAAAATTCCAGATAATTCCGCGTAAAGGTATGGAAGAGCCCATACCTACACACCAAAGTCGGCCCTAGTATATATGGCTTCCCCAGGCAAAAGTGAAAACGTCAATTATAAAACGTAATAAGAAATTATTTATTATTACAAATACCTAATACTAGTACAATGCATAAACATCAAAAATTAAGTTTTGCTATTTGTTCTAAATAATTTTATTTTCAACAACAACTATGTATTTAATGTTAAATAAAATTATTTCGAGGTTAATTATATTAGCATTTAGTTTCTGTAGATGATGCCCACAGATCTTCGTATAGCTGTCATTTAAAATTTTCAATCCAATTTTTCTAATAACTGGCACACAGTATCTTAATTTATCGAAATATTCATCCATTATTACAAATAATTTTGTCCTTCATACACTTTTTTCGATAAAACCTAAATATATTTCCAAAATATCTTGTTCATCGTCCACAATTACTTCACCATCCATTCTTATAAATAAAAATGTTAATACTTATATTTTCAATAACTGTCAAAATATGACATTTGAGTTTCACTTAAATAATAAGCCCAACCTAATCTAGGGCTTAATTTAGGTTTCACTTAACAAAAAATAAGTTCCACTTAAACAGCGGTGTAATGGAATAAACGTCACTTAACAGTTTTAAGTTATACTTAAAGTTTAAGTGTTAGCGGTGCAACTGGTCCTAAGAGCTACTACTGCCTCACTTAATCTCAAAAAAGTTAAACATTAATTTAGATTGCCATGTGGAGTGTTGGAAATATGGACTCCCCGCGAGGTCTAAATATGGGCAGGGCATATTCAACAATTTTGTCCAGCTGACGACGACATGGACGTTGATGAAGTAGGGCTTGTTGCCCTAGTCCGGATGACGAAGATGCTGCTTGCATGTTTTGTGACGTTTGTATTTTACAAGATCAAAGGGGCGAGCTTTGGACTTGGTGCCTAATGTGCAATATGTGGACTCATGAACAATGAATGCTCCGGGAAAGAAAAAGATTTATATGAATGTAATTTTTGTCAGTAATCAATTGTTAAACTGTTACTTTGAGTTTGTAACATCTTAAACAAAAATAAAATTTATTTCGAACTACCCAATTTTTAATGGGGGCCCATATTTCATACACTCAATCCTGATTCGAACATTTTACAAATTTTCATAGTATGCAAATTTGAATATTGTATATAAGTCTTTGGGCTAGATGTATACCAATTTTAAGATTATTTCTTAAAAAATTATCGAAAAAAACAAGGTCCCATATTAGGACTTTCTCCTCTAATATTAATATATGTATCGTATGTATCTGGTCGCCAATAGCCTGAAACGCTGAAGCAACCTTTAATTAGTTTAAATAATAAAATAATAATAATAATAATAATATTAATAAGTGTCGAGCTACGTGTCTCTACATAATACTGCTCTCCGCGTGCTCTACTATCATCTTAGAGATGCCTATGGTATTGACCAAATACCGGTTATACCGTACGTCCCTTCTGATATAGACTCGGTGGTGGAAAATTCCAAGTGCCGAATTTATTGGAATTACTCCTTCCCCATCTCGAGGTTACTGACAACCATTAAACCGGACATAACCCTCCTGGATATCGAGACCAAACAGATGTTTGTGATTGAATTCTCAAGTCCAGCTGAGAAGAATATCTCTCTCAAGGAGGAGGAAAAAGAGGTCCAAGTATATGGATCTCTTATCCGAGCTTAGAAAGCTGTATCCAGGGTATAAAGTTAAGCTTGTAGTCCTGATAGTTGGTGTTTTGGGTGGTATGAAAACCTCCTATCGAAGAGAAATCGAGTCTATTCCCGCTGCAGATCTTCTGCAACCCCTTTGATCTGCAGGATGCAGAAAGCAGTGCTGCTCGGGTTACTCCGCATTGTGCGGGCACTGGATCTGGCGTAATTTCTGCGGCTGCATATCACCAGGGTTTGGGATGCAGTCGTGTGTATTTAGCTCCACTAGTCTCTAGTATGACGCGGCTCAAAAGGTTGCTGAAGTTTGAAATTAGTGGACGCTTGTCAAGACCTGACAAACGCCATAATAATAATAAATATTAAAGAGTTGATATTTTTACTTGTAGAAACTCGAATATCCCTTTAGGTAAATGGTCATAAGAGAGACTCTGGTGATATTGTGTTGAACAAATCTAACAGGTAGGAAATCGACATTGTTCAAGGCATTGAAAAGCTTTTTTTATTACTAAAGAAAATAAAATATAAGAAAACACAAATCAAGACATACAAATATAGTTCTTTCTAGATGTCAAATTACAATACATCAAATAGTTGATGTTATCGATTAGACTGGTTTCGATTTTGCCACTTTGGCGCTGTAATCTTAAAAAGATTTATCTATAAAAGTGCTTTAAAACTGGTAACGCCAAAGGTAACACCACCATGACGAATAAACATATCTGTGAAACTTGACCAATTGCTTCTTTTAAAAATATTTTACCTAATGTAATCTCTCAAAACAACAGAAATTGTACAATTTTTAAATGAAATGGAAGATTGAATTTTTTATAGTAATGTTTTATGGATTCAAGGTTACACGAACATAAAACCGCAGTCTGTCAGTTTTTGTTCTTTACTAGACACTAGACATCATTGGCTCGAGAGGACTACGATATTAATGACTCGCATAAACTTAGAGTGGAACATACCAAAACTTCAACACTGCTACAAGAACTTTAACTATGGTTAAATAGTGTGTTGCAGGATCAAAGTTTATAATCTGAAACACCATTGTTTTTAACAATTTTATTGCAGATTCTTAATTTGTATTTCTTCTTTATATTACTTTTGCATTATAATATACAGCAGTGTAGGCCATTGGAAAAGAAATCCGAAACAATGCTCAATGTGACAGAAATGGATTTCTGGAGAAGAGCAGCGTGTAGATCAAGTGTGGAATGAAAAAAGTCGATAAATTAAAAGTGTTGATCGTATTACATTTGAGACAAATGAGTCTAGGTTATATTGAATGAATGAGAGATGAAAAATTACTGAAAGTTTTATTCTGGCACCAAGAGAGAAAAGGAAAAATGCAGGAGCTAGAAAAATTGGATAGAAGAAATTCAAAAAGAGACAAAAAAAATGAGCGATGAGCAATACCAGGGTAGACAACAATGTGAAATAGAATTCGGAAAGCATCATAGAACGATATAACCATACAAATCCATGTTATAACGTGTATTAAATTAAAAATAAGTTAATAATAGTAATAATCTAAACCTTTCTCAAAATGGAACACCAGATATTGTGAGTTAAGAAAAGATACGATAATAATAAAAGCAACACCTCTATCAAAGAGGAGGTAAAAAGAACCAAACAAAAGATAAAGCCAGATTTTAAGGTTAAGGTCGTAGTCTTAACTGACTGTGTGAAGCCATGAGGAAACCCAAAGGTATGGGGTAAATGAAACTATTCCTGCCTATAAATCGTCTGCTACCTCATTAATTTGCAGGATATAGAAATCGGTATTGCTCGGATCGTTTCGACTGGTCTCTGTGTATTACGGTTCTCTTCGAGTCTAAAGTGTAAGGTTAGTAGATGCACGTCAAAATCTGAGTCCATTATAATAGTAATAGTTAACAAGGTGAAAGATGATATCCAGATTGATAGCCAACATCCAGAATGGATAGTACCAAATGTAGAAAATAAACTGGAAGCTGAACACAGAATTTAAGAACATGGAGAATGATATGATGAGAGGCTAGCATCTATAATTATCTATACAGTGGACTTTGAAAGAACTGATGTTCGAACAATTTGAAATTCAAAAAAAAAAAAAAAAATTGAATATATATCTGATTTTTAGACGCGAACAAAGAATCACGTGGATTCCAGATGAATAGTAATATTCTCCTACTAATAAACACACAGGCAAATTTAAAGGAACAGACATAAAAATTATATTATTTTCCCTGTAGTGTACATATTGTTGATATTTCTCGGGTAATCTTCTAGTACGATGTTTTTTGGAATAATGTTCAATCGGGTTGAGGTCACGGGAGTACGCTGGTCAAGCCATTTTTGTTATGCCCACTTGATTTAAAAAGTCTGTTACGCAGTGGGCGACGTGTGGGCGCGCATTATCTTGCATTAGGGTAAAATTTTCTCCGATATATGCGGCAAAAGGTACAACAGGGTCTTGAAGAATGTCTTTGATGTACCTAACTGCAGTTAACGCTCCGCCATCAATCACCACTAACTCTGTGTGAGCTCCCAAAGATATTCCACCCCACACCATAATTGAACCTCCACCAAAAGATACAGTAGTAGCAAAATTAAATGGTGCATTTTGATCTCCTTGCCGTCGATACAATCTTCGTTCATTGTTTAGTAGAGCATTCAAAGCTATCTAGATATAGGCTATAAAATAATAAAATTTAAAAAAAAAACATAATTTTCAATCTGTTACTTTAAATTTGATGGCGTATTTGTTCTCATATGGATGTTCTCACTGTTTATAAATTGTATTAATCTTCAAATTAATCATTTCACAAAATTGACAATAATTTTAATAAATAAAACTTGATTTCAGCCAATAATACATTAATTTTTTGCTAGAACACACAGGAAGTTTAATAAAAAACACTGTTGCAAATAACACTGCGATTTTATTGGTCGATTGTAATACTGACAACTTACAAAGTTGCTAATAATAGTGTTAGAGTCGAACCAATCCTACACAGATTGTCTTTAAAACATGAACAGTAAAACTTTAAGACTGTCATATTTAATTGTTATTCGCAAACGTATTGTGCCTGTCATCGATTGTTTTCTTTGTTTAAGAAATTTTTGTTGTATAGATGGGGGAATAATGACGTCAGTGCCCTTTAGGCATGCGTAGGTCTATCAAGTTCAATTATCAGAACGTATAAATGTTTCGTAAGATTTCAATTCAATGATTTTACACAAAAATCTTTACGGTCAACCAGCTGGCAATACCGTGTTCATCTAATACTTAATTTCTGAAGTGCTTGATCTTTCCCAAATCGTGTAATCGTCTCGAAAGTGTTGCTTAATCAACTCCCAGCTGTTCAATGTGTTAATGCCTGTAAATTAACAACTTTAAATCTTCGAGATGTTTCAGACCTTGCTCTGTGATAAAAATCAGTATCAAAATTCATTGTAATTATGGTAGCTGCCACGTCGGTCAATAAATCTCCGGTCTAACTAAGAAAAACCTTTTTTTTAGAAATTCGACTTTAATCATCAACATACTCTCCTTCAAGAGTGATACATTAATACCAACGCTCCTCTAACTTTTCAAAAAAAAAAAATAATAAGTTTAAATTCAGCATACCAATCAGTAATAGTTGACCTGGTGCAGAATCTCTATAACGCTTATCAAGCCACTGTTTGGCTTCAACAGTATTTTTTCCCAATCAGAAAACAATGTTTAATCAACACACGAAATTCTTTTTATCCATTCTTTTGAAAATTACAAAACTGGAGCCACTAAAACCACTGTAACCTTTAAACTAATTGTCAGAATGTCATGAAATTGTCACACGGATCGTTTGAAGGTTGGCACTATCCAGAAATCATATGGGTCTGTCAACAGAGTTGCCATATATATGTCAGACCGGAGACTTATTGATTGAAGTGTTATATATAATCCCAGATTAATTGTGGTTTTCTGTACGATCTTCTTTCATTTGGACTTATTTTCCGCTTTTGCTCTTTAGTTTCACTTTAGTGGCACTGTCTAAGTCTACCCCTTGACCTATATCCGGAAGATGAATATTTTTTTGGCCCTTATTTGGTTGGATATACTTTGTAAATGTCCAAGCCATTTGAATCGTTTTGACTTAATCATGATTACAATATCCGCAGCATCATTTTCCACTTGTATTTCATGGTTTATACGTAATTTTCATTAATTTGGTCCATCTTGAATTGACCCATAAGATATATGTTCAAAATTACCGGTTTTAAAACATCGAAACCAACATGAATATCTTGAACAGAGAAATTTGAATCGCTTTCTTAAGAGGAATTTTTGCATTGTTGGTATCTGTAGGCGAGTACCCAGGTTTTATTCTTAGAGGGAGCTCGGAAGAAAACATTTTTTTTCTTTCTAGAAAACACCTTTAAATTTCGAAATTTTCAAGATGAAAGAATGAAAGCATGTCGTAAATGGCCTTTCGGCCTGCTTCTATCTTTGAAAGTTGGGATTTTCGTGTTTAGTAATTTATTATTTATGTTTTCACCAGTTATCTTAAGAGACTTTTATAATGCATTTAATAATGCTACTTGTAAATAAACAAATTAAATAATTATGCTATTTAAATTTTATTACTAATTTATTGTTGTTAATAAACGTAATTGACAAAATTATATGACTTAATTATCTATAAAAAGTGTTATTAACAAACTAAATAATATATTCAATTATAACACATAATTATGTAAAATTATTTTAAATTAACTAAATATGATTTTTGCCTGAAATATCAAGGTAATGTCATATAATGGGACTTCTTGGCCTTTTATGTCAAACATTCAACAATTTTATAACCTCCTACGACAAGTGCGAAAATAAATAATTACATCTGATTCAATAAACCAAAAACAAAGTTCAAGTTGCTTTTAATTTAAACTGCGTGCATATTTCACAATTATCGAATTGTGTATATTTTAATTTTTAAAACAAGTCTCTTCAAGATGTGTACACAGCAAAAAAGTGTAGAGGGATTTTTTTATGTAGAGGGCAGTTTTCTGATGACGCTTTATAGCATAATTAATAGAGTTTTTAGCTACATCCAAAACACCAGCGATATTCCAATACTGCGGCCATCTTCATATAATGCAGCAGCTCGTACAATGTCTTCCAGCCACATTTTAATTTTATTGCACAAAAAAATTCTTATAGGAGTTTAAATCTCTAAGATGGGTAACTAATGGCAAAATTTTATTTTAACAATGAGTTATTTGTGTTAAAACTTACGTATTTCATATGCAATATTATATAGTCGTTGTTCAAATGGGCATTATTGTTACAGCCTGTTTAATTAGCAACAAAAAATATTTGTTAATGTAGACATTGTATTACGTTCCATCATTTATAGTTTCCTAATAAAACAGTTAAATAATTTTTAACAGCCTTTAAAATACAACATTAAGACCCATTTTTTTTATTTGTCGTCGAGTGTATGTTTTTTTATTTCATAATCGAGTAATCGATTATTTTCTACCAATTTAATCGAAAATCGATTATAACACTTAACAATGAAATGATCAATTAATCGTTTTTTTTTGCCATCTCTAGTCAACAGAATACATTAAAATATATCATACGGATATTTTTCGATAACGAAACGAACGATAACAAAATTGGCGGATACGGATCCGGACGTTTCTCTTGCGGATATCCTCGGATACGTATACGGAAATGCGGCACATCTCTATTCTGTATATTAGAGTTTTCCACACGTGCTTCGGAGCGTCTATTCGTGACTCCAAATAACAGTGAGACATCTGGTGGCGGCTTGGCAAGTTAAACAGAAGCGTATATTTGTATAATATTTGTAGTGTGTTGTGCTGCAGTTTATGTGAATTAAGACGTATTTTTAAATATAGTGATTTAAATACAGTGATTTTTTGCAGAAATATTGTTTGAACAGATAAATATTAAGAAAAAAGTTCTGACATATACGCTTCTCGTCGGCCAACAACTGTCGTACACAGCGCCGCCAACGTTAGTTTGAGTCGCGAATAGTGCTCCGCGATCTACTAGTGTTGCTATATATAGTAACGACAGTGCTCAACGAATTCTTCTCGTGAAAAGTGCTACGAGGCTCAAAAAGTTTGGGAAACTCTGCTGTATATCATCGATTATTGACTGTGGTATAAAGTACAAAATTTTCGATGCTGAGATTTTAGTTTTCCTAAATTAGATAAATAACTGAGTCAAATTGAATCAAATACATATTTAGCATTCATAAAAATAATCCTGCATCAATTTATGAATGATACAAAAATATTTTAATATCATTACTAGAATTTTAAATTAAATTTTAATTACTAGACTTTAAAAAAGTCTGAAATCGTTAAAGAAAAGAGCGTGTTTGTATCCAAAGTGGTAAGTACAAGGTCATCTTAGATTTCCTGGTCGTCTTCGCAAAATCACCGACAGTCGACAGTGGCAGCACTGTTCCACCAGATGTCTATGAGAACTGAATCTAAAGTATTAATTTCATGTTTTTTAACATTTGCTTTTTAGAACTATAACGACGCAACACAGGCTTAGAAAAAAAAAAAACAACGTAATATATATATATTCATTTGTGAATTCTAACAGAGGAAGCTGCATACATGTTTTTAAACTACAGTTTATTTTTGTTTTTGTGAGAATCTGATTTTAATGTTTTTGTTTTCGTTTTTTGTTAAACTAAACGAAAATACTAAACGAACCTATCTTTATTATCATTTATAAGTTTTCTTATTATTTGAACATTTCTATACAAAATTATTTAAATATATAAGTTATTTGAAACCCACAAATATGTTTCAAAAATACAGAAAAAAGTTGCCTGGTTATTAAATAACTATTATTAAATTATTGAGCGATACAATTTTTAATTTTTTTTACAATTTGATAAAATTCCGCTGTAAATTTACAGTTGTTATTTGATTGTTAGTTTTGTATAAGAACCTGTGGTGCTTAACCAGCCCTTAAAGTTTTTTTAAGCCTCGCTTATAATAGATCCATAGCACAAGTGCATGACTAAGCATAAAGATGAATCAATGGAATATATTGTCTATTTATTATAAACATATAGTTGGCGCCAGTCGCGCGAATTATTAATATTTGTGTGGGGTTCTCAGTCCAACATTATTTTTATCAGGTTGTCAAGGATGAAATTTGTATAGTTAATAATATTGCCAAATTTAACAGTTTATTATTGGGCATTGGCTTAATATTTTACCGTTCCTTTTTTTTAAGTTACACCTCTCGCCTATTTAAAGAAATCATTAAGATCTAAAAAACATCAAAAACTTTTTTTTTTAATTAATTTTGTTGAAAATGGAACGGTCGGTAATTCGCACTATTATGAAGTATGAGTTCTTACATGGAACTACGGCATCGCAGACCGCGCGAAACATTATAGTTTATTTGACTCTAGTGCTATTACGCAGCAGACAGTATCAAATTGTTTCGCCAAATTTCGTACAGGTAACTTAAAAAAAAAATACTGGTTCATCGATCACAGCAGAAATATACTGCAACCAACTGGACGAAATGAAAACTTAAAGAAAAACAACCTAGATTGGTCAACAGATCGACTCTTATCTTATTGCATGATAACGTTAGACCACACACTGCACAAATGACTGTGGCAAAACTACAAGAATTGTAGTTGGAACTTCTTCATCATCCTCCATACTCACCAGACCTAGCCCCCACTGACTACCACTTCTTCCGCAAATTGGACAACTTTTTAATAGGAAAACAGTTTAATTCCGACAATGCTGTAAAACTGGTCTTCCAGGAATTCATTGACCCTCGTCCGCCAGAGTTTTATACCACCGACCTGAATAACCTGTCGCTTAAATGTCAAAAGTGTATAGACAATATGGGTGCATACTTTGATGAATAAAATAATTCCTTATATTTGTAAGTTATCAACCAACTTTGCCTTTTTTTATACAAATTTCATCCTTGACGACCTAATAGTTTAGTTACCGACTAACATTCGAACCATCTGTGTCATGTTAATTTTTGTACTCAGTTCTGACTGTTCGCGACCGTCGTTCAGGTTACCTGTATTGTTGCAGTTCACGAATGCATAATGTATATTATATACATTCGTCTCGTGTCTTATTGTGTTTTTTTTTTTTGACGACGCCGTGATACATTCAAATGATTTATATGAACATAAATATAAAAAGTGTCAGCAACTAAGATTAAATTATTTTTAAATGTAATTTGTTCCGCTGTATGTATGACGAATTTTTCGTACTTACTGATATTCGCCTAATCATGTTGTAGTGAAAAATCGTAATGACTCACCTGGAAAAAAATAAAAACATTAGTTAATGTTGTCCGCTAAGTTACATTGTCAACAAAATTATTATATAAATTTATTTATTATGTATTTAATCGGGGTAATGTTTGGATTTAAGATTTTTTACCTCACGTAGCCATAAGACCATGGTTCCATAATTTATAGCTAGATAAGAAACCCATCTCAACAATCATCCAAATCCGTTTTAATTACTACCACTCCGAACTCCACGTGAACAAAATCAATGTGACAAATTCCAACCCCTGCCCTTGTGGAGAGCCAGGTACTGTGGCGAGTTTATCGAAAATTTATCGAATTCAAATTTAACGAAAGCAAATTTATCGAAATCAAGTTTATCGAAAGCTAGTTTATCGAATGCTCAATTTATCGAATGGCACGTTTATCGAAAATGGATTGTTGAATTATTTCAGTAGGAATAAATAACGAAAGAAATTTTAATTTATATTGTAATTTATTATATATAATCCTTTATTTACCCTCGACCTTTCGGTGTTTGGGTATTTACTACAACGTCCTATTAAATATACATTACATTTCATTACTTTACATTACAATTACAATTTATTTTATTCCATTCTCTTCCCTTCCAACCATTTCTTCACCCCTCCTCATATCTCCCTTCCTTTCTCCCCATTTCCAGGTAACCTCAGCCCCCTTCCTTCCATCCATTTCTCCCCTTCTGCTTCCCACCGGGCCTCTCCCTTCCTTCCTTTACCCCTTCCTGTTATCATTCCCCAATCTCAATCTTACTTGCTTCTAATTCCCTCGTCCACCTCTCCCCCCTTCCATCTTCGTGCAACAGGTCTAATGTGCTCCCCAACCATACTGTCATCTCTCTACACCTCTTCGCGAGGTGCTCTATATCTTCTTCCTCCTCCCCGCACATCCTGCACATTTTATCCTCCCTGTTTCCTCCAATATATATTTCCTCTCTCTTCATTCCCGCACCTTAGCCTCGCAATCCTCCTAACCCTCCCTCCTGACCTTCCTCTTTCTCCCTTCAAGTAGCTTGGTACCCCTATAGTTCTGATCTCCTTATATCTCCCTGCGCTCCTTGATTTGTCTATTCTGACTGTCCTTTCTTGCTCCCTCACTTCCTTATCCCTCCTGCACAACTCCTATTATTTGTTTAAGGGCGATTCTCTAAAACTGACCGATAACAGTTCCACAGCTGATGTGAGAACAAATGGTGGCGACGAGCAATTATATTATTAGGACGTCCAATCCAAGTATCTTCAAAATAATCTACGACTGGAAACATGTCTTCTGTAAATATCCAATTCCGACACCACCTAATGTAATAGATCCTCTTCCTAAATAATTATAGAATTGAAAATTTATATAAATAAGAAAATTAGTTATTATGAAGTAACATAATATTACTAAGCATTTTCGATAAACATGCCATTCGATAAATTGAGCATTCGATTAATTGACTTTCGATAAATTTACTTTCGATAAACCTGCTTTCGATAAATTTGCATTCGATAAATTGATTTTCGATAAATTTGTATTCGATAAATTGACCTAGAATCATTAGCTAACGTACGATAGTAGTTAAATAATGCATGTAAGGGCGAAAGAACATAACATAAAAACAAGCAAGTATAAACCGGTTCAAGTTGTTAAATATATCAACTTAAAATTATTAGAGCACTAGACAAGTTGTCTAAGGCAAAGCTAAATCGCAAAATCTTTAGGGAAGTTAATTTAAAACGCAATTTCCCATCTGCAGTCTGCTGCATCACCTTCAAAAATCCACCTGGCACCTTCCAGGATGTTTCCTTATCTTAAAATCTTCTACGTTCTTAGTTTTTTTTTCTAAAAAATAAACCACTATAAAATGTTTTTGTGTATTTCCTAACCGCACAGCCTGTTCGGTGCCACACGATCCATCTAATTGCATTTTGCTTGCAGATTATAGCGAGTGGAAAAAAATAAAATAAAAATTCCGGATCAGGAAGATGTAATAATAGACTGATGCGACCTGATGTCTTCAAGGACGACCGCAAACTCACACACACACGAAAAGCCACATGGTTTTGCTAACCATGTGGTTCCAAACATGCTAGATGGATGTTAAAACTGCTTTCTTAAAGTATGTTCCGCCGCCCCTGGTTGTCATTGAGACTTTGTCGAGAGATCTTGAATAAAAAAAAATGCTTATTGGGGGTCCTCCGTAATCTTTAAACCTTGGAAGGGGCCCTCAGATTAAAAAGTTTGAAAATCACTGCTTTAAACAAATCTCATGTGTCTCTCATATATATTTTTTTAATTTCGTCACCAATAGATTCTCTTAAGGTTTAGCCAATGCAATCAAGTAAAAGGGTATGGATAGTGCGAAATTGACGATTTATCCCCCATAATGCCACGGAAGAAGTCAGAAGCCACACTTAAACCCAGTGGCGGTCGGTGATTCATTTTTGGGTAAGCAATTACAAAGAATACACACGCTCGTGCTTTGTCGTTGCTATACTGCTGTTGAGCGATATAGTACGAGCTTGTCCAATCATACTAATTGCATACCCAAACATGTTTCACCGACCGCCACTGCTTAAACCTTTCTCGAATTATTTTACCCATCTGTACCAATTTTGGTGAAAATTGGTTTGGGTATGTATTGCGAACAAACACACAGACAGACAGAAATTCGTTTTTAGGGTTTTGTAGGCATGACCAAAAAACCCTTATATCGTCATTTTGTCGTTTGTCTGTCTGTTCGGTAAAAATTGTAGACAAACGGCTAAACCTAGAGAGTTGAAATTTGGCATGCTTATACAACTCTTTGACCCGGACATAGGAAAAACAATAAAACATATCCCCCTAAAAATATAAACAAATATGTGCTCATAAAAAAAAATATTTTTTAAAAATTCTGTGTAGGGTATTAGATGAAAGCCCTTAGTACGTGGATTAATGATTTTATTTTTGCAAAGTAAATTATTTTGATGCGATTTTTGCCAAGATTGTGCAAAAAAAAAATGTTCCACACCTTGTAGCCCAGATGGTTTAAACTAAAAATCTGAAAAAATTCTAAGTAATGTACATAAGTGTGAACGGGAATAGTACAACAGAAATTTTTAATCAGATTATGTTTTCGGAAAATAACGCATTTATTGTGTTTTTTGGTTGACGATGTACAAAAGTTATAGTTATGTAACACACTACACTAGAACGCGTATCCTGGTTTAATGGTTAAGTTGCTCGCTTGCTACGCAGCAAACTAGGGTACGCTCCCGGGCAGAGGAGACAATTTTTTTTTCCCATTATTATTTTGTTCAAATTATTTTGTCAAAATTCTAGTTATATTTTGGCAAATGTTGCATTTAATTTTTATGAGCGTAAATTTAATAGCCAGTTGGAATTGTTGGAATTATATTTACATTCTATGTGTCATGTATACGAAACCAGAGGGGCGAAGCATATGACTTAAAACAACCAAAGGAAGCCATAGGCGCAATTTCCAAAATCTTAATGTACCATGCTATATAAAAAAAAAAAATGCTGCACATATTTAGAAACCTAAATAATTGTATTAGATATTCGAATTAAAATCAACAAAAAAATATTTTAACATAAAATTTGTTTTTAAAGCACTTAGATTAACAGACGATAAATTATTTTAAAAATATCGTTCATTTTGTCGTGATTACTACAAAGCAAAATTTGTCCTACACACTCAGCATGTCGCCTTCACTTATTATATACCTGCGAAACCCTGCAATGTGTGAAAATTCACACTTCACATCATTTTTTATATAACGTATAAGGTAGGAATTATTTAAAATGAGTTGAAAAGTAAATTTTTCGCCAGCCTGTACTAATACTTAGTAAAATAAATATAAAATTAACACGTTTCAAGTAAATTGTAAAACATTATTTCAATAATAGTTCTAAGTAATTTGCTCCAATTTAATAAATGCAAGTAATAATGTAATGATAATTTGTGCATTTACAGTGATAATTATTACCTGTATGTTCAGTTATTCCTGGAGTCCAATTATTTTACAGAGTTATATGCAAATAACAGAATTGTATTCATCGATATTCAATATTCATGAACTTACACCATCAATCATCTATGACAATTATAATTATTTATAACAAAAAAATATTGTATGGCAGATAATAATTCTAATGTAAATATTATGGTAATGATGCTGATTTTAATATAAAAATAATCAGTTCATAACAAATTGTACATATGCCGTTTAATAAAAAAGTTACACCTAGTTAATTAAACACAAAGTTAATCGTAATTTGGTATGATTCAATTGTTATTTGTGAGTTGATTTAGAATATGTAAATTGTGAATTTATATCGAATTTTGCCGAAGTTCACGAAAAAACAATTGAATAATTTTTCTATGTTTGGAGTCTAATAGTGTAGTAACGTTACTACAAGATAAAATAATATAAAAGTGTAATGACTTTTATTCATGATAGTAACTGACCTTGCTCATAGTGACAAATTTAGTTACTATGATCATAGTAACTGAGTTACAGAATTGGTCTGATTATCTGTTAAGAGTCAGATCAGCTGATGATCTTAATGCCTGTAGCATACGATGCGATTTTTCGTTTTGAATCACGTACGATTTATAGTACACAAATTATTGTATCGTATACTACAGGATTTCCGTACGAGATCTTGTATGATACTGAAAATCAACCAATTTTTATTGTCTCGACCTAAAATATTGGACAGAATGAACCAATAATGGCGCAGTATAGGATGCACATATTCATGTGACCGTAGCGAACAACTGTTCATCTGTCAAACATATTTCGAGGTTATTTAGCATCAACTTTAGCAATATTTATTATTATTTTGTTTAAAATAAATTGTATTTAGCTGTTCACACTCTTAGGACATTTATATATACGTTTGGATTTATTCAACATCTTATTATCCAATAAACTTAACTAGTGACTTATCTAAGGTGACCATTAAACATTCCAATCCGGGAAAAAAGTTCTGGGGTAATTAACCATTTTTTTTTCTTTTTTGATTAAGTTTGTAGATTTTTTTTAAACATTTCTTGTCCACAAACTACTCTTGATTACAATTTCTATACTTCTTATTTATTTATTCAAGTTGGGTGTTATGTATAAAACAAATTCAACGAAATCATTATTAATATAATGTGTTTTTATTTTCCTTAAACTATTTTATAACGATAATAATAACAACAATAATATTTTTTGATAAACAAAAATTGTAGTTTTATAAACAAAAATAATAATAACAAAAAAATAAATAAAATAAAATTCCCTTTATTTTCAAATGTAATAAATTAGAACAGAAACCGGTACGGCTTTGCGAATCCAGGAGATTTACTGATTCGGGACAGTTAATATTATCAGTCTTCAAAAATTGGTAAACTATCTATCCACTCTAGATTAAGTACAATTATTTGAATTCTGCCAACAAAAATAAACGTAGTGCGCATCAATTGGTACAGATTCAAAGCGATAAATATTGGATGGTATTGAGAAGTGACATTATCTATAGAGGCGCTGTTTTCGCTTACAAAATGGCGATTGGAATAGAATCTTTTGACATTTGCCATTTGATACACAAGAATTCACATTGCAGTTAATTTTCTGTTGCGATTGTTTTATTCACTTTTTCTTCACTTTAACACATAGAAACAATGCAATTAAATGAGCCACATCCAACAAAATCCTATTACGTTAAGTTCCAAAATATTCCGCTAGGCGTCACTTCAGTTATTGTCAGTTCTCAATACTACAATAATAGACCATATTAGTGTGTCGTCACATACATGTGCTGCCATCTGAGAGCTGAGTCCTTTTGAAGTTTAAAATACATGGGACATTACTTTTGTTACCTTAATTTTATAAATATTTTCAATTTTGGAGCATAAAATATGTATTTTTGATAAATATATACTAATATATACAGTCCAGATACTTTATATTATAGAATAATGATTTTATAAATATATAAATAAGGATTCGAAGATATATTTATAGGTTACGTTTTTAAATAATATGAAAATCGGAATATCTTTAGTATTTATTTAATTAACACTAAGTAATCATTAATATTTTGTTTTAGAATGCATATTGGTGTATTGTTTTGCTCCAAATTGTAACAATTACATCTACATTATTAATTGCAAATTTTTTCGTTTTTTGACACATGAAAATGAAAAACAATAATGGAAAATTAAAAACAACATATTATTCCTTTAAACCATTTATATATGGCACACATACTAATTGCTATGTTACTTGCCATAATAACGATTATTAACGTAAATTTTTCAAAATTAACCTGCAAAATAATATTGTTCTGCAAAAATAAAGACATATTAAATTATAATGTATAAAATAAGAATTTTAATAACTAAATATTGACTTGTAGTTTTGATGTGAAGCACTCTCTTACTTTGAAAACTTAATTTATATTTCCAAAATACAATTTAACAAAAAAACAACATGCTAAATTCAAATAAAAGGAATCCAACCGCGAGACGGCAGCACTGAATCCCATTTTGTGACGTAGTTACTAATATGGTCTATTTTACATCCGATAATTCTGAACAAATTTCTCAATGCAATAATTATCGTACGACAAATCGTACGAGATTCAAATCGAGAAGTTGCATCGTGAACTACAGGCTTAAGATAGATCTTCCTTGTAGGAAGCAAAACTATAAGTAGAAATGCTTGTAAATATGTCATGGCATTGTTATCGATATCGATAAAAATCAACCCTATTGATTTTATAGTCATCTTGTTATACTTTCTTTGTTCTATTTTACAAATACTACCATTGTTCTTTGTACGAGAACGCTCAAATTTCAGTCAGTAAATTACGTGTGGGTAGATATTATTTCTTAAATCCTCAGGCGTCCGCATTCATTGGCGGAACCAATAATTTGGTACGTACTAATGTAATAATTTTCAGCCGAAGTTTCGCGAACACTACAAACACGTATATAATATGAAGAAAAGTGGGTGCCATCACCTAAAAGAGGTTGAAAACCACTGCGATAAAGAGGTTGAAAACCACGTGTTTATATTGATGCAGCGCGCAGAGCTAGGTTTAGTAGCTGAACAGCGAAAAAAGTTAGAAGGAAAAATTTGCATTTCTACTTTCTTAAGCTAAGTTCAAGCCTAGGATGATTAAGTAAAGGATGCGCTATTCGTGTGTAAAATGTGTGGAAACCCTTACTGAGTGAGAAAGATATATATCGCGGTACTGCGTACACACGTAAGACGCTATTACTGTGCTAAATTGTTAGATATACACAAGGTGGCGAAAAGAAAAATGTTCAACAGACTTGTGATATTTCAAAACGAATAAAAATATGTGTATCTATTTGTGTTATATATTTTATTTCCATACTTTCATTTTATCAATTATCACAACCAAATAAAAATTATCAAACCATCCCTTATAGGTAAAGATTAGAATATTTTTATGTAATGTAAAAAAATATATATCAAAATTAACCCCTCTGCGCCCCCTCCCCCATATATTTCATTTTGTACATCCGTCTTTCAATCCTTCATTAATCGAACGATAAAAATTAAATTAATTTCTGGTTTGTGGGGGGATACTCAAAGGATGTGGCCCTTCAACGTCTTATCGGAATATTTGAAAAGGACCCATAGCTAGCCACCTCTGGTATTTTGAATCATTAAATTTAATAGAGATTCTTGCAATCGGGCCATAGTCATATAATTTTCGCAACATGATGTTTGGGTAGTATTATTTGGCACTAATATTTTTCAAGCTTATTTTAGTTTATTGTAACTACCACTTTATCCTTTAACTGACTGATTAAATTCATAATACTGCCTCCTTTATTGGCAGCCTTTAATTTTTAAAATATCATTAAAGATTGTTTTAATGACAAATAATATTATTTTAAAATGATTAGATAAATTTTAAATACACATTTATACAGTTTCAAATTTCTCAAATATGTTATAAAATTTGCTGTTTAATTACGAGATTTTAGAATAATTTCTAAGAAATTCCATAATTATTTTCATTTAAAAATACGCTTGTTTCAAATTCAAATGTAGCACATGCGCATTACGTAGTTGCAGTGTGCACAGTACAGACATATATTGCCTTCTTTCTCAACAGGGGTTTCCACACAATCGTCAATGTTGTTAGTATACGAATAGCGCATCCTTTACTTAATCATCCTAGGTTCAAGCTCTAAAATTAATAGACTATACGCTATGAGTTGTTCACTGTTGATTGTCACTAACAAGTTTGTCATATGGTAACGCAAGGGACCGTTCACAACTTTAAATTTAATAGATATTCGTTGTCGACTGTCCACTGTTTTCCAAACTCATAGTTAGTGCGTTATTTTAATGAGACAGACATATAAACACACATTAGCTATCTCACTTTACATAACATAAAAAATACTGTCGCACAAATTTCAACAAATTTCGTAAATCGTGAAATGAAAAAGAATTGTTTTTGTTGCGGTTGTAATTTTCAGTATTTGAAGATAGTAATTATAAGAGGTGTATAAATTAAGTAACCGAACTGATTTTTTTATTTTATTTTATTTTTTTATTCGAATAGAATTACAATTCAATATTGTCTCCCTCAAAATAACTTCCTTGGGAAGCCACACAGCGCTGGAGATGGTTCTTCAAATCCTCATAGCAGTGCTGGAACTCGGATACTGGAATAGTTTTCAACTGGTCAGTTACGGACTATTGAATGTTTTCGAGTGTCCCAAAATGACGTCCCTTGAGGTGATTTTTTAATCTTGGGAAGAGGAAAAAGTCACAAGGACTCAAGTCAGGCGAATAAGGAGGCTGAGGAGCCACAGGAAGGTTTTTACTGGCAAAAAACTCGTTTATTGAAATTGCTGTGTGACAAGGCGCATTGTCATCCCCAATTAATTGGTCAAAATCTGATGAACGGTAGTGTGAGTCCATTCAACTCTTCTCTGATCATTTTGACTGTCAACCGACGATCTGAATGCACTAGATCCCGGATTCTGTCGACATTTTTATCGGTTCTTGAAGATGAAGGCCTTCCGCTGCGTGATTCATCTTCAATCAACTCTCTTCTGAAAATGCCTTAAACCACAAAAAAATCTAGGTCCATAACAAAACACTGTCTCCTTAGGCCTGCTGAGGTTTTGCAAAAGTTTCCGTTGCACTGTGCCCAAGTCTGAAGCAAAACCTGATAGCATACCGTTGCTCGAAATTAATGTCATTTTTAGAACGAACTAGAAAAAACTGTTTCACGAAAAAAATCGCTACGGACAACAAAATTACTCTAGCGAGTTCAAACTCGTACTGAAGGCGTATCACATGTTCACCTGCCGTCCCTTCAAGTCCCGCGTCCCAAATGTTGCCAGATCAAACGCTATGTTGCCAGATCAAACGCTATGTTGCCAGTCCGGTTACTTACCCCATTAGAGCCCGTAATTCTGTGGATGTTATTTTCAAGATATTTATATCAAAATCATTCTAAAATATCAGTATACAAATAGTAAAGGCAATTTCATTTTAAAAAAATATACCCCTTACGAAATATTAGCTGGCAACTATATTTGCCGACGGGCAGATAGATGTAAAAAAATTAAAAACAAACAAGTTTTTAAGAAATACAAAATTTTATTTTACTATGAAACTAACATTATTTTTTACATTTATTATTGCATGCAAAGATTTTTTACTCCAGAATTTATTATCTTCAAGTTTTATTGATGGAGATATGCGCAATGTTCCATTCCCGCCCAAACCTCTTAAAATTAGTTCTTGTAGTAAATTTCCCGAAGTAAACAAATGTCAAAATATAATATTACCCCAGCAGGAAGGGTCATAGGCTCAACTAATCCTAGATCAACATCTCCTCCTTGATCCGTGTCAATGCCATGTTCTTCAGGTGGGCATACTGTAATTGATTCTGGAATTACTTCATCTTCTTCAATAACTGCCAGAATTTCATGAAGAAAAAGTCCTTTCCCTTCTTTGCCTCTATGGCAACTTAAATAAATAATAATAATAATAATAAATAACAAAAGTCGTTCATAACATAATTTTCAGAAGCGCTTATTAAATAAATTATATAAGTGCCCGCCGGCAACTTTAGTTGCCACGCACTTTCAAGTCCAATTTTGAACATTTCAAAACCAAAATCTTTAAAAACTTTTCCAAGCAACATTCAAAATGAACGTTTTTCTTTATATTTTGACATATAACAAAATATGTTCATGTATAGAAAATAAAATTATACTTACAATTCTTCCATAATGCACCGGTGGTAAATATTTAACTTGACGCTGCTTTCTTTAAACTAAGACTATTTTGTTTGTATGCACTTGAAGTGGTTTATTTATATTATGGGTCATAAATAAAGGTACAGATAATAAATGTTTACACGCGCATTGCCCTATGACTCAAATCATCCGAATTTTAGGTAATAAAAACGTTGGCAACTTTAGTTGCCGAGGGGCTCTAATGGGTTAATTTACACACCTCGTATATAGTATTTGAAGATAGAAACAGTAATTATTCTTTCGAATCAGTCATGTTTGGAAAGGATTACCTGCGTTAGCAACTGGAACTATACCTCGTACCATCACAACTCCACTAAAACACTCCAAAGAAAGATTAGATTAGCTTTTATCGCCACTCTTAAAGCTTTTATTCCTGTTCCAATATAAACGCATCCTAAGAAATATATTTTGTTCCGCCACTGGTGTTAGCATGCGGAAGGCCAGACCGAATCTAAACCTAACCAGTCCTAAACATTAACTATCAACAAAAACTTCTTTTTTTTTTAATGGCGCACTTTTTTTCCTTTTGCAAATCGAATTCTGCTCGAAGCAGTTGTTAGAGTTTGACTCACAATAAGGTTGTAGTTTTTTGTTTAGTTTTTAATAGACGATTTCTGCGAAATCATCACATGTGTATTGTTTGTAATTTGCAATCGATTTTTTTACTTGTTACAAAAACAATTGCAGTTAATTACTCTTTAATTAAGGTTAAGTTATTTTTAAATACCAAACTGTGGTTTTTAACATTATTGTTAATTTGTATTAATAAATATTATTATAGTTGCTACAATTACTCTTCTTCAGCACTACAATTACTCTTCTTGGTAATCCTATTGGAGCAAAGGATTTTTAAAATGCTTCACAAACTGGATATGTTACGAGACAAGGTATTAATTTGTTTCCAGGAATTTTCAGTCTTTGAGTTCCTGAAGGATTGTTAGTTGCTATGCATTGGCAGGACGACCTCTGCATCGAAGTCCTTGAGGGTTCTATTTGAAGGACATCATTGTGGCAGCTAGGTGTCCAGTGTGACCAATTCATTTAAAAATAAATTTAAATGAATTGATATGTTTTAGTATATGAATAATGATCCATATACTAAAACGTAGAAATTAATATCAAAATTCTTTCCGAGAACCTTCGGATCTCGCGTCTTTTAATATCATTGAGTTATAACGGTGTAACAGAATGAACAAAATCTTCCTCTTCTTCTTCATACACTACTGGGTTTAGGCCTCCCTCGTCTTATTCCACGCTCTTTATCTTGAGCTGTTCTATACCACCGGTTCCCGGCGATGCTCTTTATGTCTTCCAGCCAGCGTTTTTGAGGTGTTCCGATGCTTCTTTTGTTTTGCCGAGGGCGCCAATGGATTATTTTATTTGCCCACCTAGTCGAATCTTGTCTTGCTACGTGTCCTGCCTAGCTCCATTTGAGGTTCGCGTTTATTATGTCTGTAATTTTGCTGCGTCTCCGAATTTCAGAATTTCTAATTCTGTCCCGCAAACTTACGCCAAGCATGGCATACTCCATTGCTCTTTGTGTTGTTCTGAGCCTGTTAGTACTTTTGATTGTCAACGTCATCGTTTCTAGACCGTAAGTGGCAACAGACAGGATGCACGAATCGTACACTTTAGTTTTCAGAGGTATGGGATGCTCTGTTTTTTTTTTTAAATGTGTCGCAGTTTCCCAAATGCAGACCAACTCAGTCTTATTCTTCGGAATATTTCTGCTGTATGATTATTTTTTCCGAGCGTAATAAGATGACCTAGGTATACGAATTCGTTAACGATTTCAAGGGACTTATTTCCAAGAGTGATCTCCCTGATATTGAACAAAAATGAACAAAATTTTAATTGAAATTATACATTATTCCACCAATTGTATAATATACGGCCAGATGTAGTTGCGAGAAACCAGCAAACGGCAAAGAAAACCTAACAATAGTTGACTCGGAGGGTTAATGCTATTTACAAAATTGTTTGCTTCGGCGAAAAAAGCATTTAATGCTAAAAACAAATGTACAATGCTTGATATCTTCATGTACGATGTTAAGAATATTTATTAAGCAAAAATAACAACATAAAAAATATAAGAATTAGCGAATATGCAAGGTACAATTATACAAAGGATTATGGAAATATCAATATTGAAATATCTCGTTTCATTAGAAACGACAGATGGCATGATATATGTAGATTAAAAATAATATTTGGACACAGGCTTTTGCAGTTCATTTACTAAGCAGCAGAGAGAATGTGTAAAAAATTTATATATATATATATATATATATATATATATATATATATATATATATATATATATATATATATATATATATATATATATAAAAGACGAAAATTGTTTGTTTGTTTGTTCGCTATACATTCCTAGACCTTTTAACTGACTTAGACCATATTTTGCACAATTGCTCCAACGAGGGAGCTGCAACGAAGAGAGGCGTAAAGTGGGAGGAGATAAGAAAATATACAAAGGACAGAACACGATGGAAAGAAGTATGGAGAACAACACCAGAAAAACTATTTTGATAAATTAAACGTTCTTAAATTAAATAACTATAATCGAAGATAACGTACGTTTACCCATCATTAAAATAATTTAAATCTTTTGATTGTGCAGCAATCATTTATTTTTCCGAATTAATATATTGTTGATAAATTATTATTTTTCTCCTGAACATCGCCAGGTATGTCTGCTAGTTAATAATTAATTTCAAAAGGTGGTCAACAAGGATATATCTTGCCTCCCTTGTTATTTAATATTTATTCAGAAGCTATATTCTCAGAGGTTACTGTGAATGAAGATGTTGGGATCAAATTAAATGGAGTACGTATCAAGTACGTATTTTTTATTTATCCAAATATTCTTGTACCCATAGACAGATTTATATTAATAGTTTAAATATAAAAATTAATTTACTTTTTTTTCAAATACACACACAATGGTTTTACAAAAAATGGAATTTTAATTTGATGTGTCATATTTTTTGTTGTTTATCCACATCACGGGATATAATGTTTATTTATATTTACTCACACATTTATTTATTATTATTTGTGTTGACTTTGAAGATTTAAACAAATATTTCAGAATGGTAAAAAGTTCATTAATGTTTCAAATATAAACAGACAGACAGAAGAATATATTGTTGAATGTTAAGAACAATAGAAGAAGAATGTTCAAGGTTTCAAAACATGTACCACTCTTAATTAATATATAAAAGAATATTTCAGTATAAGGAAATACAAAAAATATTTATAACTTTTATATTATTAATATATACATTCATATTTACATTTTGCCATTGTTAATTAAGATTATTTTATATGAACAACTGACATTTAAGCAAATGCGTTTATTTTTTGTATTTGATTTATTTTCTTGTAGAGTGTAGGATCTTCTTAAGACTGAAGAAACGGTTCTTCTCTGTTCAATGCAGTTTTTAATAAAATATACGAGGTGTGTAAATTAAGAAACCGGACTGGTAACATAGCGTTTGATCTGGCAACATTTGGGACGCGTGACTTGGAGGGACGGCAGGTGTACATGTGATACACTTTCAGTACAAGTTTCAACGCGCTAGAGTAATTTTGTTGTCCGTAGCGATTTTTTTCGTGAAACAGTTTTTTCTAGTGCGTTCTAAAAATGAGTGACATTCATTTCAAGCAACGGTGTGCTATCAGGTTTTGCTTTAGACTTGCGCACAGTGCAACGGAAACTTTTGCAAAACTCCAGCAGGCCTACGGAGACAGTGTTTTGTTAAGGATCCAAGTTTTTTGGTGGTTTAAGGCATTTTCAGAAGTAAGAGAGTTGATCGAACATGAATCACGCAGCGGAAGGCCTTCATCTTCAAGAACCGATGAAAATGTCGACAGAATCCGGGATCTTGTGCGTTCAGATCGTCAATTGACAATCAGAATGATCGGGGAAGAGCTGAATTTGACTCACATTACCGTTCATCAGATTTTGACCAATGAAATGGGGATGACAATGTGCCTTGTCACACAGCAATTTCATTCCATTCTTTTATGATTTTTTGGACTAGTAGGGAGAACCTTGCCTAGGGCCTCGATTTTCCTAAGTCCGCCACTGCTATCGATTCAGGTTCGATCTTGTGCCAGGCGGTCACAATCCATTCTCCTACAAGTGAGACTAAGGATTTCTTTGTTTTTCCTGAAGGTGTTAATGCGTGATTTCCTGCTGATACCCAATTGTTGTATTCTTTTCGTAAGTTGTCTTTAAATGTTTTATTGACCACCATATCCAAGACTTTCAACTGAGGTGTCATAACACCTGGTATTATCGGAATTAAATACCTGAATTTTTTCCTTAACACCGGACGTAAGGTGGCTTCGAAATGCACCAAGAAACGAGGTTTTCTCAGAGAACCTGGCCGTTTTCCACATATCATGTTTAACCAGTCTAATACCAATTCCTCTGTCATCCAACCTTTTTCTTGGGCCCGAAAAATTATTCCTGGATACAGCTTTTCTTTGGACTTTACTTTACGTTTCAATATATCGTAAGGTTGAAGCTTCTGTCCATCAGCAGTAACGGCAAGCATAACAATAATTCTGAACTTATTGTAACCAGCTGACATCAATAACTTTCAAAGAACGTTTTTCACCTTTCTTATGGTGGTGTGGAGGAATAGGTGTACTAATAAGAAGGTTTGTTTATATTACATTCCATTACCTAGACCTCGAATTTAGCGCGAGTCAATTTTTTCACAGAAAATAATTGGTAAAAAAATATCGCGTTATATTCGGGCTAAAGATACGGTAATAATGTTTTTTAGATAGTCGGTTGAAATTTTTATTTTTATGGTATTTGCGTCTATACTGCCCAATAAATGTCACATGGTTGATCTGAACTATCTTCACTGGTAAGCTTATATATATATATATTTTAAATTTAATCTTTGATTGCCTCTCCAGTTGTTTAGCCCTGAAGCCGTCACTGGTTAAGTGTACAGAGTACTTCAAGATGAAGTCATAAAAAACTAAAAACATTGATGATATTATACGTAATTAAATTAAATAATTGTTGCTATCAAAGGTGAAAGTTCAATAGTAGCAAAATATTTAATAACATTTAATAAATGCATAATAAAATATTCAAATGACAGATGTGTAAACAACACTATTATAAAATTAAAAGTCATTTCGAACCATAAAAACCATATGTAAAATGAAAAATCGTAAAGTGAAAATACCGCTATCGAATATGTATATCAAATGTCAATATTTAAATAAAGAGTTTAATTCTTTTAATGACCGGAAGGTGTAGTCACAGGCGCTGGAGAAAGTGTTTCAACATAGGATTATTGCCAAATATCGTAATTGCCGGAATCAAAATCTTGAAGTTAAAATAAAGTTTTCCTTTTTTTATTTATTCTTTTTACCTTTTTTGGGAAGTTGAATAAACTTTTGAAATTTTAATAGAAAAACCTAAAACTTGATGAAATGAAACGTACTGTTTATACATAGTGATCCAAGAAATTGGATACAAATGGAAAACTTTTTTATTAGAAATTTTACGGAATTAAACAACTTTTCAAAAAAAAAAACTCCTACTTTGTCTCAAATCCCTGAAAATATTATCAAGTATATTTATTTATTTATTTATTTTTAATATTGCAGTCGGGTGGTGTTTGATTATAAATAAAATTATTAAATTTTTAATCATTTCTGGTGGTATTTAATCTCTCAATTCTTGTTTGAATCAATTCTTGTTGATTTTATGGTTGATTTACATATACCTTATTTTTTAAATTACCCCATGGGATAATTAATCGGCAATGAAATAGCTGACCAATTAGCCAGAACGGGCGCAATAATGGAGGGACAACCATACATCAAGCAAGCTCCCTTTAAAGATCTTTTGCCAGTAATAAATAACGAGATATTTTGAAAATGGCAACATGAATGGGATATCTCCGCTCAATAAAAAGGCTCATAAGTCTACTCTATACAAACTCACATAGCCGCAAAACCAGAGGCGGATTAAGCGGTGGGCGGACTGGGCGGCCGCCCGGGGCCCATGAATCCAGGGGGGGGAGTGCACCGAGGCCTATATACAAATATTTTCATTCTATTTCAAATAATAGAGGGCCCATTTTAGTTTTACCGCCCAGGGCCCACAAGCAACTTAATCCGCCACTGCGTAAAACCATGGTTCTATAATTTACTGCTAGATAAAAAACCCATCCCAACAAACATCCGAATACGTTTTAATCATTGCTACTCCGAAGTCTACTTGAACAAAATCAATGTGATTAACTCCAACATCTGCCCTTGTGGATAGCCAGGTACTGTTGAACACATTTTGTTCAACTGCCCCAACAATTACCAACACTCCTCCAAATTATACCCCCTGAAATATGCAATACAATTTTATTTTACTTACACGCAATAAGAAGAAATTTGTAGTTCATAATGCAGCTAAGCACTTGCGGAATGGGAAACCGAAGCCAATAAATACAGAAGAAGAAAATGAAGAAGAAATTTCTCCATAAAAAGTAACCTAACGGAGTCAGATCGGGTGAACAGGGTAGCCAGTGTTTTATTGCCAAGCCAGTATTAGAAGACCATCCAATCCATTTTTGTGGAAAATTAACATTTAGGCATAGTCTAACAGGAAGTGAAAAATGTGAGGAGATCCAACTGCAACTGCAATATAAAAAATAAAAAAATAAATAAAACGTTTTTGGGGGTTTGATACAAAGCAAGAGTTTTTCATCTTCCAGTGTCCCTCTCTTTCTTCTTATTCTGCTTCCGGCTTCCCTCTCCTGTCTCTTTCCTTCTTGCCTCCAGTTCTCTCGCCAATCTTTCTCCCTTGCCTTCCTCACTCATCGGTTCCTTTATCTCTTCATCCCAAATTGCCATCTCTCTGCATCTCTTCGCTAAATGCTCCAAGGTTTCCTCTTCTTCCTTGCACATTCTACAGAGCCTGTACTCTGGCTTTACCCAGTACCTGTTATTCCTCTCTTCGTTCCGCATCTTAACCTTGCTATCCTCCTGATTCTAACTCCTGATCTACCTCTTTTCCCCTTCAAGTATCTCGGTATTCCGATCACTCTTATCTCACCTTTTCACACGCGATTTGTCTATTCTGTCTATTCCTGTACGTCCTTATCCCTCCTTCTCAATTTTTCTACTATATCTGTTCCTCCATTTCTCTTTCTCTCTGCTTCTCTTATGTCCATTCCACACCTCCAGTGTTATATGAAATGTAGGCCACACAAACATATTTTACAGATTTAAGACAAAAATTCCGATTGTAAAACAAAATTCGTTTATAAATTTAAATATTTAATCATTAAAATTACTTTCACATATTTTTATGTAATATAAAATATAATACAAAATTCACATAATTATATTTTATCTTCCAAAATGACTATTCATGTGAAAAATAATTTGAATATAAATGTAAATTAAGTAAAAGATCACTTTCCATGAGCGTTTCAGTTTTCACACAGCAGCGCCGAACAGGAAGTGTGGCGGTGTAATGAACTAACGGAATCAGGAAACTGTAATACACGTATACACTAGTTCACTGGAGTAGGACAACACCAGTCTAGCCACTATTTTCACTTAATAACACTAGATAACTAATGGACTTAGTTTTCATATTTGAATATCAGCAATAATAATCACTTTTTGCTATAATACAGAGGTTATAATAAACGTTACATCAGTTGATTGTTGCTTATCATGGTATGACTTCGGCAGATTTCAAGTTAACAATGGAACTAAGCAAGGTATGTGTATTAGCTACATGTTTATTCGAACTGTACCTAATGTATAATTTTCATGGTGGAGTCACAAGCATAACAGGGGCGAGCGGCGTGGTGTTATATTTGAAAGTTTTAATGTCATGATGCCGTTAGAGGCGTGATAAGTGCGCGTTCTCGACTGTGACAGCAGTTGTATCTAACCTAAAAGTTTATACAAGTATTCGGAGTAAACGGTTATTCAATTTCATTAAATACGTCATCAAATCGAAGGAGATATCTAGTTCTTTTATATACATATTTAGACTGCGATATGAAGAAAAGCGATGGTGTCCCATATATATTAAAACAGAAGGCAACAGGGATATTATTTTCACTTGTTTCAAGAAATGAGGCATAGTAAACAATCACAGACAGTTACTTCAAATACAAGAGTAGAATTAAGTACACAGTCTTAGACGGGTGACGGCCGTCTTAGTCACCAGATACAAATCCCATAGAAATTGTTTGAGCACTCATGAAGTTCTCCGAGGAAAGAAGATCTGGAATGGCAAGTAGTTATTTCGATAGATACGACTTATATGGTGGTCTTTGTCTATAGATTATGCTATGGAATTAGTGCAAAATATGCCTCGGAGATGCCAGGTGATTATTAATAGTGAAGGCAATTGGACAACGTATTAATAACAAAGCATCATAGTTTATATCATGTAGAATGTATGTATTTTTTTTAATGCTTTATCCCAAATAGTTTTCGTGTATCGCCGTACACGCTCATGTCAAACAGACTGTACGATTCCATTTCGATGGTGCATTATTGAACCTCTCCCATTTCAATGCGAAGCGCAAGACTATACAGTTCGCAGTAAACGAACTTTTATATGCATACAATTGTGTGCTCTTCCACTCAACAAAAACTGCATTGCAGACTGCACTAAATCTGTTCGCATAGTTGCTACAAACTTTGGTTTAAACATTTAGAAAGCCCTGTCACACAATTATCAAAGCAACAGCCCTCACATTTTTAACATAAATGGCAAAGAGATAATTAATGTAATGTCTTTCAAGTACCTATCATATTATCCTGCAATAGTTAGATTGATGTTAAAAAGTCACAAAGAATATCCGCTGCATACGAGTTCTTCGGTGCTCTAACATCTATATAAAGCTGCCAAAATTTACAAGATAATGATGTACAAAGCAGCTGTACTCCCTGTATTTCTCGACAGCAATGAATCATGGTGTCTCTTTAGACGGCATATAAAAACTTTGGAAAGATTTCACCCTTACGACGATATTCAAATGGCAAAATCATGTGATGAATACAGAAGTTTTAGCTAAAGCTGATATCGTCAGTATTACGCCAAGCTGCAACAAATTCATTTGCGGTTGGTTGGACGAATCATAAGAATGCCAAATATGTTGTAACGGGTGTTTTTTTTAGAGGTATAGAACTTTAAATTGCAATAAAACAACGATGGATTATTCGATTGACATGAATTTTTTTTTATTCGAAAGATAATCTTGTGGCATTACATTAAATCATACCAACAAGACGGCGCAACATGTCACACAGCTCGTGCCACAATCGATTTATTGAAAGACACGTTTGGTGACCGCCTAATTTCACGTTTTGGACCTGTGAATTGGCCTCCAAGATCTTGTGATTTAACACCGCTGGACTACTTTCTGTGGGGCTATGTAAAGTCATTGGTCTATGCGGATAAGCCACAAACGCTTGACCATTTGGAAGACAACATTCGCCGTGTTATTGCCGATATACGGCCACAAATGTTGGAAAAAGTCATCGAAAATTGGACGTCCAGATTGGACTACATCCGAGCTAGCCGTGGCGGTCATATGCCAGAAATCATATTTAAAATGTAATGCCACAAGATTATCTTTCGAATAAAAAAAAATTCATGTCAATCGAATAATCCATCGTTGTTTTATTGCAATTTAAAGTTCTATACCTCTAAAAAAAACACCCTTATATATAAATTATCGGGAATACTTTACAAAAAAATATTGTTTCTGCAAAGATAATCTTATTTTTGCATTTGAAGTAAATAGAGCTACTGCGCTTATTTGAAATCCTAATGGCAGAGCTGTTACCATTGGAAGACTGTCATAGTATATAGTGTCTTTACTCCTGTCAGGAAAAATGTTTAAAAATATCGCACATTACCAAATTATTCTTTTGAACTAGCAGTTTGAAGCGCAATTTGGCAAACATGTTTAAAAATAAGTATTCTGGGAAATTTTTAGTTGACTTATAGTTATTGCTAGTTGACAATAGGCATGTTTTTAGACAAGTGATGACAAATATTAAAGATCAAACATTAGAGAATAAATCTATGTAAATATCAACTATTAACTTGTCCATGATTATGATTTACGTCTTTAGAAAGTCGCAAAAATTACATGAAAATTATCATTTTTACGTTTAAAAAATAAAATTCAACAGACAATGAACACGAAAAAGGTAACAGTTAATTAACTTGGCACTCTGGCTTTTATTGTTCTATTTTTTCGTATTACAGTCCAATGAAACATTGGACGCCATAAGGCATTTACAAGAATGGTTGTGGCTTTTATTGTTCTTCTTTTTCGTACCATACTTCAGTAAAACATTGGGTAAAACATAGCAATCTTGACTGCAAATCCTAAGAATCTTCTTTGTCTCCAATCTCTCTGTGCGTTGCCCCTTCCCCCTCACGCTAGATATTCAAGAGAACATCTTTCGCCTAGGCATCCTCCTTATAACATTTATATTACCCTCATCAGAAACCTGTCCTTCCAAGAATAATGTATTCTTTTGCGCCTAGACTGACTTATACGCAGCGTCAGTAAAGAGTCTATGCAACCTCTCTTTTCCGTGATAGTTGTGTCACCACAACGTTGATCACCAGCTTGCACATAAAAACAGTTCTCTCGATCTGTGCCTGGCAAACCCAAATGGCACTGATCCTTCGAAGTTCACCACCCAATATGCGATTTGGACGAAATAAATTCATTTTAGTTACATTCATATGTTACATTTATTCAGGCATTTATAGAAAGAGGTGTGCAATTTACTTGTTTTGGCTTTTATTCATTCTTATTTTGGTTTCCTGTCCGCTTACTGAATTTTATCATTTTGGCTATAGTTTTATTGACAGCACGAAATACCTCTATTGAAGACTTCTAGTACCACTGTCGTAAATTTTTGAGCCACGAATTTCCTCTTCTACCTGGCCCTCTATTGGCTTCGATTTTACCCTGCTTGATAAGCTGGAGGAGCAAATATTTATTTGGGTTTTCCATAATATGTCCCAGGTATTCCAGCTTCCTGATCTTGACGTTTTTTATAACTTCATCTTTTTGCATCCTCCTCAGAACTTTGGCATTTGTAACTTTGTTGTCTCAGCTAATTTATCGTATTTTACGAAAAGACCACATCTCAAAGTCTGAATTCGGGACAAAACATGGAATATGTATGCCTTAAGAATGCAGACCTTAGTGTTCAGGCTTAAATTATGGCTACAGAGCACTGGATTCATTTTTCAACTAAATTAAGAAATACTATCAAAAAATGGTGTAAAATTGAGTTGTTAACTCAAGTTGAAAGTTATTCATTAACCTTTCAACAAAGTTACATTACTATAAATATAATTTTTAATCTTGTATGTCGAGTGTTGTACTCTTAGAATTTTACACACATTAAAAGTAAATAAAACTTAAAGGTCAGAATGTAAATTTAACAATAAAAATACAATGTCATTACTTTTTCCAGACGCATTATAAAATTACGATCTACTTAAATAGAAGTGAATTGCAGGTAAAACTATTATACGTATTAATGGAAGAATAAAGTACGCATGTGGAAGGACACATATTTGGTCATATAAACAGGCTGGCCACTGCAACCAAGCAAAAATAGTTCAAACAATCGCCTCGAAAATAAATGCTTTTTTTCAGATTTGGAAATGTAGCCTTATGTATGATCCTACTGAATTTACTAAATTTTAAATTAATGAATGAAAATTAAATAAATATGTGTAATGCCACTTTATACTTACAAATTGGAAAAACTTGAACAGAAAATGTTTTTATGCTCCGCTTACCTAAAACAAAATAAATAAATTAGAATAAGACTATAAAAACAAAATAATCTATATTATTTTGAGGTTATATCTGTTTTTTCATTATTTTGGCTTCATATTTGGTTTCTACACGTTTCTTCAATTTCTGTCTATCTTTCCAAGATTCACACAAAAACAGCTGGACATATTTCAAAAAATTTTATTCTAGGGGGGTGTTTATAGGGGGGATAAATACTGTTTATTAAAAAACTTAAAATATCTCCCTTATTATTGGCTTAACAGCAAAATTATATGGGACAAAATAGTTTATAATAGGAAAATGATTTTTTTATTTGTATGTATTTTTTCATTTTGATGATTATTTGGGAAGTTTCCGGGGCGGAGGGGGGACCGTCAAGTAAACTTTTGAAATATCTCCCTTATTATTGACTTAACAGCAAAAATGTATATAACCAAAATAGTTTATAGCAGTGGTTCCCAAACTTTTTTGGATGGAGGAATATTGGAACGTTTTGGAAACGCTGGTTTATAGTAAGACAAAAAATCTTTTTTGTCGTATATATTTTTCGATCTAAAGAATATTTGGGGAGTTACAGGGACACAGTCTAAAACTAAAATTTTCGCTTATTACTTCACTTATTACCCAACAAACATTCAACTAACGGCCGAATGCCGGCAAACTGCTTTTACTGCTAGTAAATTGCTGGAACCAAAAGTAAGTGCAACGCCAGTATTAATAATGTACTTCACATTTGTATTTCGCACTCCGTCTATACGAAGTACTTTACCAGCATTTCATAAGCACTCCTTATTTGTATTAATCCAAGAAAACATTTTTATACGGGCCAGTACTGTTGAAGCACATACTCCCCGGCATTGAAAGTAATGGGCCAGTGTTGGCATTTCGCACTGGGCCAGTACCCTGGTGTTCCGGTGGCCGTTAGCTGGGCCATCAATGGGCCATTGATGTATCCTCTCTTCTTCACTCATACTTTTTACTTAAAACTAAACTTTTTTTGAATGTAATAATTTGAAAAATCTGATTGTTCTTAATCATAAAACGCCGTAACGGCGTGGCCTTGGAGGGTTAGCCATTACATGTTGAAACGTGTTGGTGAACAGTTTGTCAAGATGTGTATTTGAAAAGTTATTGTTTTGTGAGCGCATTATACAGTTTTTTTATTGTGATTTTTGTGTGTTTTGTTAGATTTAAGGACGTAGTTTACACAAACTGTTTCATGTTAAATTGTTTAATTTTTAGTTTAGTTCAATCATAGTTTTTTTTCATGTAATAAAATTTTCAATTATTAATAAATCTGTTACAAGATTATAAATATGTCATTTAAAAAATATAATTTGTCATATTTCATTTTGAATAGTGACATCTTAAATATTTTGTAAATATAATACTAATCTAAAATAATACAAACTTAATCCAAAACTGTAAAGCTTTTTTTACAATATAAGCCAGCAATTTACCAACAGTAAAAGCAGTTTGCTGGCATTCGGCCGTTAGTTAAATGTTTGCTGGGGAAATTAAGAATTTAACATTTTTCATATTGACATTTCAAGATATTTTTATTTGTTTACAAGTTCTGGAACTAATATTCTATTTTTTTTTACACGTTTCCATTGTTAATTATGCTTAGGTAAAGAAAGATTTTCAAAAGAAGGGCTTTGTGCACATATCAAAATTTCATATGTAGGTAGGGGAAGTTGAGGCATAACTGGCTCCCGGGGTATAACGGGCTCCCCTCTTTTTAGCTGTTAAAGCATGCCGCCATATTTGAGTAAATTTTTTACGATATTCCATAAGATTTTATTAAAGATAATCCTTAAGGTCTTCCCCTACTACTCTTCTCAGAGAGGATGGTGACATTTGCTTTAAATATATTATAGATGTTGAACAAAACTGCGTTCTTCATTAGTTTCTTTATTAATTTCCTATTAAGTTATGTCGATATATCAGGCTCGCATTCAGAATTTTTACGTGGGCGGGGGCTCAGAAGACAAAAAGTTCTCAGAAGCAAAATGTTTTTTATGGGGCGGGCTCATGTTCAATTTCAAGAAAAACGTGTCTCTAAAAGCGAGTTTTTTAATGCTTGAGGGGGGGTCTCTAGCCCGTAAGCCCCCTGGGCTCGCGCCTGTCATATACTGTACTATTAAATTTGGAAATAATATAAATCAAATCATTTTGAATGGCTATTGATATCCATCAATTTAATCTTAAGTTTAGTCATACATTGATCATGTTTATCTAAATCTATTGTACTTTTTTATTGGAAAAGAAAGTTATCGCCATTTAAAGATATCGGACCAACGACCGAAAGTTTCTTAATTGTTATTTTATTGCTATTCAAAATTGTTCACGCATAAAAAATCATCAGTCATTATAGTTTTTTAGATATTTCAGGTATTTTTTTGGGCTGTGAAAATCAAGTTTTGAAGTAAATTAAGAAATTTGCGGTTTGTGAACATTTAAATTTAGGAACAGGAAATAAATAATAATTTATTTACTTTCTTATTGCAAAATAATTAATTTATTAGACTATCTACATATTTAGACTCGTTGATTGTGAAAATCAAATCGGATTGAACATATAGATTTTTTATCTCTCATTATTGTAGTAGTACATGTGTGGGAGTGGTAATTTCAGAAATAAAATTTCATTATTATTTAAAGTAAAATTATTCAATTAGTTAAAAAGTATTCAATTTATTTAAATATAAAAACTAATCTATTTTAAGATAAACATTCTCAAAGATTAGTTGAGCTATCACATATTTTTCTAGTTAAGCGTTAAAGAGATACACACTGATTTACGGTCGTATATTATATGATTAGTTTGAAAGAACGTTATTGTTTAGAACAAAATAGCAATGGTCTAATGTTTACACAGATGTCGATAGGCGACAATATATTTTCAGTGAGATGGACCGCGTAGTAATTAGAGTCAAAATTAATTACTTGGGTTTATAATTTATTGGTCATAGAAAGATAAGTTTATAAAAGGGTTGTTGTTAATGTGGAGAGTTGATTATTTTTACAACGATAAAAAATGGGGTCAGAGATCAGATTATTAGTTTAAGAAAAGAGTTGGAAAAATCTTGTGAGAGACAAAGGCAGTGATGAATAAACCGTCATTGTGAATGAACCTCCCAAGTATTTTTGGTAGAGAAACCCGGTAGTTTGTCGTGAGTAAACCAGAAGTAATCTAGAAGTGTTGAGAACAGTTTAAATGAAATTACCGAACCTCGCTAACGGGTTAAACACCGTGAGTGTTGTGAGGTTTTGTGTTGAGTGTCTCTCATGGGATTTTATAGCCAGCATTAAATTGTAAGTTTCAAATGTAATCAATAACCTTTCAATTCTAATTAAACATTAAACTTAGATTAAGTAAAATGCAGACTTTAATTCAAACACCCTTATTCCTCTCATAAAGAGTCTAATGGGTCTATTCTGTATGAGTTTTCTACCGCTGTAAGCGCTATAACCTTGTAAAATACAGCGCTGTAAGGAAAGTGCTATTCTGTATTGAGTCGCGTTGCTCTGTAAACTCTACACCGATATAAAATATCGCTGTAAAGTTACGGCGATATTTTTCTGGCCGTAAGTCAGTTACAGTACTGTAATGAAGTCAAGTTGTATATGTTTGTATTGTCCGTGTTACCTAAAAAAAAATTAATGATCCAAATTTCGCCCTATTTCTGATGCAACTACTACAAGAGGATCATAACAGGTAATTATGCTTAAAATATCACGTTACAACCACACATGATCTTTTTTTTTTTAGAAATTATGTACGAGTCAAAAAAAGATTGTTAAGGGATAGAGAAAATCCATTTTCTATCCCTGAAAATCATTTTATGAAGTTGGAATTAATTAAGATTATATAGTGGTCCTTTTTTTTGTGCATACATGTTTGCATTTATATATTTTTATATACAGGTTTTAAAAACACTGTATTTTTTAAGTATCCTATCAGGCTACTGCAGGGGCTCACAATTTCACTTCTATGAGGCAGCCTATGGTTAGTAGATCGATAATAGAAATTTGTTATCTGATAACAACACATCTAATGCAAATTCATATAAAGTTCCCCACTACGAGGGAAGAAAAACGTGGAGTGAAAGAAGGGTAAGTTTTGCATAATATAGCAACAAAAGCAAGAATACCTAACTATGCTGAGATTGATGATGATGAGCTTGAACCTGTAAATAATGAAGATCCTGAACCTGAAAATAATGAAGATCCTGTACCAAATGGTAAAATATTTGAAAAGTACCTATTTAAAATTTTCAAAAACTGATTTAAAACTTTTTTTAACAGCTAATCAAGATATGAATTTGTCCATTGTATAATTTGATGTAAAAAATATGTTTATATGGAATAAAGATACATAAGATGCAAAGAGAAACTTTTATTTTTATTAACAAATTATAACAATAATTTATAAAACTTACAAACGTAAAAAACAAGAGTATATGTGTAAATACGAATATGATATACACTTACCGATCGATGACATTGATCAATACCTCAAATTTTGAGGTTAGAAATAAACATAGTGAAGTTAGCTACAATGTAAGCAAAGTTTAAATCGACCGAAATTACAGAATATGTTACAGAATAGGTAATGCTCAATATTTACAGAGCCGCCGTAACTTGGCACTTTACAGTACTTATTTCACTACAGCGCTATAGTGATACAGTGCTGTGAACATGTTTTTACAGAATAGACCCATAAGCAACCAACCGGCGGATCCTTTAGATTTTCAGACTTGGTACCGCTCGCAAGTCTTGGAATCCACTATGTGGACGGCCTTTCAAAGTAAGTACCATGAAGTACAAATGTAATTATTTAAATTCATTTAGCCAACCTTGACGTTTCGACCGATCCTAGAAATGCCCCCACACATGAAGTATATTTTTAAAATTGTTAGAAAGATATCTTAGTTTTAGATCCTCTATTTAATAGTGGTTATTACACCATAATTACTATCTAAAGAAACTTGAAGTGCAAAGGGTACTTAAAGAGTAATATTTATATAGTAAACTTAGTTGATTAGCTCTCTGGACATATGTATCCCCACTTATAAGATAGTGTAAACTTCTTCCTACATGTTTAGTTTTAGCGGAGGTGGGACCGTAGCCGTAGCTCGGAGACAGTTTTCAGATCTGGGACACTGTCAGCTTCCGTACACACGTGCGGCACTAATCGTTAAATGAAAGTGCAAACTCGATCACGCTCAGGAAACATACTTCTAAGTGAGTGTTAATTTTCAGGTTTAATTACACCAACTCTAACTAATTCTAAGCAGTAATGAAACTTTAAGAACGATAGTTGGAAAAGCAAAAAACACAGCAAGTATAAAAAGCCTACGAGACTGTTTTGAGTGTACAGTGGGTGGCCAAATTATTAGGGACAGTGCAGATTTTTTGTAATTTTCAAATGAATTTAATGAGAAAATAAGTGGCTTTGGGTCTCGTATTTATTTTTATTCATTATACCCTTTTCACACTAGATCTTTAAGATCGGATGTTTAAGTGAATGTATCTTTAAACGCTAATGTGAAACCGTATGGCCTCGGTTAAATACAAGCGATGTTTAAGACAGAGATCTGCGTCTTAAACTTCGTCCGCATTAACAACTTAATTTCTATTATAAAAAAATACTCATTGAATTACATTTTATATTATCATAAACAAGAATACTGTATTATATCGACATTATAAGAAGTTTATACTTATTGTTATAATAAAATTATTTATTTTAATAATGTGTTTAATAAAATACAGTGCTACAATAATTGAGATAAAATGTATCGACTTACATGTTAATACAGGTGTAATATATTCTTTATTGTAGTGCCTTTATTGTAGAATGAAATGAAATATCCTTAATTGTTTATAATAATTCAAAATGTGCGTCTGCGCAGACAGTTCAAAACTGGTAATTTCATGACGGTAACTTAAGGACAAAATTACTGTAGCTGATGACAGCACAAGAGATTTAAACATCAAGTGTGAAAGCATACCGATCTTAAACATCGGTAAACTTTAGGTTCACTCGTCTTAAACATCTAGTGTTAAAAGGGTATAAGAGTGCTTTATTTAGAATATAAAACGACATAATTGCTTATACATAATCATTTATTTTTGTATAATAAGTGTTAATTTAACAAATTAAGTAAAATCTTAATATTGTGTAATGCCACCCTTTGCTGCGATTGCGGCTTCCAGGCGTTTGGGCATGCTTTCTATGCAGACTTTTGCGTTGTGTCGGAGATTGGGGTTGTGATGCCACTCTCTGATAAGGGTTTCTATAAATTGCCGCTTGGTGGTGATGATTTCTTTGGCGATCTCCCGCTTTTTAAAATAATAATGATACCAGCAACAAGAATATAGAAGAAAAATGATTTAAAAACAATTTATTTTCTCACAAAATGCATTTAAACTTGAAAATTACAAGGGGGGGTGTGCTGTCCCTAATAATTTCTGGGCAAACAGCAGTGAATAAGAAAAAAATTGCTATAGGTAAACCTTTTTCATATTTTAACGCCAAGGTGGCCTACATAATAATATATATTATTATGTTCCAGTATAGGACTGACAACAGGAGAAAAGGACGACCTAAGACATCTGGTTCTGCTCGACAATGTCAGACTTATAAATGCATGAACCTTTCAAAATCAGGACAAAAGTCTCTTCAGTATCATCACTAATTTAAAGTCAATGTCAGATAGACGAGATAGATGAAAACATTTTGACAGCATAATGCTCTTTTTAGAGGTAATCCAACATCACCTGACGATGGACCAGGCTTGATAATGTTTTTTAAGCTCTTTTTCGACGACTTCATTTAGAAATTATGACTTTATATATCTTTCTTCTATCTCTACTTTCATCTATCCTGTAAATTTGACCATACCATCATGGGAAAATTTACAAAAGCAAATTAATGAGAAATAATTTCAAATTCCTAGTTCTTTACGTAATAATAATAATAATAATAATAATTAATCCTGCTGGATTTCGAGACAAAAGACATTTTTGTCATCGAATTATCCTGTCCAGCTGAGAAAAATATCACTCTCAAAGAGGACGAGAAGAGAACCAAGTACCTGGACCTCTTGTCCGAGCTAAGAAAAATGTACGCGGGTTATTCTGTGAAGCTCGTAGTCTTGATTTTGGGTGTACTGGGTGGCCTTAAATCTGTTTTCAAGAGGGAAATCGAGATCATTCCCGTCTGTAGATCATCTGCTACCTCTCTGGCCTGCAGATTGCAAAAAGCAGTGCTGCTCGGATCGCTTCGCATTGTGCGGACGCTGGATTTGGTATGAGCCCATCGGTCGCATATCGCCAGGGTTTGGGATGCGACCGATTGCTGGGAAAAAGCTCTCTCGACCTTCTCGTGAAGGTAAGAGAAGAGCGTTTCGTCTGTACCGAAAGCGTTGCGGGCAAACCTGAACGGTACAGGCGAGACTACAAACCTCCCTTCTTTAATAATAATAATTTTATTTAGTGCTTATACAGTTTTACACGTTTACACATAATTTTTAAAATTATAAATTTGAAATATAAATTATAAAATTAATACAATTGCCAGATGGGGTACTTAAAAACAGAAAGGAAAATTTTTAATATTTGCTGAAATCAATGCTGTAGTACTCATCAGTGCTGTACAGATAGTTTTCAAGAAGGACCTCTCTTAGTTTTTTCCTGAAGGTCCTGTTATTAACATTTCTGACAGCAGAAGGCAAATAATTGAAGAAACATGCAGCCGAGTAAAGACCGTTTTTTGACTTCTAAAGGTCGTTTTAGGGAGACGAATATTGTCTTTTGAGCGAACATTATAAGAATGACTTGAAGAAACGGTGACAAACTGGTCTGAGTTTTCTTAACATACACCAGGCAGATATATACAAATAGGCTGTACACTGATATAATTCTACATTTTTTAAAAAGTTCCCGGCAGTGGATCCTGGAGGAGACATTATTCATAATTCTAAGGGCTCTTTTTTGTATTATGAAAATGCGGGTGATCGATGAGCTTACTCCCCAATGGACTATACCGTAAGACAAACGAGATTGGAACGCGGCAAAATAAAACATACGTAAAGTTTCAAAAGAAACCGAAGTTTTGAGCCTGACAAAATCGTAGATAGTATCCTTGATAATTTGCTTTAACAATAAATTTATTGTACAGATATCAAAGTCATTACAATCCTATTGAATTCATTTGATATTTCTCCATCATTTGTTCCACTGGTTTTGTTATTCTTTTCTATACTCCGCATTTATGTCCGGTAAAACTTTTCCTTCCCCTTAATTTTTCCTAGAAAAATTAGCTTTATTTCACTGCTTCTTATAGTGCTTTTAATTTTTTCTGGTTTTCCAGTTTCTGACCTATATGTCAATATTGTGATGGCCATTTTATTAAAAACTTTAGTTTCTGTCTTTTTTGGTTTTAGATATAAACGACGTTGAATGCTATTAAATAGATTTCCAGTTGCTGCATTTTGCTATTTAAGAAAAATAATCAATAATTATCGTCTTTACAATTGTTATACTTCTAAAACAACTAAAAATTTTCAATACCAACATCGCTGTACAACCTTAGAACTCGTTTCTAACAACAGTCAATTATTGAAAGTACTTTTGTTGTTTCATGTATCATTGAAGTCTCTTCGAAGTTCACGAAATAATGATAAATAATGACACAAATAATGATATAAATTACAACAATTTTGTTTCTACGTGCAATATATTTTAAATTTAATGATGTCAAAATCACTTCCTGTATATTTTCTGAATAGTTACTATCGTGAACATATGTTGCTGTTTTATAAAAATTTAATTGCGTTCATTTTGGATAAATGTTTTAATCTGTTTATATTAATTTTATCAAGTAATTTATGTACGAGAGAGCTTCAAAATAGACCTGCATTTTTCCCCCAAACATTTTTTTTTTTTTATTTATAAACGTTCAACTTAAGAAAAATAAAATATAAGGACCTGCGGTTTGAATTTTTTAACTCCACAGTATTTATTCTACCTAGGTAAAAAATAGGGCCCTCCTTAGTTAACGCGTTTTTATCGCCCAGGGCCCCCAAGCAACTTAATCCGCCACTGTGGTACACTAAAAAATGAACTTTTAGTGCACCATGAAGTCCCTCGTGAAATACCTACCTTTTCGTGTTAATTATTCACAGCTCTTTTTTTGGTTAAATTTAGTGTAAAGTTTACACTCACATACTGGTTAATTAATAGTGTTGGAAAATAAATAGTGTTAAAGTAATGTTAATTTTAACACTGAAAAAGTAATATTTCATAAAAATAACATTATCTGAATAAATGAAGATTTACAGGGTTTTTTAAATAAAAATTTTAGCACTACAATTTTAACCAGACCGAGAATAAACTTACACTAATAAATTTTTTGCTGTGTAAGTGATTTTTTTTTTTTTGAATAAAACTTTTTCTAAAAATTTCTGGCCTTGTTGAATTTTAACATGTGCTCTCCAGTAGATTATCATTAAGTAGAGGTGTGAGCCACCGGTAGACACATGAGGCTCGAAGATTAAACGAATCAAAAGTAATAAGTAGACATTTTTGTAAACCAAAATTTATTTGTGAACAATTTTAATTTATGGAAAGTTATTTTATATTAATATGTACCACTTTGTTTTATTTATTGTTTTATTGGCCATTGTACTTATGTGCCTTTATTTTATATTATAATTACAATTTTAATTTATATGTTTAGGTTTAAGTATTTATTTATGTATTTATGTAAGAATTGGGCATTGCCTGCCTGTAAAATATGCAATAAATAAAGTGTTAATATTATGAAACCGCACGAACTTAATTGGTCACCGAATAAAAACACTTGTGTTCTACATGGTACTACATTATTTTTTTACTCGTATCAGTTTTAAATAGTCTATTGTTTTGGTTATCTTCCGGGCAACATGTTGAAATAATCATCGTGGCCCGTTATGCGGCACAGTGAGGAATAAGGAGGCCAAACCAGAGCCTGACTCAAGCGCAGATCGGTTACTTTCGCCGAGAAAAGTGAGAGTACTGCGTCAGTACTACCGCTATAACCAACAACCAGTTGGGAGAAAACCGCTATGTTTACACAACTCGGAACCAACCAACATTGGAAATAATATGGTGCAATCATTTTCGGAAAATTAAAATTATGTTTCTTTTTAAATTGTTCCCTGGAGCAAAAATAAATCAAATTTTGAGACTTGGTAATAAGACGGTACATTATTTAGTTTTAATATAATTTTAATATCGCGGAGTGTGAAAAGATATAAATAGATAAGAGTGATCGGAATACCGAGATACTTGAAGAAGAAAAGTGGAAGATCAGGGGGTAGAATCAGGAGGATAGCCAGGCTAAGATGCGGCAACGAAGAGAGGAATAACAGGTACTGTGCAAAGCCAGAGGATAGGCTACGTATAATGAGCAAAAAAGAAGAGGAAACCTTGGAGCATTTAGCAAAGAGATGCAGAGATATGGCAGTCTGGGAGGAAGAGATAAAGGAATTGATGAGTGAGGAAGGCAAGAGAAAGATGAGTGAGAGAACTGAAGAAGGAAGGTGATAGGAGAGGGAATCTCGAAGGAGAATAGAAAGAAAGAGAGGTACACTGGAAGAAGAACAAAGAAATGAAATAAAAAACATAGTATGATAATCTTTTTTTAAATTTTTATTTAAGATATATTTTGGGGGCGCTTCAACTGCTGTGGCTATTAGCACCCCGGTACATTTACAGTAATTTACATTGATTTACAAGGATAAATGTTGACATTAATTTACGATGAGGCATATTTACAATTTTATGATAAGACTTTTAAGATGGATAATTTAGGAATAATAAAACATTTGGGATATCAATTTTACGGAACAGATCTGCTTCTTTGAGGTAGTCTAATAAAATGTTTTCATTTGGGCTTACCGTTTCTTTTAGGTTGTCTGGTATTATGTGCTTCCGTCCGAGTTCTTCATATAGTTGGCTCTCCAGGATTATATGTTCTACGGTTACAGTTTTATTGCAGTTGTCACAGTTTGCCACCTCTTTTCTTTTCATTAGATGTTGGTGTGTAATGAATATGTGGCCATTCTGAGTCTTGTAAGAACTCTCTGTTCTTTTCTGTTGCCTACTGGAACCCAGGGTTTGGTGTCATCTTTTGTATAGCGAAATTTGTTGTTCGTTAGACTGTGCCATTGTCGTTTCCAGTCTTCTTTTATGTTTTGCCGTAAGTTGGATTTGATGTCGCTGGTAGGTACGGATATTGGTGTTATTGGAAGGTTTGCTGCCTATTTTGCTGCTAGGTCTGCCTGTTCATTCCCTCTTATTCCCACATGTGAGGGAACCCACATCAAGGTTACCTTTTTCCCCTGGAGGGCCACGTTGTGGAAGTTTTCTTGTATCTTCTGGGTCAGTGTGTCTCTTAAATACAGTACTAACTGCGTCGAGTACTATAACACAGCCCAACAGACATTTTGGTGCCTGCGAGTTTTTAACTGTCTCTAGGTAATTTTTGGGCACAGAATCCAAAATAGCCGTCAGATTTGGTCTCTCAGATCTAGTTTTTGAGATACGCTATATTGGCCTCTTTTACAATAAAATATCTTATTTCTTAACTTGTGTATTTTTCACGTTATTACTGTTACTATTTGCTCCAACTGCCAGTTACAAACACAAAAGAGACAAAGTAAGGTATTTATTTCACAAAGTAGATAAATATACATTCATCACTTATCACTTAAAAATGTTCTCTTGTACGACTTTCTAACATGGAGTTTACCAGAACAGTCTTTCTGAAGACTCCAACAGTAGTAGGCCATCATGTGGCTATCTTATCTTCCTTAATATCTATCTTCCATAGTTTTATGTCCTGATGGAATCTTTCCCCCGGTTCGTTTCTAAAATCACCTAGGTTTTATGGTAAGTGGTCATAATACAACCGAGAATATTAAAGTTGGAAAGCATATTTTCCACTAATTCTCTGCCTTATGATTTCCAAGAAAATGTTGTACTACTTGAATAAATGAACACCAAGAATTAGATTCAATATCGTTCATTGATGCGGTTGGATTGGATTGTGGATCTTCAGTAGGTTGCCTTATCTGAGGACCATCAAATATTTTGGCTTTCAGTTTTTAAGTTAATCCCAGGAAATTTACGTGTCAAGTAGCCTACACAAAGTCCATCTCGATTTAAAGCCTTCAAAAATTGCTACATAAGACCAAACTTGATATGCAAGGGTGGAAATATTATTTTCTCTCTCGCAACTAAAGGTTCGTTGACAACGATTCGTTTTTCTTGAATTATGCCATTTTCTTAATGGAAATCACCCAATTTCTGTATCTCAAAAACTAGAGCTGCTACGAAAAAGAGTCAGGTATTTTTGGAATCAGCACATCAAAAACATCCAAAATCAGTTCTTACTTTTCCGGCACCAAGATAAAATTATTTTGTTGGCCAGTGTAATCTTTTAGTACACGATACAATAATTCTCTTATGATAAATTGTACGAGATACAAAACGAAAAATTGCATCAAGTAATAAACAGGTATAAGAATTACAAAAAAAAGAACATAGATTCTGATATACATATACTAAATATAAAGCAGTGATAAAAAAACTTATTTTTAAACAATTTTTCCTTTGCATAATAAATATAAATTCTTTTCTCTTATTGATATTATCGTAAATGATTTATGGGTCGTTTAATTTTCTAACCAATATACAAAGTGCAAAATTATCTTTTTTGTAGTGTTAAAAAATAACGCGATAGTAGTACAAACGTAATAAATAAAATAATTACTAACATATTATCAATTCATTTTTACTTAGAAAAAAATTTTGTTGTACAAAACAATATATCTTTGCAAGTTATTTATTAATTTTGAAATTTGTAATACTCCGTATTTAGATAATGGACTTTATGGGTGTTTAAAATAATTATTTAAACATTTCATTGATAAATTCATAAAAGTATTTGGTGGTGATTAGAACAAAAACAACGCAGTATTTGCAAAAAACATTTTAACCATTGTTTCACTTAGAAGTTATTGAAAATACTATTTAATTCAGTCACAAAATAAAAGATGGCAGTCTATCTTCTACTTTTTCTTTTTGAGTACTATGATTTAACACGTAATAAGGATGAAATAACAGTTCAATGCACATGAAATTATGGGTATTAAATCTTAAGAATACCCTGAATTGGTTATTTTAAAAAATTTAATACCATGAGTTCAAAAAGGTATTACATAAGGGTTGGCTTGGAAAAATAAAATAATGTCTACTGTAAGCTTTATATAACGATATAAACTTATGACAACAAGAACAGTGATGGCAGTTAATTAATTCTAAAGCTTGCAATAGACATTATTTTATTTTTCCATAGCCAACCCTTATGTAATTTCTTTTTGAATTCATGGTATTTATGTACTAATTTCGTCCTTGTAAGAGATGACTTGAGATTTGCGTTTAAACCAAATGACAAACCTCAAATAAAAAAATTGATATGAAGTATGAATTTTCACACATTGCAGGGTTTCGCAGGTATATAATAAGTGAAGGCGGCATGCTGAGTGTGTAGGACAAATTTTGCTTTGTAGTAATCACGGCAAAATGAATGATATTTTTTAAATAATTTATCGTCTGTTAATATAAGAGCTTTATAAACAAATTTTATGTTAAAATATTTTTTTGTTAATTTTAATTCAAATACTTAATACCATTATTTACCAGTATTTTTTTATATATATAGCAAGGTTCATTAAGATTTTGAAAATTACCGCCTATAGCTTCCATTGGTTGTTTTAAGTCATATGCTCCGCCCCTCTGGTTTAGTATACATGACACATAAAATGAAAATATAATTCCAACAATTCCAAATGGTTATTAAATTTACGCTCTTAAAAATTAAATGCAACATTTGCCAAAATATAACTAGAATTTTGACAAAATAATTTAAACAAAATAAAAATTAAAAAAAGTAAAAAAAAATTGTCTCCTCTGCCCGGGAGCAAACCCTAGTTTGCTGCGTAGCAAGCTAACCATTAGACCAGGATACGGCTTCTAGTATAGTGTGTTACTTAACTATAACTTTTGTACATCGTCAACCAAAAATCATAAAAAATGCGTTATTTTCCGAAAACATAATCTGATCAAAAATTCCTGTTGTACTATTCCGGTACACACCAATGTACATTACTTAGAATTTTTTCAGATTTTTAGTTTAAACCATCTGGGCTACAGGGTGTGGTACAATTTTTTTTTGCACAGTTTTGGCAAAAATCGAATCAAAATAACATATTTTGCAAAAATAAAATTTCGATCGTTAATCCACGTACTTACTTACCAAGCCTTTCATTTGATATTTGATACATTTTTTTTTTCAGAATTAAAAAAAAAATGTTTTTTTTTTCGATGAATAGATATTTGTTTATATTTTTAGGGGGATATGTTTTTTACATGTTTTAGATTTTTTTCTATGTGCGGGTCAAAGAGTTGTATAAGCATGCCAAATTTCAATTCTCTAGGCTTAGCCGTTTGGCTACAATTTTTACCGAACAAACAGACAGACGACAAAATGACGGTATAAGGGTTTTTGGTCATACTTACAAAACTCTAAAAATCTGATTATAGTCTATCTCAGAAAGAGCGATAGTAATAAATCTTTTTGTCAGGCAGTTACCAGTGGCGTGCACATTTTAAACACGTTTAAATTGGTTTTGTGTATTACTATTTATCATTTTATTGACGCACGCCTGGGACCATATTTATCATATCATTAAACGCATGCCTGTGACCAAATTTTAGGGTAAAATTTTTATGATCTATTGTGTTTAACCCTAGTTCGTATTCCCATATGAGATGTGCGGCATACTCGGTTGTTTCTTAACAATATTTCGTTCGAACTATTCATATTTTGTGTGCCGCTTCTGTGTGAAAAAACAATAACTTTTTATAAATAATAAATTTTATTACTATCGCTCTTTCTGAGATAGACTATAGTTTGGTTAATCCTTTTATTTACCGCCTGACTTGTCAAAAATGCTTCTAGTATTTCGGTGACATCCATGAAGATATTATTATATGTACACTGTTGTGGACTACTTACTGAAATAATTAACAATAACTTTTAAAAGAAGAAAGCCTTTTATAAACAATGACACATTATCAATATCTTAGCGCGAAATGTCTTCAATAAAAAGTAATGTTGAAATAAAGTATGAGGAAGTAGATGTGTATAAATAACACAAGAATGCATTAGAAAAACCCACTTTATAAGAAACACCACAATGCGTGACAAGAATTTCATATCGTCTGTCCGACACTCTGTAATTTATATACTTATATACATGCTGCTAGTTTTACATAGACACATAAAAAGCTGCATGCCAATTTATGCCATGAACTTGAAACTAATAGGTACATAGTTTTTTACTTCATTTCATTCAACAATATTTCAAAATAGGGGATACGCATAAAATTTATATTTTCTTAAAAGTATATTTTTTTGATACGTTAATATTAGTTATGTCACCTAACAAAACAAAAATCACATTTTAATTAATATTTCAGCGAAATTTTTTAATTAAAATATTATAAATTTGAAATAAAGCCGACCACAGCGCGAAGGTTGCCGAGTAAATACGACTGAGCATGACGTCAGAACCTACACTTCCCAGACTACCTACCCAAGCCTTTACGTGTGTATTAGAGATGGCAACGATTAATCCAATATTGAAATAATCGACTAGGGGCCTCAGCCCGGCTACGCCGGTCTTCTCCCCCTACGTTGTTAAAACTCGTTTAAATATAATAAGGCATTTTGTCGCACTTGTCGATTATAAAACTCGTCGCTCATCTTTTTTTAACACTATTTTTTGGAAATTCCCCCTGCAAATGTCTTAAGTTTTATCGTTTATCACCTTAAATACTTAATTAGTTTTTTTTATGTCAAGAAATACGTTCAAAATGTGAAATCTCGTCACATTTTAAATTGCAAAAAATTTGACAGCTCAATATGATCCAATAATGGCCCAGATTCTTTGAAAAATGTTTTCTGATGCCTCAAAATATTATCTCGCACGTCAAAAAAGCTATCCTGAACCATTATTACCATTTAACACTTTGATTCTCGCCGTAGATATTCTGGACCGGCAGTCTTGTATTAAGAATATTTTTGAATTATCGTCTGCTAAAACCTGTCCGTGCCGATCAATGATGACTTTGATTCGACACGGATTCGAGGAAAAAATGCATGAATTTTATCAATAAAAATTAGTCAGTACCCCCTGTCGAAATAAAATTAAGCCTAAGCACTAAAAAAATATATCACCCGGAAAGACGGCGGTTCATTTTCCTCTCTCCGCGTTACCGGAAAAATGAAGATACACCAGAAGTTGAATAGAACATACATACCAACACTTGTACAATATAATAGTAGATTATTTTGTTTCAATTAATCGATTAATCATACAATATTTTTTAATAAATATTGCTTTATTTTTTAATAAATAAAGTTTCGACTAATTTATTATTAATCGATAATTTTATTTTATTTTCATGAAATTACTTAGTTATATTGTTGAAACACTGGTCAGTAAAATGACTTTGCTCTCTTCTTTTCAATAAGCAGAAATTTATTTTAACAATGAATTATTTGTATTAAAATTTAGGAACTTAATATGCAATATCAATATTATATAGTATTCGTTCAAACAGGCATTATTTATTGTTACAGCCTGTTTGTAAAAAAAAAATATTTGTTTATGCAGACATTGTATTACCTTCCATTAATTATGTTTTCCAAATAAAACGGTCAAATGATTTTATATCAGCCTTTAAAATACAACATTAAGACTGTCCCATTTTTCTGTCGGCGAATGTACATGTTTCTTTTTTTATTTCATAATCAATTAATCGATTATTTTTTACCAATTTAATCAAAATCGATTATAACATTTCGATAAATCAAATGATCAATTAATCGATTGACAATTGAGAGAGTAACAATTTACTCAATATTGATTCTTTTCTTCCTTTTCTTTTGTTTTTCACCATTAGGTAATGAAATAAATTGTTTTTGTGGAGTTCTAAATAAAGTATTTGTTCACATCGGTACTAAACAATATTTTCGATGTTTCGAAGTACTGGGCCCTGGATCTTCCAGATTTTATACAATTTAATTCGGTAAACATGTAAAATAACTTTATTTTAAAAATTTTACATTACTTTAACACTATTTATTTTCTAACACTATAATTTAACCAGTATGTAAGTGTAAACTTTGCACTAAATTTAACCAAAAAAGAGGTGTAAATAATTAACACGAAAAGCGAGAGACTTCATGGTCTCATTTCATTTTTTAGTTTACCATGAAGTCCCATAACAGAACTTTTTTAGAGTTTGACGAAAATCTAAGTAAATTTTATATTTCACACCAAGACGTGTAATTTTCTATAATTCATTAAAATTAAATTATTATTAAACAAATTAATTCTAGAACATCAAACTTCTAACAATTGCAAATTATTTCTAAACGTACATTTACGTGAATAAAAATAAAATGGCATCCTTCCTGTTTTGTATATTTGAATGAATATTTTAATTCGATGAGGGAAGGGGGAAAGTAGAAATTATCCAATAATTATGTGAAAAACACCTATGAAATAAGTATAATGCTACCTGAAGGTTGTTATAATTTAAACTTGTCATATTGTTTTAGTTAAAATGGTGACAATTTAAATTATTATAAGTATGCAATTGACTGACATGGCTTTTTTTAAATTTATTTACAACGAATAATATTTTTAAACCTATAATTTACAATAATAAACAAATAAACAATTTTTTTTTTTCCAATAATCTACAAGTTTTTTGAAAATAATATGTTGTTTTGCAATTGGGCTGAACTACACATAAGGTAAAGAGTAAAGAAGGCAAGATTAGTCATGGGGAAGCTGTATAGGAGAGAGGAAGTTTAATGATGATATTAGATGGAGACGGATATATGGGGTGGAAATATAGGGATGGAAGGAATGGGAGAAGGTAGAACGAGTACAGTAGAGGTATTTGAGATGGATCTTAGGGGTAGATAGAACAACACCAGGGTATATTGTAAGAGAGGAACTGAAAAGTGATAAGATGAAAGTGGGTACAGGAAGGAGGCGGTTAAGCACGAGGAGAAAGTTAGAATAGAAACAGACAAAAGAATAGTGAGGGAGTGCTGGGAGGAAAGAGCCAGAGAGGAACAGAAAGGAGATGGTACGCATGAGGGGAGATGAGAAAGGAGTATTATTGGAGATGCGGAGTGGATGCGACAGAGGTGGAAAGGAGAAGAAAAGAAGGGATAAGCGTGATTGAGAAGGTGTGGAGGAGGGATAAGGAAGTGGGGGAGCAAGAAAGGACAGTCAGAATAGACAAATCAAGGAGCGCAGGGAGATATAAGGAGGTCAGAACTATAGGGGTACCAAGCTACTTGAAGGGAGAAAGCGGAAGGTCAGGAGGGAGGGTTAGTAGGATTGCGAGGCTAAGGTGCGGGAATGAAGAGAGAAGAAATAGATATTGAAGAATACGAGGAGGAGGAAGAAGATATAGAGCACCTCGCGAAGAGGTGTAGGGAGATGACAGTTTGGTCGGGGAGCACATTAGACCTGTTGCACGAAGATGGAAGGGGGGAGAGGTGGGCGAGGGAATTAGAGGCAAGAAGGATTGAGATTGGGGAAGCATAACAGGAAGGGGTAAAGGAAGGAAGGAAGAGGCCCGGTGGGAAGTAGAAGGGGGCAAATGGGAGGAAGAAAGGGGGCTGTGGTTACCTGGAAATGGGGAAAAAGGGAGATAGGAGGAGGGGTGAAGAAATGGTTGGAAGGGAAGAGAGATCCCCCTTTCAGTACGCCACTGCATATTCTAACAAAAGGGCGCAGTTTGGCGGGTTTACCCCGGGCGCCAAAAGAGCTAGCGCCGGCTCTGCAAACAAAAGGTAAGAAAATATACAAAGAACAGAACTCGATCGAAATAAATACGGAGAAAATGCCAAAAAATAAACTCAACTACAGCTTTACACCATAAGGTAGAAAGGCTTATGTATGAAATAAGTAATTAAGAAAAAATATTTATTGGATCATTCAGCTTTCATTTCCAATAACACTAATTTTTATTTTAAATTTCCTTTAATTATATCGCCCAATATTAGCTCTTGAGTATTTAACTTTCCAGCCATGATTCTAACCTCAAATATTCCATCACGTACCATAATTCATGTTTTAATAACACTACTTACTGTAGCAATTACTCTGAAAAGTGTAATTTTGCGCATATTTCAGAGATTCATGCTATTCTATTAGTATTTTAATATTACGTTAAAAGCATAATTATATGAATAAAACCAAGATATTATTTAATAGGTTAGAAGCGACAATTAATATATCATCAACTTTCTTTAAGGCATGCGCATTGAATATGGTTTCACTTTCATTTGGTGACCTACTGAGATCCTTTTATATGCAGTTTTCTTCATGCAACACTTATTTTAAATATGTGTTACATTATGTTTTGAATGATTTAACTCCAGCAGAATGGCAAAGAAGATATGGGAGGGAAAATTGAACATTCGACCAGTGGGAAGACTAAGAGATGGAGGGATCGGCTAACTGCAGATTTATAAAGTATTGCATCTTTACTAATAAAGAAAAAAAAGGCGGTGTCCGGTTTTGCTGTTACACCCTGTATAATATGTTTATACAGAATTCGTAGTCAAGTGCTTACCTATTAGAGGTGTGGTACCACGTCGCTCAATAAGACTCCGATCTAACAATTTTTTTCTTTTTAGAAATTCGACTTTATGCATCAACATACTCTTCTTCAAAAGTGATACATTCATTCCAACGCTCCTCTAATTTTTGATGCCTTCTTTGTAGAACGATTTGTCTTTGCCCTCAAAATAGGCCTAGGTTTCGGCAATCACTTCTTCCTTTGAGTCAAATTTCTTTCCCTGGAGCATCTTTTTGAAGTCTGCAAAAAGCCAGTTGTCGCTGGGGGTCAGATCTGGAGAGTACGGTGGATGAGGAAGCAATTCGAAGCGTAATTCATTCAATTTAACCATCGTTTTCATCGATTTGTAACACTTGATGAAACAGCACTGTTTTATTTTGCATGTGAAGCCGTTTTTTCTTGATTACTACACTCAATCGATCCAATAATGCCATGTAGTATTCGCTATTGATAGTTTTACCTTTCTCAAGATAGTCGATAAACAAAATACCATGCGCGTCCCAAAATACGGATGCCATAACCTTGCCAGCTGACTTTTGAGTTTTTGGTCGCTTTGGACGAATTTCACCAACTGCTGTCCACTCAGCTGGCGATCTTTTTGAGTCAGGTATTTAGTAGTGGATCCATGTTTCAGCCATTGTCACATACCGACGCAAGAAATCCTTTTTATCTCGCTTGAACAGCTCCAAACAGCTCTCTGAATCGTCGACGCGTTGTTGTTTTTGGTCCGGTGTAACCGAACGCGGCACCCACTTCGAAAGTAATTTTCGCATGCTCAAATTTTCGTGTAAAATTGTAAACACACTACCTTCTGATATCTTTAAGGTGTCAGCTATCTCACGCAACTTCACTTTACGGTCTTTCAAAACTATTTTGTGGCCATTTTTTATGTTTTCTGGAATAACTGCCGATTTTGGGCGACCAGATCGTTCAGCATCATTGGTGTTTCTACGATCGCGTTTAAATTCAGCATACCAATTAGTAATAGTTGATTTGCCTGGTGTAGAGTCTCTATAATGCTTGCCACTGTTTGGCTTCAACAGTATTTTTTCCCATCAAACAACAATGTTTAAAGAACACACGAAACTCTTTTTTAGTCATTCTCTTGAAAATTACAAAACTGGAGTCACTAAAACCAGTGTAACCTCTAAACTAATTGTCAGAATGTCATGAAATTTTCACACGTATCGTTTGAAGGTTGGTACTATCCAGAAATCATATGGGTCTGTCAACAGTGTTGCCATATATATGTCAGACCGGAGACTTATTGAGTGAAGTGTTATAGATCAATATTTAGGAAAACAGAATTGCCTAACAATGCTAATTTAAAACGGAGTCCATTTATATTTTCGCACTCAATTTTGCTATCAGGTAATAATATTTTAGTTTTGACAGTAACTTTTACCTGTAACAGACGGCTAGTAAATGAATATTTGATAGCCAAACGCCTCCGTAGAGTCAAGTCTTGATTTATTATAACTGCCTCTAGAAAGTAATTCGCATTCACTGTCCAAACGATCATTTTAAAACTGTCATCTATTTTTTGTAGATGTTAAATATACTATAATTTTAGTTCTATAAATATTATGAATAAACTAGGAAGTAATACGTTGTTTAGATTAAGTAATTGTTTAATTGTTATTCATTGAACGTTTTAACTGTTTGTTAAGTAATAGTTAATGTCTCGTTATTATTTAAACGGTGTTTTCATTTTTCTGGTAAAGTTAAAGATAGAATCTTAATGACTGCTTCGGTTCTGTTAAAAATGAAAGAGCACTTTTCCAGTTCATAATTTATTCCATTTACAGACACGCATATTTTTCCGTCTCTCTTTTTTTTATCATTGTAATTCTTTTCAGGGTTTTGTAGGTATGACCAAAAAACCCTTATACCATCATTTTGTCGCCTGTATGTCTGTTCGATAAAAATTGTAGCCAAACGGCTAAATCTAGAGAGTTGAAATTTGGCATGCTTATACAACTCTTTGACCCGCACATAGGTAAAATACTGAAACATCTAAAAAACATATCCCCCTAAAAATATAAACGAATATGTGTTCATATAAAAAAATATATTTTTTTAAATTCTGAGTCGGGTATCAAATGTATGCCCTTAGTACGTGGATTAACGATCAAAATTTTATTTTTACAAAATAAATTATTTTGATATGATTTTTGTCAAAATTGTACAAAAATTTTTTTGTCCCACAGGGTGTGGATACCATCATTACTACAGGGTGTAGCCCAAATGGTTTAAACAAAAAATCTGAAAAAATTCTAAGTAATCTACCTACATTGGTGTGAACTGGAGTAGTACAACAGGCATTTTTATGTTTTCGGAAAATAACGTATTTTTGTGTTTTTTGGGTGACGATGTACAAAATTTATAGTTTTGTAACACACTATACTAGAAGGCGTATCTTGGTCTAATGGTTAGCTGGCTCGCTTGCTACTCAGCAAACTAGGGTTTGCTCCCGGGTAGAAGAGACAATTTTATTTATTTATTTATTTTTTTCATTTTAATTTTGTTACTTGCCCGACCTTAATATATAAGGGGCAAGTATTGTAATCGCGAAAATTTTTGATGTCGAGATTTTGACTGATGACCACGTTTCATGGTCCAGGGATTCCAAAAAACCTATTTTCGAAGTGCCGTCCGTATGTGTGTGTGTGTGTGTGTGTGTGTGTGTGTGTGTGTGTGTGTGTGTCTGTGTGTCTATGTGTCTGTGTGTATACACGATAACTCAAGAACGGTTCAACTTAGAGAATTCGTTCTGGTACTAAAATATTCTCCTATTAAATGGGAAGAACCCTATTGTTTTTTATGAAAATCGGTTGACTAGAAATGGGAGTTTATTCGTGTCGATTTTAAGATTTTTGCGAATATTTAGCAACAGAAAAATATTTTGAAAAAAATTATTGGACAAAACTTACTATAAATGCAATAACTAATAACTTTTATTTGAGACGTTTGTTGATAAAACGAAAAATTTCGAAAAATGTTTGTAAAATTATTTAAAATTTCTCAATTCTTTCTCAAGTCTCAATTTTTTCATACTTATATGTAACGTTTCCATGGTCATGATAATTAATTCGTAACTAGTAAAGCAAGCCTTGGACAAAAATTTGTATAGAACATAATTTGATGTATTTTGAAGATTTATCTAAATATATATTTTTTTTTTTTTTAATTTACATTTTTTTTTTAAATATTTTTTTTATGGGAGGGCAAGTCTAGCGGAGGTTTCCCTTCGCCACTGGTTACAATTCATTTGTCAAAATTCTAGTTATATTTTGGCAAATGTTGCATTTAATTTTTAAGAGCGTAAATTTAATAACTAGTTGGAATTATATTTTCATTCTATGTGTCATATATGACTTATGACATGTGTCATGTATGAGCATATGACTTAAAACAACCAATGTAAGCCAGAGGCGAAATTTTCAAAATCTTAATGAACCTTGCTATATAAAAAAAAATACTGCACATATTTAGATATCTAAATAATGGTATTAGGTATTCGAATTAAAATAAAACAAAAAATATTTTAACATAAAATTTGTTTTTAAAGCTCTTAGATTAACAGACGATAAATTATTTTAAAAATATCGTCCATTTTTTCGTGATTACTACTAAGCAAAATTTGTCCTATACACTCAGTATGCCACTTTCACTTGTTATATACTGCGAAACCCTGCTGTGTGAAAATTCACACTTCAAAATTTTTTTCTGATTCACAAAAAAAATTAACTTATACCCATTTTCAGATCAACAGCTGCTTTGGTTGTCAAGTTACACACAGTCAAACTCTGAGGCGGTTCAAGATCGATGTGAAACAGACCTTTAAACAGAAGGTCTTTTCTCCCTGGATCATTTTTCATTTGATGAAAAATGATCCATAAAGTTCATTTTTAACAATGATCTAAAATTAGTTAAAATTTTAGTCAAATCGGAGATGGTTGAACGTGGACCCATAGACTACTTGACATGGAGTGACTCATTTGGACGTGTAGATATCATCATCATCATCATCGGGTGATTTTGGACTGCCTCTAAAAAGAGCATAGACTGTCAATAAAATTTCTCCATCTAACTCGTCTATTTGCCATAGGCTTCAAGTCGGTGATGTTGTTATACAGTCTTTTGTCTTGGTTTTGAGAGCTCCATGCATTTATTTCTAGCAGGGTTGAGCGACGCCAGGTGTTCTTGGGTCGCCCTCTACGCCTACTGCCCTGAGGGTTGTATGCTAGTACATAGCGACACACTTCGCTAGGAGCCCTTCGAAGAGTGTGCCCTAGCCAACCATACTTTCTTCTTTTTATTTGCAAATTAATGTCCATTTGACCAGTTCTTTCCCCCAATTCTACGTTTGATATTCTACATGGCCAATAAATGCGAAGGTTTCTTCGAAGACATCAAATTTACAAATACTCGCACTCTTCTCTTGATAGCTTCTGTAACGAACCAAGTCTCGCAGCCGCACAGAAGAACTGACGTCACATTCGATCATTTTTAACAATGATCTAAAATTAGTTAAAATTTTAGTCAAATCGGAGAGGGTCGAACGTGGACCTACAGACCACTTGACGTAGAGTGACTCATTTCGACGCGTAGATATAGAGATATTGAATTGCAAACCTTGTTGATCATGATAAGTATGTACGTTGTTGTGGACCGTTCTAGCGATTAATTGGTTGACATAACCTCTCACATTTTTTCTGAGAAATATGAAAAGTCTTCACCAAACTTGTTAAAGATACCAAATACGAACAAACAATATTTGTGATTTTTATGGCAATGCAGGAAGTGTTAAACAAAATTAATACCAATTATTTTTTATTGAAATCCAATGATTTGTTAAAATTCCTTAACAAATCGCATCACAAATAATAAGCCCCATGGGATACAGACTCTCTTCATTCGCAACTTTCACCCATCATTTTATTTAATGCTTTTGTATGTCCCTTGAATTTCATTAAGTTTTGTCTGGTTATGTTTTAGAAACATATGAATCGAATTTCTTCTTTCAATGACCAGTTGATTTAAGAAATGATTTGCAGATTTTAAAATGTTACAATGATTGTTAAATGGTTGTATTTAAGATTCAATTGAAAATATTTCTTCAATAGATAAGCAGATGAAATCGTGATACTCATTAATAATATTACTAGTTATTTGATCATAACTGTTGAAAGAAACGGTAACTAGGTTACCGATGAATATTTTATCACAACAAACTGGCCAACATATTTGTACTCAGCATTCTTAAGAGGACCCCAGACCAATAACCAAGTTAGACACGTCTATTTACATGAAAATATGTCTCCAACATTATTTGTTTACATTTTTCTTGGATAATTCATTGCCTCCCGAATATTTCCCAAGATACACGTTTACCAATCATTACTTTCGTCCGAAGTTACCTTCTTAACGTGTATGTTTACATTTAATCAGGCTAAACATTTTGTTTTTAGTTTTTAGAGTATTTTGAAACTTATATACATTATAATGGTATACATCAGTGTTCTTTAACCATTTTGCCCCCGCGGACCGATTGTTTACTCGTCAATAATTTATTAAATAGTTTCTAGAGACGTTTCGACTGGTAAGTCCAGTCATCCTCAGTCTATAAATAAATATTACAGTGTTAAAATTATTATAAAAAAAACAAAAAATTATCAAACAACATAAGTGAAACTAAAATTAAATAAATTTGAATCGAAATGATTTGAAAATATATTAAAAACTATCAAAAATAAGAATTTATTAAAATGGAGTGAGGCGCCATTTTGTAAAACTACATGATTTAATTACAAAGTTCTTTAGAAAAATTATACATAAATCAAAATTAAAAAATAATTAAATTTTATTTATTTTTTTAAAGTTATTGAAAATAAGTGTTCTTAACTAGACAGCTTAACTAGATACGTGGTCAATATTATTTAAAAAAATGCAGGAAATGAAAATCCATTCCAAACACTTAGAGTCGACATGGCAGTAGGTACTGGACGGCTCGAGACTGACAGACAATCAGACGTCACAACATATTAAGGTAAGAAAACGAAATTGGACAAGTCGATTGACTCACAGCTGATTTACGAAAGAAGTTTGAAATATGATTTATTTAAACCAATTGTGTCTGTTTTTTTATTTACACATTTTTCTTTAGCTGTGTGTATGCACAACATCTCAGATATCATTCTTTTGTGAAAATGAGCTTGTCTATCTAAGATCTTAACATTTTCAAAGTCAAAAATGTGACCAGTAGTGTTCGAATGTACCGCTAATGCTGTGCAATTAGGTTTGATCCTAACGTCACTCTTATGTTGGTATATTCGCTTTTTTTAAATCTGTTGCGTAGTCCCTATATAAGTTTTACTGCATTCTTTGCATGGTATTTCATATACAAAATTAAAATTTTCAAGACTAGGGATATTAGATTTAAGTTCGGAAAAGTTACGGTTATCGTTATTATCAGAGCTGAAGGCTAAATTAATGTCAAATTTCTTAAATATGTTTTTAAAATTGAGAAATTCAGTATTATAATATGGAAAACTAACGTACTGGTTGTTGTTTATATTTTTGTTATCAGGATTGCTGTTGTAAGCTGACCATATTCTTTTTTTGATACATCTCTTAATGAGATGAGAGGGGTAATTATTCGCAGTAAAAGCTTTTTTAATATTTTTAAGATTGTCGGATCTGAAATTAGGATGGGATAACTTGATGGCTCTATCTATTGTGTTGTTAAGGGCGTTGATTTTCAAAGATAAGGGGTGGTTAGATAAGTAGTTTAAGTAATATTTATTTATAGACTGAGATGAAATAAGAGAATGATTCAGTCGAAGTCTTTTAACCTATATACCTACGGTTTATAATCAGCAGATGAAGTTCCAGATAACTTTATCTGTCAGATAGTTACCTAGAGGTTTACCTGAAGGTGGAAAGACCGGGCCTTAGAGTAAAATGTTATTATCCTTTTCTTTATTAATATTTTAATTGATACCTCTATTCTATTTTTTTCTAATTACTCTTTATGTTAAACAATAAATATTTATTTGTTTTAAAAATTTAAACTACTCATCTAGAATACTCCATAAATATAAATTTTGGCATTTAATCACCTGATTACCTTCGTTCGATGTCCTTCGAATTATTGCTAATAAAATGCAATCCACGTCAGATACTAAATACTGTCTCATTTTTATTTTTTTATCTTTACATTATTTATTGTTTACTTTCCACATGCTACTAACATTTGTGTATGTTTTCTTATCTATTAAAAATTAATTATTACATTGCTTAGCATCAAGGTATTATTTAGGAAAATTACACTGGATATGTAAGCATTTTTTGCTATAGTTTTTCTTAGACTTGTTTTATGCGTGTTATTTTATTACGGCGCGTAATTAGGTATGGGTATATAGGAGTACATTAAATATAGGAGTAAGTAGTTCAACAAAATAATATACGTAGAACGTTAAGAAATTTTTGAGATGGTCGCGAAGTATTGAACGGATAGATGGTACATTTATGTGCAAAGACTCCTCTATCTGCCTGCATGTAATTCGCCTATTTTATCTAACCACAGCAATATTTACACTGTTTCACGGGACTCAAAATTAAATTAATATACCAGCCCACCCCTCACCGTAAAAAAACAAAAAGAAATTTGTACCAGAGTTGGCAACTGACGCTTCTATCGTAAAGTGTGACATTTTTGACGGTACATTTTGATCAGAACGTTTTGACGTACGAGCGCTATTTATGTTGTTTACAGTAACTTGAAAAAATTCATCTCGGCTAAAAATGTAATTAAATCGTGAACATTACAACTATTATTTTTTACAGCTTTCGACGAGGATTAACCCAACAACAGTGCATCGATGAACTTAATTCAACTTTTGGCAATGAAGCACCATCAAGGACTACTGTTTATCGATGATTTGCCGACTTCAATCGTGGCCATAGTTCGCTTAAGGACGAATTTGGTGAAGGTCGTCTAAAATCGGTTGTTGTTCCGGAAAACATTGATGCTGTGCGTGAATTGTTACTGCAAGATCGTCATGTGACTTATCCTGAGATTGATGTATGGGACATGCATTCACTATTGCATGGACATTTGGCCGTTAAAAGGATTTGTTCGCGTTGGATCCCATATAATTTGACAATGGGAGTGGAAACTGCCTTAATCGGAGTGAAAAAAGTGCTTCGAAAATTGGTTCAAACGCTTGCAAAAGTGTATTGATCTTCATGGAGAATATTTCGAAAAACAAAGTGGCGAAAAATAAAGCCACTTTTGTTGATAAATAGTTGTTTTTGATCTCAAATCGCGAAATATAAAAGGCAACCCTCGTATTATTTTACTGATATTTACTGATATTTACTGATATATATATATATATTTTATTTTATTTATTAGGCCAATCCAACAGGACAAGATGTCCCAATTACAGGTTTGGCACTACATACTACACAAAATTACAAAAACAAAAAAATCATCTGTAGTATAAACTTAAGGCTAGAATCTTATTAAAATTACATAAAGAAATTACATAAAGAATTTGTGTATAATTAAATCAAATTTGAAATTTGCTTTTTAAAACTTACAAGTGACCTGCTGAATATGTCTGGAAAACCAGGAAGATCAGAGTAAAAGTTATACAAAATAGATACTCTATTCATGCTAGAGTTTAAATAATAGTTAGTCCGAGTTGGTGCCACAGAAAAAAGTTCAAAATTTCTAATTGAGTAGTTAGGTGCCCTTAACGAGATTTTGTGAACTAGTTCCGAACAATCTACCAAACCATTCATAATCTTGTACAAGAATACTAGATCCGTTGTTTTACGTCGTTTTTCAAGTTGCTGTAAATTAACATTGAAAGTAGGAAATTTTCTATTCATGAAATAAATAAATTTATTTTGTACAGCTTGAATTCTGTTAAGATAGACAAAATACTGGGGGGACCAACAAATGGTTGCAAATTCAAGCTGACTTCTAACCAGCGTTTTATAGAGTGTCATAACAGACAGAGGATTCTGAAAACAGCGGCATGAACGTATAAGAAAACCTAACATTTTTTATGCTTTTTTGACTACAGTATCAATATGCACATCAAGTATTAACTTGCTGTCCAGAATGACACCAAGATCTCTAATATTGTCAACAGTGCTAATGGCTGTACCCCCCTGTACCCCCCATGTACCCCCATATCATATGGGGGATATGATAATTGACATCAAAAAAGCTTCGATTCCTTCCAAATGTAATCTTATGACATTTTTTTAGGTTTAAAGTTAAATTATTATCTAGACAATATTGATAGAGTCTATCGAGATCAGATTGAAGTTTATGACAATCATCGGTGTGTCTAATCGGGTAAAAAATTTTCATGTCATCCGCATAAAATAAATATTTGCAGAACTTAAAACATTTAATTATATCATTAATAAACAAATTGAATAACAATGGGGCCAAGTGTGAACCTTGTGGAACACCGGAAGTGCAATGTATCCACTCAAAACTGAAGCCATTAACGACAACAGATTGCAGTCTATTTGTTAAATATGATGAAAACCATCTTAAAAGATTTCCGTGGACACCACAATTTTGAAGTTTTCGCATAAGTATTAGATGATCTATTTTATCAAAAGCTTTGCTGTAGCCTGTGTATATTGCATCAACTTGTGAGTAATTTTCCATTGACTCTAAAATAAAATCGGTAAACAGGGTAAGATTTGTATCCACAGGTATATATATATATACCAGCGCGCCTGGTTAAAAAAATAGGTTACAAACGCCGATGTTTTTTCGCAATTCAGCAAATGAGAAAGTAAGCATTATTCACTATTCTACAGCAGTATGTTTATTGTCCCACTGACCAACAATAATGTAGACTGAAGAAATGGAAAGTACCGTTACAGCGTCTGCATGCGATATTATTTATTATAATATAGAGTAACGTTAATGTTACATTAAGTAAGAGTGTTGGAGAAAATAGACAAATGACATTTGCTAACAACCTAGACACTAATGTAATTTATGATCTGTTAGTCGATTCTTGCATTCGAATTGTTTTATAATTTTATAAATACAGAAAGGTGCAGTTTTTGTTACGAGGTATCGATGTAGTTTACGTGAAATGGAATTTAAGTTGATTCTATAAAACTGGTACGAATGGAGTATAGATTTGACATAGAATATTTTATACAGTAACAACAATGACAACACAGTTAATGAAACAAATGTTATTATTTAAATAATGCCCTTGCTTTAATAAAATGGCGCACAGCAACGATGACTATTTGCGGCTACACCACTCATCTTTAAGCCTGGTTTATAGTAACTTCATAACATAACGCATAAGCGGGTCTATTCTGTATATTTTGTGGTTAAAAAGATTAGGTTAAAAATTATCGTTAAAAAGTAACATTTTAACTAGGCGTTCAAATTTTAATCTTGTTTCTTATTCTGTATCTCAGGTGTACCCTAGCGTTAAGTTCTAACTTTTTAACCTTATGGTTAAAAATGTGTTGTGAAATTATCTACAAGGGAAGGCTTGTGTAAGTGTGGATTTAATGTAAACATGTGTTATGGTTGGATCGTGAATCAACAACGATCAAATATAATAAATCTATCTAATCTAATCTAATTATGGGTGCAGAAAGTAAATAATATAATATTACTAAAACATGCAAATGTATCAATAGTTTTTATCTCTTTTCTTTCTTCTGTATTAAGATACTTTTATTTTCAGGTTATGTTTACCTTATTTTTATTTTTAAACAAATAGAGAAATCAAAATTTATAAATGTATCACAATTTTAAAGTTTTAAATATTTACTTGCAATATATTGGGAAATCATTTAGTTCTTCTCGGATTTTCAAACAACATTTGTAAAACGAGATATTCCGTACAAGTTTTAGACAAATGAAAATATTTTAAAATGTTTCTTCAGGTAAATTAAAAGGGTCACTCATATCAGGCAGATGCCTTTGTTTAATTCGAACTGATCTCCTAAAAAGCATTTTTATATTTTTTTCATGCACTTATATTAATTTTTTACATATTAACCTTGATGTTCAATTTGTTCTATTAATAATTGGTTTAAAATAAACAGACTTGCCATGATTAATTCTAAAAATGCATTTTTTCTGGCTGTTTGACGTTTAGAGGTTAATATTACAGCTGGTTAAAACTTAACGCCATGTATTTGGCTGGCGTTAAAATTCCGATTATAACCTACTGAATTAACCACATCGAGGTTAAAATTTAAACGTCATAAAGTTACAGAATAACAAAATATTGTAAAGCGTGGTTAATATTTTTTAACTTCGACCTTGAAGTTAATTTTTAACTTTTTAAGATACAGAATAGACCCGAAGCTGTCTTAAGCCTGGTTTATAATAGCTACATAACATAATGCATGGCATATAACATAACATGTCTCCACAGCACAACGCACAAGCCATAACTACGGTGTTTATAATACAGCCAGTGTACCGCATTAGTACATTAGACGGAACAAGGAACTCTTACTGATTGGTCATACAATATTGGATTATTTTCCACTAATTCAACCAAACTCTTCTTTTTCCATTTTTAATAAATTGTGAAAAGTGAAGTTTTATGTTATGGAGTTGTGTGTCTGTGTTGTGCGGTCGTATTATAAACAGGACAAGGATAGTACTATGTTTCAATTCGATTATGGATCCATGCTATGCATATGCTATGCTTTATGTTATGAGTTTGTTATAAACCAGGCTTTAGGGCCGTTTAAGGCCATGCAGGGGCCCAATGGCCCATTGGGCATACAGAGTTTGGAACCTTTTTAGAAATAAAAAAAAAAATAACAAAAACATCGGTATGTACTTTTATTTAGTGACTTTATTGGTTATTATGGTTAGCTTTATACAAATCAAATATAAGTGAAGTGATTACTATTTTGAAAATTGGACTTACGTTAATGATGATGGTTTCTTCCGGGATTTCTGTTGTGCAAAATCTTTTACTATATCCTCAGAGTGTAATTTTTGAAGGATATCACTTTTTATACCCATGATTGACAAATTAGTAAGTCGTTCTTGTAACATAGTAGTTCGTAATTAATTTTTTATTCTTTTTAGCCATGAAAATGAGTGATCTCCACTACAGTTGGTGACCATTCATCAAAGGAATATCCTTATAGCAACTTCCACATTCGGGAAAATTTCTTCTAAATTATCCGCTTTTATTAAAGTATGTAAGGCTGAGATACTCAAGTCCGCCGATTGATTTGCAAGGTTTTTTAATAAAAGTAGTAAAACTGTAGTAAAATTGCACTAAAAATTGAGCTCCTCTTTTTTCCGTGTAAACGACAACCTCAGCCTTTTTAGGACCCCATCAAGCCGGGGATCTCAGGGTCGTGCCCCATGTGCCCTTATGGAAAATACATAGCACCCGCATTTTACAGAAGGCCCATCACTTGAAAATCTGAGGATTTAAAGAAGACAACAATACAAGGAAAAGTTGTAAGAAAGAAAAAAAAAACAGGTACGGTCCGCAGAGATGGTTAAACATCTTAAATGAGCCAAATTTCGAACTGCAGAAGACAGAAAAAAATCTCTATCCAGGGAAAGAAGTTTCCAAAGTTTTCCACCATGAGAACCACAAAACATCAATCTAATGTTATCATTAATGATGAAGATGATTATTATATTTCCTAGTTTAAGAATAAATTAACAATTGAGAGTATAGTTGTTATCTAACCGGAACTGTAGTTTTGCAGCTAGACGCATCGTTGACATCACTTTTCCACGCTAGCTACGATCCGTCTCACCGGCTGCATACACCGCAGTGCGGTAATATGAAATTCGTTGCGCAATAATTATATTCTCAGAATCATCAACTTTCATTCTCGACATCAACTTATTTTTGTACAAGATAATTAGGTTATGTTTTGTACAAGTAGGTTTCACTTAAAAAATTGGCATTTTTGCGAATTACACCCGGAAAGAAGAAAGGTATTTAGGTACTTAAATTATGAAATTATAAAATAGAGAATTTATATTGTATACTGGATTGCTAGCTCGTCGACGTATTTACTAGCTACTGTCTTTTCCCCCACTACGCAAATTGATTCATTTCAAATTGGCGGCAAGCGGTAACCGGTCATAACAAATACAAAAAAAACCCAGGTAAGTTACAATTTATTTACATAAATTGCGTAACATTGATTTATCAATTGATGATTTTTGAAATCATCTGTGAAATAACTGCCTTTGATACACGAAAAAGATGTTGTAGACTACAATAACTATTTCCTGTGGCTAGGAAATAAAGCGTTAATTCAAATTTTATTTTTGCTGGAATCGCATCCCTTATTAGTGTATCAGTTCGTTGTATTAATGGACTAATTAAATTTAATAGCCTATTAAAATCATCTGGTATCATTCTTAAACACAGTCTGTACTCTTTTTGATTTTCCACGGCTAATTCACGAAATAGAAGGATTGATGCGCCATGGGTAGTTCTTCTATCAATCCATTTCTAACCCATTTTCGTTTAGGCTAATATTCTGTACCGATTCTTCAAAAGAAATGATGTAATCCAAAATACCGTTTTTTTAATGGCATCACGCCGGCGACGATGTATATCCAAATTCATAAACTATTTTTTGCAAAAAGATAATTTCACTACAAAATCACAGTGAAGATGTCAAATGTGTTTTGACACTTACTATCCAGAAAATAAGATATGTATGTCAATTGCGTATGAACACCTACTATCCTGAAAATAAGATAGTAGAGTAAAACGCGTAGTACTTGCGCTAGTTACTAGTTCTGTTACTCTACCAATGTAAACCCGGCATTATACACTTGAATAAATTCAAATGTCCAGAATTGACGTCTATTTGTTCAGAATGAAAAAGATAAGTACTGTCTCGCTTATTTTAGTCTCCTGAAACTGGTTTTAACCAAATAATAAACCAGTTATGCTCCATAATATTATTAATAATTAGAAATTTAAACTATTTATAGTACTTATTACTTATTAACAAATATATAATTGACATTTCTACTAAAATCAAGACCTACCAATTGATAAATTGATAAAAAAAATCTATTATTGTTTGTGGACGCAGGTGGTCAAATGGTAAAATGTAAGTATTCACATTCAAAGGTTCAAAAGAAGCCAAATAATATACGCACCTTAGATGTTAAAATACATGAGCATATCGTGTAACAACGAAACGGGACAGCGACAAAATTTTCTTTAATATTAGAGATAGAAAAAAACAAAGTTGTAGGACACCAAATGAGACATCTGCTTTTTTTCTCCTTGTATTCCTCTTTGTTTTTATCTTTGTATATTAATATGATATTTTGACTAACTAAATTATTATTATTAATGAAAATATATTTTTTTAAACCAGTGGTTCTCAATCTAGAGCACAAAACTATATTTTTTAAAATTAGAACTTACGTATTTTTTATACCAGACTGTGCTCCGCGAAGTACTTGGTGCTCCGCGAGCGTCTGCTAGTGCTCCGCGGGCGTCTACTAGTGCTCCGCGATCTACTAGTGTTGCTATATACGTAAATGATAGTGCCCCTCGACGAATTCTTCTCGTGAAAAGTGCTCCGCGGTTCAAAAAGTTTGGGAAACTCTGTTTTAGACCCATTCGATAGCGTCTTTTTTTATGAATTCAACTATATAAACATTACATAAAAGAATGAGACGAATCAATTGTATTTAAAAATAATTTTATTATTAAACAATAATTAAAGCTACTTCTGAATCTGTTTTAAATTAAATTGAATTATGTTTAGAAAATAAAGAAAATCAGATTATTTATAGGGAGTTATTATGTTTTTACCAGTGAATACTTATATTAAAAAAAATAAATAAATACATTTCCATTTTTTTAACATTTAGAAAAAAATACGCTATCGAATTGATCTAAAAAGTATGTATCATCTAATTTAAAAATATAACTTTATGAATAGCTCCAGCTTGAGAACTACTGGTTAAAAAAAATCATGTCTTGTATAAGCAGATGTCCCTCTTGGTATTCTACAACTTTGTTATTTAGTAGTTTTTTATATCTCTAATAATAAATAAAATAATGAAAGGTAAACTTAACGAGATTCTTTACTTCATAAATTAATTATCCCTTTAATTTAGTATTGCCTAAATTGTACTTAACAGAACAAGAAATTTTATGCAAGGCCAAAAAACATCCTAACAGTGCCAAATTTTTTTTTACTTTATCAACGGAAATAAAAACTAGTATAACTAAACTTCCTTAATTTATATAAAAGAAAGTAAAATCTAAAATATATTCCCAAAATCTCACTTTTCTTTTAACAAAAACCAATTTTACTTTTTAATGACAAATTAACAAGCGTTGAGTTAATAAATGCAGACAGATCTCTCATAGACTAATTAATTCAACAGTTTCGACAGTGTAAACCGGAAGCACCGCCTAGCTTATCACAGCTACCACGCTTAGGGAAAGTTTGCCGAAAATTCATAGTTGCGGTTTACCGAACACTTCAACCATGACATTCTGGATTTACGAATTAAATAACACACTCAACTGTAGAGTACAAGTTATTTCAAGTATTTTAATCGGTATGAAGTTAGGGGGAATATTTTGGATTCTTTGAAATAATTATTTAGGAAGGATATTATTAATTATTATATGAATAATATGTACACACATCGGAAAAGTCTAGGGATATAAAAAAATATATGAAAATAAATAGCGTGTTTCTTTTATACATTTATTGTATTCTATCAATTAAAATACTCAATAAAAAATAGTTTACAACAGAATAAGCTAAATGTTATTTATAAAAATAATCGATATTTGAAATAAATTTTTTTTAATGTACAGAATTGTAAAGAATGAAAAAAAAATACATAAAATAAATGCTAATAGAGAGTATGACCTCCACGTTGGTTGATCACAGTATCGATTACATATCGATACTGTGTATCGATCACATCGATAACATTATCGATGTCTTCTTGAGGTAACTGTGCCCATTCTGCTCTTAGAAGCTCGAAGAATTATCGTGGATGTTATCCATATGTGGAGTAATTCTTCTCTTAAGCATGTCCCACACATATTCAATCGGATTTAGATCCGGTGACTGTACTGGCCATGGTATCGCATCAATAACTTCGTTATCCAGCCAGTTCCGATGGTTCCAGTGGCCGAGCATTATCCTGGGCAAGATGAAACTGATCACCGACAGCACCGTGAAATGAACGCACAATAGATTGAAGAATATTATCCAAATATTGTTGAAAACGAGATCAGTTATACCGCCAATGATTATTCCACCACATGCCATAACAGTACCACATCTGTAACTGTGTACTTCCTGGCCGTGCCTCAAACGTTCCAAATTACCTGACCTTATCCTACTCTTGTTCGACGAGAATCTGGATGAATTCCAAATCTGGACTCATCAGTAAACAAAACTCTAGCCTAATCATTATCACACCAATATTAAAAATTGTGACACCAGTCTAATCTTGCTCTACGATTGCCTCTAGAGAGGGGTTAAAAACTGATTGGTCGTCGAGGTAGAATATTAACTTTTTGAGACGATTTCTTACAGTATCGGGACTACCGGTTAAGTTATGCGCTCTCTGTAACTCCTTTATCAATTCGGGTGCTGTAATAGTAGATTGTCTTCTAGCATTTAAGACCAAAAATCTGTCTTGACCTGATGTTGTACAGCGGCCACGTACCGGATGTTTAACACCCTGTTTCCCTGTAACGCCTCCATAACCAACTGATGATACTTTGAAAACCTTCTATCCACTCGGCTACATCATCTTTCCTGAATTAATCTCGTGGGTAGTTAAATGCTGTCGCCCCATTATTAAAAAATAATGCCACTACTTAAAAACACTGCAATTATTAATATAAACGTATATTAAATAGAATTAAAATGAAACATGTGATCAACCTACGGATCATGTACTGAGTAAAATTTGGCAAATAAATAAATAAAATAAAATAAGCAATATACATATTTTCATATGTTTTTCAATATCCCTAGATTTTCCGATGTGTGTATGTTCACATACGCCAGTGAATCTGCTGATAAAAATGGTTTAAAACAAAGTTCAGATAGTCATTTTGAAATTTCTCCGCGGGCCAGATTTTTTTTTCAAGGGACATACTCTAGGAAATTTCGTGTTCAAGACAGTAGTTTTGGAGAAAGTGTTGCTAGAATTTTGGAGATTTGGTGGGATGAATAGGTTTTAAGGTGCTGTTTTCAAAATCACATTTTGTGAACAATTTTTTTTTGCCGGTTTGAAACAAATGTGCCAGAAAATGTTTTTTTTTAAATCTCCATTCCATCGCAAAATCGACATATCTATACTGAATTTAAGAGGAATAAATTCTCTATAATTTAGATTTAATAAGTGTGGGATGAACGGTTTTGCTTCTAGAGCACCGCAAAGTTGGTAGAGTTTTTCGTACTCATAAAAAAATTAATTTTCGCTTCAATTAACTCAAGAATATTATTAGAACTTCAATTCTGCTAATTTCTCAAGATATACCATTGTTTTTTTTTTTTTTGCTGAAGGTATGTAAGAAGGTTAATATTATATTGCTGCGCCTAAATGGTTCTGAAAAATACAGAAAGAAGAAAAGCATTTCCTTTCAATAGTTGGTGGGACGTCTGTATAAGACTGTATGGTGTCCGGTCATCTTCGGTCAACACCGTAATTGTTCGAGCGAGAACTAAAATCAAGCGAACGCGTGATTTTATTTTATTTTTTGCGGGTAACTACGATCTTCTTTGTTATTTTTTATATTAAATTGGCGAATCTATAATAGTCTGTGCACCGTCGGGTTAATCTGCTTGTCCTATGAAGAGAGTAAGACTGTAAGCCATATGAGCTAAAGTTGAAGAATATTATGAAAGAAAATAGTCGAGGGAAAAGATGCGGCTCGTTAGAGCCTTATTGAAAAATTATTTTTTTTGAATTCAACTTACCACTAAAATTTTCTATCCTATTAATGAACGCCATCTTACCTGAAAAGAAACAAGACAGATATAACATAAAATAGAAAATTAAACAAAAAAAAAAAACAACATTAAAAATAAACACTTTAAATATATATTTTTTCCCTTTATGATCAACTCAGCGCAAGCAAGAGGTCAAGATTGTCAGATTAATATCCATCTTAATCGGTCTATCTTTTAGTTTTGAGGTCGACCAAATATTCTATGCATAGTCTTCAAACTTATTACTCTTTTCACCAGAAAACAATACAAATATTAAGCACGTATTTAATACAAATGTTAAATAGAGCTAACTACAAGCAAATTGAAATCGATATTGAAGAAATGAATTGGACATAATTTCCTAAGAAGCCACATCTGTATTAATAGGGCAGCAATTGGACACCCCAAGGAAGTTGTCAGCGACGCAGACTTGACACTTGGCACTAGGTTCACCATGAAAAAAGTTAACTGCAGCAGCAAGTTGTGTGTCAAATTCAACACTCTGATAAGCTTTGAAGATGATCCACGTCTAAGACGTCCTAAAAATATAACCTCAAAAGAAATTGCTCAGCATTTGCCTGATAGAATTTTGGATGTTCGACAAATAAAAGAGCGTGAAATACTGGCCATAGGCATCGCAAAAGAGTTGATCACATTTTAACTATAGTTTTAGTTATGAAAAAGGCTATGAAGTAGGTTGACATATTTGCAGCATCACGCTGTCATACAGATCTATTTTGACAAATTGGTGGAATATCGAACCTCTTCTCCAGATTTGGCTCCATCAGACTTTTATCTCTTCCCAAACTTCGGGAAACTAGGGAGTGGAAAGTATTTCACATCAAATAAAAAGGCGATAGCAGCTGTTGAGAGTTATTTCTCATATTTCCAGAGAGCTACTCTAGGGATGGGATAATGGCTTTGGAATATCATTGAAATAAAAAGTCGGTTTCTCTGAATTTAAAATCAAATAACTCCAAATGATTGAATAAAGCTTAAAAAACATACAATGTCGAGAAATCCTGTACAGTTCCGCTTACCAGGTCTACAAGTATGAAATGCGGATTTTTTTCAAACTTGCCGCGCAAACAGAGTGTATAGTTCAAAGTTTCAAAACATTTGGCGTTTTGTTAAGTTATCATTAAGTGTCAAATGCGTATAGGTTATAATTTGAAAAGTGATCATATAGTTTTGTTTTACTGTGTTAAAAATGTCAAATTTTGTGCCAAATAAAGAGCATTCGCGGACAGTACTACTGTTTTGTTTTCATTTGAAAAAAACTGCTGCTGAATCATACCGACTGCTTCGAGAAGCTTATGGTGAATATGCTCCATCGCAAGATACGTGTGAACGATGGTTTCGGCGTTTCAAAAGTGGCGACTTTGATCTTACAGTCAAAGAACATGGAAAACCTCCAAAAAATTATGAAGATACAAAATTGGAAACATTGCTACAGGAAGACGATAGTCAATCACAAAAACAACTAGCAGAGCAGTTAGGCGTTAGTCAACAAGCTGTTTCCAATCGCCTACGAGAGATGGGTAAGATCCAGAAAGTCGGCAGATGGGTTCCACATGCATTGAATGAGAGGCAGATGGAAAAACGCAAAAACACTTGTGAAATTTTGCTTGCACGATACAAAAGAAAGTCTTTTTTGCTTCTTATCATTACTGGCGATGAAAAATGGATTTATTTTGAAAATCCCAAACGCAAAAAATCATGGGTGAACCCAGGCTCACCATCCACATTAACAGCAAGACCGAATCGGTTTGGCAAAAAGACAATGCTCTGTACTTGGTGGGACCAAAAGGGTGTGGTCTATTATGAATTGTTAAAACCTGGTGAAACAGTTAATACCCAACGCTACCAACTACAACAGATCGAATTGAACCATTCGCTGCTCATAAAATGACCAGAATACGAAAGAAGACAGCACAAGGTAATCTTTCTTCACAATAACGCTCCATCACATAAGGCAAAAGCAGTTTGCAACACATTGGAGGCACTCAAGTGGGAAGTGCTACCCCATGCCGCTTACTCACCAGACTTGGCCCCTTCAGATTACCACTTGTTCGTATCGATGGGTCACGCACTTGCCGAGCAGCACTTTTGTTCATATGAAAATGTGAAAGAATGGATAGATGAATGGTTTGCGGGGAAAGGAAAAGAGTTCTACTGGCGACGTATTCACAAATTGCTTGAAAGATGGGAAAAATGTATAACTTCTAATGGAGCATACTTTGAATAAATAAACTTTTACTGTTCTTTTGAGTGTGTTTTATTAAAAAATAAAATCCGCATTTCATACTTGTAGACCTGGTAAACATTTGGGATAGACTATACTGATGTTAAAGGAGATAAAAATGAAAAACAAAATTTATTTTAAATTCATCTACCCAATAAAGACCCATTTATAGAGTAGAGACTAATATGAACTGAATAAAAGATGAATTATACTCGTATGAATTTTTCTTGTAATATATGTGGTCATTTATAAAAAAATCTCATTTGTAAGAGGCCATAACTGTCACTGGAGACATTTATAGTTGTATCAAAGCACTTGTTAGCTCCAATTATTTACACATAAACTTTTTTAATTATCAAATTTTTTTTGTCACTTTCACCATTTAACATTTTGTGACGTCCAAAAACTTTTATAAAAAGACTTAATAAAAAAACCCGTCTTTCTGCCTTTTACAAAATATCAGTAAATCGTGATTTGATTTCGTACCAGAAACTAGGTTTTTGTTATAAAACTATTGGAATTTATATTCGTAAACATTTTTATATTTACATGCCAGATGTTTTATTCAGAACAGTGCGTATTTTTAGTATGTAAGTAGGTAGTTCATGCTTAAGTTAAGATTGGTTGGATTAGGTTAGGTTTCCCAGCAATTTGCTAAAATAGTTATTTGTGTATCATGGCCAAAAAGTGGATCTTTTTCGTCCGGTGAATTTGATGGACGAGACGCAACTGAGGCCTTGAAACAGATGAGAACGAAAACGAACATTTTGGCAAAGGTGCATAATATATTTTTTGGGCGACCTAAAATCATTTTTATTAGATAGATAATTATTTTATTTATACCTTTTGGTTAAAATCATTACATATTATTTACATGCAGCTTAATTTAATTAATTTTCAAATACTTATTCTAATTGTTGTTGAATCTTCGTCTCAACTCTTCTATTCTCTTTAAGGCGTCCTTCATCTATTTCCATCCTTGCCCTGATACACACAAAGCACCTTCTCTTGTTCCTTCTTTAAATTTCATTTTTTCACAATATGCTCTCCCTATGGTCTCCCTTTCCTCTTCACACATCCTGCACATTTTTGTTCATCCGTTCTCCAGTACTTATTTTCCCTTTCCTCATTTCCGCATCTAAATCTTGTTATTACCTTCTTTTTTAATCCATTCATTTGGATTTTGAGGTACTCGGGTATTTGCGGCGTCCAAGTTTTTTTGTATTTACTGTTATACCTCGAATGTTTTAACCTCTTTCTTATCCTTGGATGTCCCTCATTCTATCTGTTATTTCTAGTGTCACATCTTATCCTTTCGACCTCATTTTCGATATTTCCTTAATTAAGTAGCCATTATGCTCAAATCGTTTCCTTCTTTTTGCTTCCCAGCTGGATTGCATCTTTTCTTGTATCTATTTTCCGTCTATTTCTGTCCAGCACTGATACAGCAAGTTTTTTTCTGGATGTCTTATTATCCTCTCTTCGAATTGAATGGTTCTTTTGTAGCTTTTATTCTGATGTTGTTTAATTTCAGTTCCTTTAATAAAATATACTCTGGTGTGAATTTGTCTAGGCCCAACATCCATTAAATGTATTTATTTTACACCACTTATAATTTTTCCTGGTCTTCCCAACCCCATATTTCAGCGCCATACATCATTATGCTCTTGACTATGTAGTTGAACATATTTTGATACCTCCTTTAAATTTCCTCTCACCTATTACCCACACTTGTGGCATAGCTAACATTGCATTCCTTGTTAGAATCCGAATATGTTATTCTGGGCCCCCGCTGCTATTAAACACAAGTAATTTTTATTATAATAAAATTGATGTTAAGTGTGAATTTTAACACATTTCAGGGTTTCGCAGGTATTTAGTAAGTGAAAGATGATTATTTGGGATGCCAAAACAAATTTTATGTTAAAATATTTTTTTTGTTAATTTTAATTCGAATGCCTAATACCATTATTTAGGTTTCTAAATATGTGCAGTATTTTTTTTTTTTTTATATGTATAGCAAGGTTCATTAAGATTTTGAAAATTGCGTCTAAGGTTGTTTTAAATCATAACCCCGCGCCTCTGATTTCGTGTATTAAATTTCAACAAATTCCACTGGTTATTAAATTTACGCTTTTAAAAATTAAATGCAACATTTGCCCAAATATAACTAGAATTTTGAAAAAATAATTTAAACAAATGCAGTTTTGGTATAAAATATTTTCAAAGCTACAATGTCTTAGCTTTTTAACTATTTTATCTTTTATGCATTTTTAAATTCTGTAACACTGATGTAACATTCAAGGAAATACTATTCAAAATTACAAAAAATATTTAATTTTTTACCTTCATTTACATTTTCTAGGTACGTTATCGAACAGTTTTATCAATACCAATTAGTTTTCACCTCAAAAAAAAACACGTGCAAATATTTTTAGTTGTCAAAATGTCTTTTTAAAGCAATATACTAAAATTAATACAATTGATAAATTAAACATTTAGAGCTGGAAAAAACAACTTTCGCCACATGAAGACAGTGCATAAACATAGCAAAATGAATAATGCGAATTTCACATAAAAAAAAACTGGTTAACCATGAACGTGTGGCCATTAATCAATACAAGTAAAGTCCCGACAATAAATCGACTCAGACTAATTACTTATCATCATCAATAAACTGGAACTTATGAATTTTTGATACTAAGAATATGACTTATCAGAAAAGGTTTTTATCTTTTAAAGGAAATATTCGAAAAGGTCGGTAAAAAATGTTTTAAATAATATTAAATTGGACATTAGTTTATATAAATAACAGCTACGTCTCATCGACAACGGCACTACGGAACTAAAAGTAAAATATTTCACAAATTTCGCCAAGGATGGACTTGTTCATGACAGTAGATGCCAATTCTGGACACGAACATTTTGCCACAAATAGCGCAAAAATAATTATAGGCAAAATCAGACAACAACGTCTCGAGTCTGGATTTTGGATTATTGCGTACCATTTTCTACGTGTCCGTTCATATTGCTGCATCCCGTTTGTCGCTATATTGCGTCATGCACTTCGACAGAGGAGATTTTTCTTCCCAATCTGGGCTGAGTAGTTGGCATAACATGAGGTTATTTTTAAGCTTGTTTGCGTAGCGTTGCTTACGAGCTCTTACATCTTTGCAGCCTCCTTCCAACTCTTTAATCTTTTGGATAACTTAGTATTTGGCATTCTTATGATATGTCCAACCCACTGCAACTGCATTTGGTGGAATATAGGCCAAATACTGAAGCCAGTGGTGGTCAAACTTTGGTACACCTGTTGCCAGCCGATTGATTTAATGATGTCCGCCAATACATATAAGTCTTTATTTCCCTAGGCCTTGCTGCGTTTAGGGTTACCTTGATAATTTTACAATATTTTTTATCTTATTTATTTGTTCTTCCTCCAGTATCCCTATCTTTCTTCCTATTCTCATCTCGGGTTCCCTCTCCGATCTCCTTCCTTCTTTCTTCCAGTTTTCTCGCCCATCTTATTTCTTTGCCTTCCTCACTCATCAGTTCCTTTATCTATTCCTCCCAGACTGCCATCTCCTTGCACCTTTTAGCTAAATGCTCCAAGGTTTCCTCATCTTCCTTGCACGTTCTGATGCCCGTCAATATGTAAATAAAATGTTAACTTTTTTATCGAGCGTAGGTTGCAAATAAACAACACTGCTTTTAGCTTCTTATATTTGTAATTAACTGGCGTAAAGGAGCTATTCAGCAGAACTTAGAATCGCAAAAATAAAAATTACAAAAAGATATGGCTAAGCCTCGACTTGGTAGGTAATAAAATAACACAAAAGTAATTTTGCACCTGTTTATTCAACATCCCAATCAAGACTGGGGTCGAATACTGACAAAGAAGTTGGGTGAAGTAAACTCCCCACCACTCAGGGTACATGTTGCAACATCACATGATTGCCTACACATTCCCAATATATAAAAATATGCATGGCCCACTAAAATGAGGTCAAATGACTTGTTACTGAATGAGGCCAAAGACATAAAAATATTGACCATTCCTGCTCATTCCTACCCTAGGTACGAACAAGTAGAAAGAATGTTTTCGGCACCAAGATTTGGTGGGACGATTACAATCCACAGATATGTAGAAAACACTATAAGCACTCGGTACACCAGGGTCAGTGTGATTATAAATATACAGTAATACCCCGTTACTCGACTGCCTCTTAGCTCGACGTTTTCGCCACTCGACGTAAATGTCGAGAGTGAGAGTCAACGGAAGCATCGCTATCCGACGCGTGATCGCATACCGATCACGTGATACATATTTTGGTAAACAATTCAAAATGAACGCATGGCCAGCAGTTCGCGCCTAGATATCTTGACGACAACAATTCAGATTTAGTGCAGCTATGAACTTTTTGTTTTTTGCTAAAATAAGTGATTTATATTTATAATTATGGGTCCAAAGGATAGAATTGCAAGCATAGCTAAAAGGAAAACATATACATATATGTATTTCCTTATATGTATATGTATATATGTACATATGATTCCCTTTATTTCTTATGAACAAATTCGACTCGCCACTCGACGTAATCGCTACTTTTTTAGAACGAATTAACGCCGAGTGGCGGGGTATTACTGTACAGTATAATAATTCTTTCATTTCTGCAAGTATCAAAGAATCAATTTTTAAGTAACCGCAGAGCCAGGTAAAGTAATTTTCAAACCTTTTCAGGTGTGCTATATGCTTTCCTAGATCTCTCATTACTTCTCTATTTCATTATCTCCATTTATCATGATCTCCGAACTGGCTAATAAAATATAGATTTCCAATGTTAAAGTGCTTGATATTCCGCCTACCTTTATTCTTAATACGATGTTTTATCTACTTCCAGATAGAACCTTAATATGCCTCCCGCCTTTATTCTCATAAGATGTCAACTGTTTCGTTCATTGTCTTTATAAATTATTAATACAGTCTCATAGCAACAATAAAATTTCAATTAGAATTCTTAAATATTTCCTACTTTAAAAATCCACGTGTCTATAAACATTTTTACGCAAATATCATAAAATTTTTCTTTCCGGTATTTATAAATTACTAAGTTACACACCATTAAATAATTTACTATTAAAATATCCTGCTAATAAATTAATCCATGCAAAGCGTGTTTAAAACAACACGAAATGTCTTAGGTATTTAGTAAAATTACTTTTTGATTGGGGTCGGAACGTGTTAACATGTATTTTAACACGTTATTTTTAAAGCACGTGGAACTGTAATTGATATAATTAAGATTTTAAATTCTACATCAGTGTTCAAAAGTAATAAAATTGAACTAATGAAAAAATAGAACAAAATGATTACTAGCAATAAACGAAAACCAGGTGTTTATAATATTGTGTCTCCAACATTGTTTGTTTACATTTTTCTAGAATAAATCGTTGCCTTCAGAATATTTACAAAGATACACGAAGATCTTATTGCCAAAGTTTCCTTCTTTACGTGTTTCTTTATATTTAATTATTTAATTAATTAAAGGTACATCAACATCTTGGGTTATTAGTACCCAGTATTGTATTTTATAAGATATTGTTGATTATATTTCATTTTGTGAGTATTATGTATGTTGGTGGTAGTCTATATTTGACTGTATAGTTTTGTGTCAGTTAGAAATTTGTGCAGGATTTTTCTGTTATTGTCGTAAAATGCTTCTTGTAGGGTGTCAGGTATTTGGTGTGTCTGTCTTATTGTGTCATATTTGGTGCATTCTGTAATAAGGTGTTGTACTGTAATAATTTTTTTGCAGTCATTACACAATGGGGGATCTTCTTTCTTCATTTTGTAGCTGTGTGTAATTCTTGTGTGTCCAATTCGTAGTCTGGTAGTGGAAGTTTGTTCTCTTCTTGTTCCCGAGAATGGCCATTTCTTCGTGTCGGATTTTATTGTTCTTAGTTTGTTAAGTTGTGTATTTTGCCATATGTTGTCTACATATTCTAGAATTTTATGTTTTATTTCATTTTTCATGTCATAGTCTTGTACGGTCGAGTATATTGTATTGTATATTATTGTATATTATTGTATATTGTATGTATTGTATAGATCCTGCTAAACATTTTTTTGTGTTTTTTTGAGTGTTTTTAAACATAAATACATTATAATGCAATACATTATATGAATTAAAGTGGTACATCGCTTTATAGATAAATTAAAAGGTAATTTTATGTTTTTTTTTTTGTGGTTATTGTTTGTTTTCCGTCCGTAATCCTCTTGCCCCTCGTAAACTAATGTTGGTGACAAAACATTGTGCTGTCATTATTGGTTATTGGTCTGAGATTCAGCCAAGATAGCAAAACTCTTGAGCTTGTTCAATTTATGTTTCCGAAGTTTGTTGTGCTAAACCCATTTCTTTGGACTTATAATTTCTGACCAGTTCGAATCCCATTACTTCCTCATAATACGAGTGCTATTTTTTTTCAAAAAGTAGCCCTTGTATTATACGGACGTAACTCATCTAATTATAAGTGACAACCCATATTTCTTCAATGACAAACTTAATATATGTTTTAGAAACTAATTTTTAAAATCGATTCAGTAGTTACAACAATTTTTAAGTCGTAAATAAAAAATTGTTACTGGAAAATTCTCATATATATATTATAATATATATTTTTCTGCATTTTCTTGAAAATTTCAGTGATAATATAGGAAAGTAAATCCCAGAAAAATGTACATCAATTATAACGAATTCTCCCCGAACGATGCTGGGCGGGACTAGTAGAAAACTAAGAAAAGAAGATGACTAATATTCGCTAGTTGCCTTATCCTTTATTTCTCACTAAAAACTTTATTCGAAATAACTTTTTTATAGTCTCTATAAATAAAAACATAAATTTGTATCTTTATGTCAAAACTTATAAATCATATTTAGTAAAATTTTTGTTTATTTGTTAATGTTTTTACGTAAACGATACTACAGAGATAATATAATTGTTCCATATTGATTGATGGCTGTTTTTATGTTTTAATATTTTTTGTATAGCCCATATCTATTGCTATGTGTCTTTTTATGAATTTGGTATTAGTTAAAACACATATTATACCTAAAAAAATTTAAATAAATGTATTTTATGGTTAAAATATATTAATATATTTATTGTTGTTCTGTTCAAGGAATTGTAATATAATTAATGAAGAATGTAGCAGTAAAAAGTAAAATATTTGCTAAAATTGTTAAGAAAACAATTAATAATGTGGCTAAAGCTGCGTTCACAGCTCTCAAATTAATTGACTATAGACTATGCATTGTGGATAAAAAAAATTCTAATTGTATATTTTTTTCATATTTACCAGGTCTGCAAGTATGAAATGCAAAGTTCAAAGTTTCAACACATGGAAAACCTCCAAAAAATATGAAGATACAAAATTGGAAACATTGCTACAGGAAGACGATAGTCAATCACAAAAACAACTAGCAGAGCAGTTAGGCGTTAGTCAACAAGTTGTTTCCAATCGCCTACGAGATATGGGTAAGATCCAGAAAGTCGGCAGATGGGTTCCACATGCATTGAATGAGAGGCAGATGGAAAAACTCAAAAACACTTGTGAAATTTTGCTTGCACGATACAAAAGAAAGTCTTTTTTGCATCGTATCATTACTGGCGATGAAAAATGGATTTATTTCGAAAATCCCAAACGCAAAAAATCATGGGTGAACCCAGGCTCACCATCCACAACAACTGCAAGACCGAATCGCTTTGACAAAAAGACAATGCTCTGTACTTGGTGGGACCAAAAGGGTGTGGTCTATTATGAATTGTTAAAACCTGGTGAAACAGTTAATACCCAACGCTACCAACAACAACTGATCAAATTGAACCATTCGCTGCTCATAAAACGACCAGAATACGAAAGAAGACAGAATAAGGTAATCTTTCTTCACGAGAACGCTCCATCACATAAGGCAAAAGCAGTTTGGGAAGTGCTACCCCATGCTGCTTACTCACCAGACTTTAACCCTTCAGATTATCACTTGTTCGCATCGATGGGTCACGCACTTGCCGAGCAGCACTTTTGTTCATATGAAAATGTGAAAGAATGGCTAGATGAATGGTTTGCGGCGAAAGGGGAAGAGTTCTACTGGCGAGGTATTCACAAATTGCCTGAAAGATGGGGAAAATGTATAACTTCTAATGGAGCATACTTTGAATAAATAAAATTTTACTGCTCTTTTGAGTTTAACGTGTTTTATTAAAAAAAAAAAAAAAAATCCGCATTTCATACTTGTAGACCTGGTATATGTAATGTTTCCATGGTCATGATAAATAATATCTCTATTAGAAAATATTAGACCAAGTTAGTTCTACTCTGCTGTAGAATGTATTTTATAAAAGTACTTTGTGATGGCGGTCGGTCCTGTGGTGGCCACAGCTGTTTTTTTAAGGTCAATCACATTCAACATGTCTTTATGTACTTTACACGAAGTGGTTGCAATTTTTTTTTTGCAATAGAAAGAACAGTACTCTAAAGTAAAGAAAGTAAAATCAAACATTAACTGTTTAAATGTTATTTGTGAAATCAGTGTAGCCATAAAAAAGTTGAAATATAACATTGGAACATTAAACAATATAGTTGTGAATCTATCTTTACCATTGGAAGCGAAAGTTATACGCATGGCTCACAGTTTGCAAGTTGAGTTCCCGTTCAGTTAAAAAACAGACATGAAATTCCAAGTAATATTTTACCGGTATCAAATGCCAAACTTTCACTGGCTGTATTGTTCAAGTCAAGATGGGGAGATCTGGCCCGGAGAAAGGACCAGGCCCGTTTTTGGTACTTTTTTAACATGGTTCTTACTTTCTTCTGACATTTGTTTTTAAAATGGATTAATTAAATATGTAAACATTATGTTTGGTTTGTATAAATTAACTTAATTGAGATTTATTTCTAGACATGTTTACTACGTGCTTAAATTATAAATTTTCGAAATTTTTATTTTAAAAATACAAATAAAATCATAAGAGATATACAAGGGGCGGCTAAAAAGAAATCTGCCTAGGCAAGACAAGCTACCAGTATCAAATCAATGTTGTTTTTAGTAAACCCTACCCTTCAAATAAGAGGAGGAAGAGAGTTGAGTGAGGGAATGGAAAGAGCGGTGGAAAGGAGAAAAATTGGAGGAGTCCAAAGATGGGGAAGAAGCTATGGTGGGGGAAGAACAGGAAGGAAGAACCAAAGAACTGAGAACAGGAAGGAAGAGAGAGGCAAGGAGGAGGAAAGAAGAGAGGGAAGAGAAGAGAAGAAGAATTTAGTTTAAGTAAATAATGTATTAACTTATTTGGGTAACTGTTAATGTAATGCCCTTCAAATTACTACTTTACGCATTTAAAGAACAATTTAATCTTAAAATCACTGTAAAGGCTTACATTCAAATCTATTTAATAATTGTTTAAACAGATATTCTACCACAATTACTTCAAAAAAAAATCATTTCTTGCTACTTCATTTCGTTTTAATACAGGTATATTTGGGTGCGTTAGTTCTGCTAAATTTAAATCAATCTAACAACATAAGTTCAATTTTTTATAAACTTTGGAACAATTCTTTCCAAAAGACACTGTTCATCTGTTTATTACTGTCATTAACATCGGTCATTGTTTAGATATTGTAGTTTTCATATACCGTTCGAGAGCGCGGTCAAAAAATGTGCATTCAGTTAAATTCACTGGTAAGTTTGTACCGGTAAGTCGCTGATGAGTTTGCTGAATGCGGTCAATAGTATAGACAGATAGATAGACAAAGTGACATACGAACAGACACATTTGCGACGTTACAAGGGTTTCTTGGTTATACTTACGAAACCCTATAACTGAAGAAACTAATATTTTTTGTATATAACTAATTATAAAATACAATTATCACTATTGTTTCCCTAACCTAATTAAATACCTATTAACTTGCTTGACCTAAAACCTTGTGTATAACCTTACAAAACCAAATGAAGCAAAAATTAGTGTTTCTTTAGAAGTGTTTCCTCTTAATTTAAAACTACAATAGTGAAAGATATTCCGTGATTATTCACCAAACATAAATATTATTCCTCTTCATTTATTTATTAAATATCCATTGTTAATTGACGAGTTTGGACACGATCAGACGAGATACATCTAAGAACCTGAATTCGTGAGGAGGTATATAAAGATAATTTCACTTTTCAGTACATGAATGCTGTGATTTAATGTTTCGTTCCACAATACAAGGAAATGGTTATCGCTAGATCTTAAATTTCGGAGGTCCAACACAGAGGTGGACTTGAATATTGTTGACCTCATTTTGATTTTTGTGTAGCTCATTGGCAAAAACAGCTGTATCAAAGAATTAAAAAATAATAGATGTTGGTATCCTTGGATTCCTTAGCTCCTTAATTAGAAATGGACCGTTGGAAACAGGTGTAAAAAATTGATAATGAAGTATTTCACACATTTCAGGGTTTTGTATGCAGGATATCAAGAACAATATTTATTCTATAATCACATCAAAATCAACAGTTTTTTGATAATCAGTTTTTTAATCAGCTACGAAATTTTTACTTATTGGTGTTCAATTAACAGAATGCGAATAGCTTATGAAATCTAGGTAATATTTTATTTTCAATTAAACATTTTAGAGATTTACGATTAATATTTACAAATATTAAAGTAAATTAATAAGTAAAAAATAATATTTCCATTGGAAAGCCATGAACTGGGGAACCTATTTCAGAAGTTACCACTGGGTAACGTCACCTTTCATTTTTATAACGGTATTAATTCTTTTAGGCATAGTATCTACAAGGTATTGTCAAGGAGTAAAATTATCCCATATTTCTTGAAGCTTTAGTCTTAATTCTGGAATTGTTCTAGCCGGTGTTATACGCAATCGTTTTTTCATTTCGTGCCAAAGTGTCTCGATGGGGGATAAGTCTGGACTACTTGAAACCCACTCTGAAAGTGGAATAGAATGATCACGGAACCATTTCAAAGATTTTTTTGACGTATGGCAAGCGGCTCCATCTTGTTGAAAAATAAAATCCTCCCCAGAGTTTAATGCATGTTCCATAGTTGGCAACAGAGACTCCTCTAAAATACTTAAATATTTGGCTGTGTTAACAATGCCATCGATAAAGTGAATTTTCCTACACCTCTTGCAGACATTGAACCCCACACCATGACAGATGCTGGAAATTTCACCTTCCTTTTCAAACAATCGGGATGATATGCTTCATGTTTCTGATGAACAACTCTTAAAATCGACACGAGTAAACTCCTATTTCTAGTCAACCGATTTTTACCAAGAGTGGATCAACTTGTGCCATTGATCAAAAGCTTAAATATGCAGTTTCATAAAAATCCTTTTAGCCTAATTTGCTCTGCACGTGTACACAGACGGACAGACGGATAGACAGACGGACAGACAGACAGACAGACGGACATACAAACGGACAGACAGACAGACATCATGCTAAAAATAGTCAAAACGTTATGTATGGACCTCAATTCGTGGAGATCCATCGAAATCTCGAAATGTCAAAATCGGTATGATCACAATAGCTCCCTTATATATGTTGGCGGTCCGTAAATTTATGAAGCTGTAGCCACATATTTATAGTCTACAAATATTAAACTATGAAGGACTCTATTATTAATAAACCACCTGTCACTAGATTTAGGACAATGGGCGCAGTTTTTTCTGTTTTGAGAGCAACGGCGAATAATGACAAGCTTGATATAGTGATAAGACTTCAATTAGGACATTGTGTTCCAAGAAGTTGAATTTTCTTAAGGTAGAATATTACGAAACAACGCTGGAGCAAAATTCGATAATTCATATGTTTGAAGCCAGTGTTATGCGCGATAATTTAACAAATAATGATAGTTTATAGGTAAGTTAATAAATGTAAAAGTATTTATTTAAGTAACAATTTGTGAAAGTTCCTAATGGTAAATGAATATAACATAATTACAGTTATTATTTACATCTCACGTACAGTTTTATCAGTTGCTTCTGATCACCACAGGTAATAACCTTTAATTATATACAACAATAATATCAATAATGAGATTTGACAAATAGATTGTCAATATTATTCATCTTGCTTTTGCGAATAAATTCATATAGTAAATATATTACCATAAATCATTGATCCCAAAACTGTCTGCAATCCTCGGAAGTTTGCTAACTGCTGGTTGGTACTAGACCAATGTTTCTTAATCATTAGACCGCAAGAAATTTGATCGACCCGCAAAAATATTTTAATTGAATTAAATTATTTTTTATTATCAAATCGCGGAGTTTGAAGTTATAAAGAGATAAGAGTCATCGGAATTCTGTGATACTTGAAGGGGAACAGAGGAAGATCAGGAAGAGTCAGGAGGATAGCGAGGTTAAGATGCGGCAACCAAGGAACAAAAGGTACCAGACAAAGCCAGAGGACAGGCTACGTAGAATGTGCAAGGAAGAAGAGGAATCATTGGAGCATTTAGCGAAGTGATGCGTAGAGATTGCAGTCTGGGAGGAAGAGATAAATGAACTGAAGAATTTTTTGCCCGGTGGGCCGGTTGGGCCGATCATAAAAAAAGACAAAACAAAGAAAGAAGGTTAAAGCGTTAAAAATTATCAAATAATATCTCTCATATAACTGAATAACAATTGTTTATAATACGCCAATTCAGTAATGAACAATGAACATTATTGTTTTGCTGTAGAAACATTAAATATTAAGGTAATATAAAAATGATGACTAGAGAGCCGACATAACAATGTCGGCTTATGGTGAAGTGGAAATATTGCGATAAAGGCCTTTGATTAGATGACGCAAGTGTCTAATAATGTGCAGCTTGCCGCTCTTATTGAATTATTCTGTTTCGCTTAATACTGTTAATAACATATGTTATTAACAGAATAACATTAACAGTGAAAAAGAATATATATTCTTTTTCACTTAATTCGCCCAGTTTAATATTGACATTTAGTTTGTGAGTTACACATACATTTATTACATGGTCTTCAAATTTACTTAACATACACGAAGATATTAAGATAAAAATAAGTTGAATAAAATTGAAACTCACAATGTAATTTTTTTCGACGAAACAGTACACGAGAACGATGAACAAGATGAAGAAGAAAATGAAGAAATAGTACAAAGTGAGGAAGAAGAGATAGAAATTAAAAACATAAATATTGGGTCACTTTGCAAGAGCTGTAAAAATTGTATTCATTCGAAAATGTATTATTATTAGGTATTACTATTATTTTCTGGTTTATTCTTGGGCCGAAGTCGCAATTTGCCGGGGCCAGTTTAGTTCTATCTATCCGCCCCTGGAGGAGTGATACGTTTTCTGTACTCTGAGGGGACGAAACCTGCGGAGATTATTCGCTGAATGCAGAAGCAGTATGGTGAGAATTATCTTGCTGAAAGAAAGCAACTGCGTTAACTCAAATTTTCGTCGGATCACGAGGTTATGGAAGCGGTGCACGACTGGCTACACACGACACCAAAATACTTCTTCCAGGACGGAATTAGAAAGCTTATAAAGACATGGACCAAATGTATAGAAGTTGAAGGAGATTATGTAGAGAAATAATAATATTTGTAATTTTATTGGCACAATATGTTCTGCTTGGCAACCCTGTTAGACTTGTCTAAAGCATTTGATTGCGTATCTCACCAGATTCTTATAAAAAAAACTAGAATACTATGGGTTTGATAAGAACAGTTGCGATCTTTTGAAATCATACCTTAAAGACAGAAAACAGGTCGTCGCTCTCCGGAACCATCAATCCGATCTCTTAACTGTTGATACTGGTGTCCTGCAGGGTTCCATCCTTGGTCCTTTATTGTTCCTAATATATATCAATGACTTCCCAACGTATATTGATCATCCCAGTATTTTGTATGCAGACGACACCACTATGGTGTCGTCCATATACCTATACCTTATACCATATACCTAACAAAAGCCGTGAATTTAGAGAACGCCATTTCTAAAAGCCAAACGGCCTTCAAAAAAGCAAAATATTGGTTTGATACCAACCAACTCTCTCTCAACCTCGGCAAAACCCAAGAAATTTTAATAACATTAAGAAAAAATGACCATGTTAACCAGGATCATGTTAAGTTTCTCGGAGTGCATGTTGATCCCGGTTTGACGTGGAATCACCATGTTAAAGTTTTGACTGGTAGACTGTGCTCAACCATGTTCCTCCTGAGGAATTTAATGAATGCTGTTTCAAAAGATGTTTTAATGACAACGTACTATGCGTTATTCCATTCTCAAATTTCGTACGCCATCTTAGCATGGGGCCATTCTTCAGCAGCCTCAAGAGTGTTTTCTCTGCAAAGGCGTGCAATAAGACTTCTAACGTCTACACCCTACAGGTCCGACTGTAGAAGTCAGTTTAACATATTAAAAATAATGACTGTACCTTCAATATATATGTACCATTGTCTATTATACCTCCACAAAAAGGAGAGAGAAAATCAAACTTATGCCGATATACATAGCTACAACACAAGAAACAAGACTAACATATATCCCAACTTTCTGAGGTTATCCAAATCTAGGAATAGTACAAATTATTTTGCTGTGAAATTTATGAACAAATTTCCTGCGAACCTTAGAAATTTGGAATATAATAAATTCAAATCCTTTTTAAAGTCATTGTGGAAAATGTGTTTTATTCCACAGAGGAGTTTCTTAATTATAATTTTAAAATGTGACAATTTTTAACTTTATTTTTTTGTATTTTATCTTAATTTTTTTTGTTGACTGACTTAAAACATGTATATGTATCTAGGTCAATAAAGTTTATTATTATTATTATTATTATTATTATGAATTACTTTTCGACTTACGCACGTATGTTTTTTCTTGATAACCTTTTCGAAATCAGTTAATCCTTAATATGTGATAAACTGTGTTGTCCAAAAGGACTCTTATCTAGAATTATTTCCTTAAAATACTTGTAGTAAATTAATTGCTTGCTAAAGAGGGGGGGGGGCATGTTTTCGCTATGTTGCATGAAATGACCTACTTGAGCAAGATAGTAATATGACCAACCAACAGCGGCCAAAAGGAGAAAAATGGCTATACAAAACTAATTGAAAGCACTTAACAACCATAAACAATATACCTTTCGGAATGAATACTGAACCTTCCACAATAGAGTTTCTGTTATTTGCAAAAAATAAACTAATTTGTAACCGGAAGTACATCAAAGTCAATGATACCAACCACAAATCTATTAAGTACCAACATTCAATAGACACAGTGATTACCGATTCAAGGTATCAACCTTGAATCTTTTAATTTTTCTATCAATAACCCAATTTTGATAGACGAATATCTATTTTCAATATGACACGGTTGTAAATTTATCTAAAAATATGCCAGATTTTAATGTGAGATACTGAAATTTGTGTTTATGAATATTAATTTTACTTTTTCACTTATAAATTATACGTTTTCAAATCACGAAAAGTCAGCAATATTTATTAGATATTTATGTTATTTTTTTTACTAATCAAAGACTTAGCTTGGAACGGCGCATGTAAATAATAAGAGTAAAGTAAAAAGTAAAATGCGATAGTAAATCGCTACTCCCAGGTCATAAGATGATAAGTCCAATTTTTCAGCACTGAAACTGGAACAGTTTTAAAAACACCTTAGAAAATGGACGTAAGTGAATTATTCTTATAACATGCCATGTGCAAATGGAATTGGAAAGGCATAATAGTAAATTTTAGAAATACTGTTTCATTTATATTTTTTACTGCTAAAAACTGAAGAACAGAAACTGCCTATGGGAAGACGTGTTATAATGATATAACATAATCCCTTTTCCTGGAACTCTACTGAGTACTTCAGTCAAACATTTTCAGTGTACTATTTAGCTGTAACTAACTGTCTTCTGTCTATCCAGCGTATTGCCTTTACCAAACCCGTACTGCTAAAGAATACTGCATATAGACCGGGAGCTCATGACATTTTTGGTCTCCGATTTCATACAGCATGCCTTTTGGAGGAGAGAATATTTACCCTGTGACAACAAAAAAGGGATGGTACTAAACTCCTGCACGCTTTCCGGTCATAGGGAAAATTGCATTTCCACTTGCACAAAATTTTTGTGTGGTTCTCTGACTTAATATTGCTTGCCCTTCTGTCAAAAGAAAGTTATAACAAATTTAAAGTCTTTTAATTATAGGCATGCTGTATGAAAACGCAGAAAATCATATTTTTTTATTACAAGATCACATGACCGTTTGAGCCCTTTGGGACCCTCCGAATCGCATGCATATATTTAAAAGACTTTAAATTTGTTATAACTTTCTTTTGATAAAAGGGCAAGCAATATTAAATCAGAGAAAACCACAAAAATTTTGTGTTTAAGTGGAAATGCAATTTTCCCTATGACCGGAAAGCGTGCAGGGGTTTAGTACCATCCCTTTTTTGTTGTCACAGGGTAAATATTCTCTCCTCCAAAAGGCATGCTGTATGAAATCGGAGACCAAAAACAGTCATGAGCTCCCGGTCTAATACATTAATTTTTTTCACGACTCGTTGTTTTTTGGTTATTGTTGGAGTTTCTCCATCTTTAATCTCAAATAATATTTTTAAAACGTACTTGTTACCTATTGTCCTGACAGTAGTGAAATAGTACGTAATATGAACCATGCGCTTGGTAACGTAAGCAAAAATGAAGACAAATATGTTTTAAAGAGTGTATCAAAATTTTCACAGAGAAAAAGGATTGAAACTACAAATTGAAACCCCTGATTTTTATCAGGGGTTATATGCGATTTTTCGCATATAATTTCAAGACAAACAAAGTATACTTACATATTGTTCTGTAACAAGATAATAAAACCTAATAAAACAGGAGAAAAATGCTGCTCTGGGTTCTTTTGAAAGAATGATTCAATGGCATATATGAAAGGAATGGATGGCACTGCCAATACAATTTCGAATTGTATCAAATTTATAAAGACACGTTGGGACGATAAAAATCAATAGGCTAACACGGCTAGGACACCTACAGAAAATACAGGAAAATGACCCAGCGAGAGGAATCACCAAGCAACAGGCACTTGGAAAAAGAAGCATTGAAAGAACACAGAAGAGATATATGGTTCAGTTGGAGAAAGACTTAAAAGAACCAAAGGTTAAAAACTGGAAAGTCGCTTAGAATAAGACAGATAGAAAAAAAAAATCCTTAAAATGCCAAGGACCACGAAGGGTTGTCGAGAAATGTTTGATTGATGAATAAAAAAGGTTTATGCCAAAAAATCAAGAAAAAAAAAATCAAAATAAAAAAAAATCACTCAACAGGTTTATTGACCAGCTAAAGTTACATCTGATCTTACATCTGATAGTTAATTCTTATTTTATACATTATAATTTAATATGTCATTATTTTTGCAGATCAATTTTATTTTGCAGGTTAATTTTGAAAAATTTACGATAATAGTAAATAATATTCTTATTATGACAAGTAACATAGCAATAAATGTGTGTGCCATATCTAAATAGTTTGAAGGAACACTATGTTTTTCTTATTTTATCCATTATTGTTTTTCATTTTCATCTGTCAAAAAACGAAATATTTGAATTTAGCTATAATGGTTACAATTTGGAGAAAAACAATACACCATTATGCATTCTAAAACAAAATATTAATGATTACTTAGTGTTAATTAAATAAATACTAAAGATATTTCGATTTTCATATTATTTAAAATAAATAAATAACCTATAAATACCCTTATTTATGTTTATAAAAACATTATTCTGTACTGTATAAAAGTGTAAAAAGTATCTGGACTGTATATATTAGTATATACTTATCAAAAATACATATCTTTTGCTCCAAAGTAATGACACATGTATTTTAAACCAGCCAAAAACTTCCAAAGGAAACCACTGTAAGATGGCAGCACATGTATCTGACGTTACACCAATATGGTCTGTTGATGGAGAATTACCAATGAGTCCCATCCCATTGCCGAATACCCTGCTTAGACTTAAATTTATCATAAAATAGTAATTAAAAATTTAAATTCCAACCAAATCAGATAAAAAATCAAAAATATTTTCACAATTTATACGTAAATGCACACATAATATAATATGAATAATTTTCATTTAAGGAAGTAAAATTTGAATAAACTAAAAATTTCCAGTTGTTCGTCAGATAAAATCTAATATTACTTAACGATCAAGCATGCATTATAAAATATACATGGTATCCTAGTGACCATTGGTGAGTGCATGGCACACTTTCTTTGCAAAAACAAACAAATGCAGACGAGCAGTTACTTTCTTTAGCGATAGATGACCGCATATGATATTGCGTAATATGCTTTCTCATTAATAACATCACTGTTTAATCAAATAAAATTATCATGTCTATACTTGTGCAATAAAATACAGTGGTGTACGTTCACATATTGTTAGGTGGTACGAATTAAATAAGGCGAATTTTAAAAACACTCGGTCATTTAAAAAAAAAAAATAATGTATTATAATTATACGTATTTCGGTTTACTAGGCCATTTTCAGAATGAACAGATTAACAAATGTGACTGAAATATATACCTATAACTAGTACCACAGCACACAATATTTAAACGAAAAATAAAACTAAAGGATTAAAAAGGTGTTAAAAGTAGGGTTTCTGGAAAATTGAGTTTTTAGGACTCGAGTCCCAGTCCTAAATTTTGAAAACTCTTCGAGTTCGAGTCTAGTCCGTATCTAAATCTAAACTGAAATTAATAAGCGAAAACGTTTAATATTTTGGAGCTCAATAATTCTCATAGGTGAAGTTTTTGTAACAAAAAATAAAATACAAAATTTGATAAAATTAGAATTATTTATGTCATCACTAGATTGTCAACTGAAATTTGTGGTCGTTCCAAGAAATTAAAAAGAAATTTATTTATTAATCAATTTATTTATTTTCAAAACTTAAACTTTAAAACTAGATATAACAATTTAATTTCTTTTATCTTAAGGTAGAAATATTTGAGAAATACTAAAGAATTAAGGGACTTGTTAGCTGTTAATTGTATATAGGTTGTATACCTAGGTGTCTCAAAAGAAATTTTATATTTAGTGGATCGATTAAAAAAATAGTAAGCCGTATATAGAAAAAATGTTTATTAATTATTAAAATACACTTTTTGGGGATTTATTTCTTAAAAATAATATCGTCTAAATGTAGACCCTCGAGTTCTCGGCACTCATTTAATCGAACAGTAAAATTACTTATGATGTCTCGGCAGGTGGACTCAGGGATGGCTGCCATTTCGTGACGGATATTTGCTTTCAAATGCGCCAGTGAAGTCGGTTTATTGGCGTAAATTTTAGATTTAACATAACCCCATAGGAAAAAGTCCATAGGGGTTAAATCTGGACTGCGTGGAGGCCAATTTATGTAACCTCTCCGGGAGATCAATTTGCCTGAGAAAATTTCACGAACACGTGGCAGAGACATATTGGACGTGTGTGAAGTTGCTCCGTCCTGTTGGAACCATGTTCTTTGGTTATAGCCAGGAAAGTTTTGCATTTCAGGTACCAAGAAGTTGTCTAACATCTCCACATAACGCTCTGAATTCACTGTAACTGCACGCCCCCTTTCGTCTTCTATAAAGTAAGGGCCGATAATTCCTCGCGCCGACATCGCAGCCCATACAGTCACTTTAGGCGAATGTAGGGGTTTCTGATGTTTGCGTTTCGGATTCATTGCACTCCAGTAGCGGCAGTTCTGCTTATTTACGTGGCCATTAAGATGAAAATGAGCTTCATCCGAAAACAAAATGTTGGTAAACGTTGAAAATCGCTCAATCACCTGATTTACGAAATTAAGCCTCTGACTGGCATCTTGGGGCTTTAATTCTTGCACCAATTGAATTTTGTAGGGGTGCAGCTTTAGGTCTTTGTGCATAATGCGATGTAATGCACATGATCTATGCACATTTAAAGCACTTGCGCGCTTCCGAATTGAAAGGTTCGGGTCGTCACGAACAGACTGATTAACATTCTCCACGTTTTCTACCGTTCTTGATGACCTAGGTCGCCCGGATTTTGATTTATCCAGCGTTGTACCAGTCTCTTCAAACTTTTTAACCCAATGTCGAATGAGAGGAATGCTTGGCGCATCATTTAAGTGGCGAAAACCTCGAATACTGCAGAATTTTCTACGCACTACAGTCGCCGAATCACCGTTTATGTAAAACTCTCGCACGCATAACGCGCGGTCTGCTCCCAAGAAACGCTCCATAGCGACTAAATTCCCAAGAGCTAGGCTACCGATTGACATAACCCCCGCGCCCCTCGGATACGTTGCGTTCACGCAGTAAGCTAAATAAATATAAAATTTCTTTTGAGACACCTTGTATTATCAAATATTGTGTAAAAACAATAAGTTGAATTTTTACTTAATTTTAAAAACGTGGACTCGTTGAGTGTTAGAGTCGAGTCCCGAGTCCGAGTAATTACCCAAATATTCGACGAGTTCGACTCCAGTCGAGTCGAGCCCAGAAACCCTAGTTAAAAGCGGAGAACTAATTAGCTCTAGTTGTTCATTCATTAATTTTTTCTTCTTAAAAATAGTCTTTTTAATCTCCAACTCTCCTAGCGTGTCCAATTTTAATCCCTTAGGTTGTACATGTAATATTTTAACATTGCCGAAGTTGGGAGTATGATTATTATTGATCATATGGTCGGCAACATTATAATAAGTTTTGTTGAGTTATCATGTCCTTATATATTCTTTAATTCTAATATTAAAGTTTCTTTCAGTTCTTTCTACATAAACAACATTGGTATTTTAATATATTTTTTAAACAATAACCGAGTGTTTTTATTTTTGTTTTGTAAATGTTTCAACGACTGCCTTCAACAAATTCAATTAATATTAAGACGAATTTTATTGAAGCTGCTTGGTTGAATAAAATACGAAACACTGACGTACGAGGGATGTAAGAGACAGATGACGCAATTTAACTCGCGCGTAACAACTCGTGCGATTCCCAGATACACGTGCCTCTATTGAACTGTACATGTGCAGTCGCGCGATATTATATCGTTTTTCCAACTCTCGAATTCGCGATTCGAAGTACTCAGCCGGTAATAGTCAAGCACCCTCGCGATTCAACAAGTGTAGTGTGTTTTTTAAATCAATAATTGTCAACTGATAATTATTCTTTAATAATTTCAAGTACCGTATTTTTCGGACCATAAGACGCACCGGACGATAAGACGCACCCCAAATTTATGAGACAATTTTTAGAAAGACTATTTATTATTACAATAACTTGTACCAGCAACATTCTGTTCATCTTCACTCTCTGTACTATCACTCGTCTCGTTAATGTCTTTGTTCGTATTATTTTCGTCTGAACTATTGTAGTCAATCTCTTCAAAAACCAAGTCATCTTCGATACTATCCAATGCGTTGCCTATACCGAATTTCTTAAAAGACTTTAAAATCGTCTATTCTTTTACAGCTTCCCATGAATTTTTTACCCAGGTACTTTTGAAATTTTCAGCCGTTGCTGTAACATCGCGATTTGGCTTTGTCTCTCGTTTGTTCCACTCTTCCCGCATAAAATTATTAAATGGTTTATTAATCGACCGAAGGGTTGTCGTTGACTTGTAAGGCCTCCAGAAATTACTAATTCTGTATTAATTTCTATTATATTTTCTTGGTTGATTCTGTTTTATGCGCTCCGAATTGATTCCACGTTAATATCGCACACTTTTGAAACAACGCACCTGTATCTTCGGACCATAAGACGCACCCCAATTGTGAGTCGGTTTTTCTGTATAAAAAGGTCTTATGGTCCGAAAAATACGGTATATAATAAATAATTTTATTAACATCGTTAAATAATTGAATAATTTGGGTTCATAGTTCCACAGTTTCGGGTACAAAGTTACAAAAATACTGTAGGTAGCTCTATCACTTAAAAGTGGATGCACTCTATATTGTCTAAGCGGCTGATGTAGCTGCAAAAGTCGCCTCCCACAGCACTATATTTTATGTTTCATATTCCCAGATGACGCAAAAAGTCATCTGAAACATCTGGTGTTAGCCATATGGCAACATGATTGGAACAGCATGTAAAATGTAAAGTTGATGCAGATTAAGGAATACGTTAAACCATGGAGTTCTTCCTGCAGGATTAACCGCAAGGAGGAAAACGCTATCACACACCTTTGCGTAGGAGTTGGTGGTCCAATGGACACCTCATTTGAGGTGAAGAGCGCCCTATTTGAGAGACGTACACAGCACGTGATGAAGATGAAGGAGGACAGAATGGTTAGGAAAATATGGGAGGGAATATTAAATACTCATTAACAGTGGGAAGACCTTGGAAGAGATGGAAAGATCAGCTAACCAAAGGTTTAACAAGTATTGGTATACAGGACAAATGAAAAGAGCTGACAATGAAAAGATTAAGATGGCGGAGTAATGTAAATGAGGCCAAAAATCAACCCGAATGATAGTGCCCAAACAAGAAGAAGAAGTGTAAGGCAACATTGTTCCTTGTTAACCCGGTGTCAGTTTAATTGACGCCTTTGCTGATTACCATATATTTGGTTTTAGCCACGTTGATTATAAGATCATCCTCTTCTTCTTCCTAGCATTTTTTATGTTATTTGGGGTATGCATTCCTAGTTCGAAGTTCATGTTTCTGTCTAGTGTTGCTATTACCTAAATCCAGGGTCTTCAGATTTTTCTTAATTGTTATCAACTAGGTTGCTTTTCGACGTCTAGTTTCTGCTTTACGGTCTTCTATGTCAAGACCTCCTCTAACTATATGGTCTTCATCTCTTCTCATCACATGGTCGTACCACCGTAATATGTTTTCTTTAAGTTTTTCTGGACTAGCCCTTACTTTAAATGTTCCGCGGATAACTCATTTCTGATGCGATCTAACCGCACACACCTCTGGCAAATATGAATCTTTTTATTTCCGTTGTATGAAGTTCATTTTCTTCCTTCCTCTTTAATGGCTGGTTTTACAACTGTTTTGTATACTTTTCCTTTCAGTTTTACTGGCAGTTTTTTGTCACATAACATTCCAGACATAGTTCTCCCCTTTATCCAACCAACCTGGCCTCTATGTTTCACATCGGCCTCGATTTCACTGCTGGTTGTCATTGCGCCCAGGTATTTAAACCGATTTACCTGGGTATTTATCTGAATATCTGATGCGAATTTACAGTGCATGTATTCTTTTTTTTTACTTCAATCTAACATTATATGTTGTACGTTTAACAAAACTCTTCATTCATAAGTCTGATTCACTTGCATTTAATTGTTGCAATGTCCTCTAAAGATATAAAAAATGTTCCCGTTTCCGCTGAAAAAGTGTAATTATTCGTGTACACTTATTCATATGCAAATGGTATTTTCTTAATAGTTAATAGATCCTGTACCATCGGAAATGTCAGTTACATTACTATTTGATTTTTTATTGTCTACTTTTTCATTCAATTTGTTTCAAATTTGAACATAAAAGAGCAAATTATCAATTGTTAATACTATGATTTCAGTATTTAATGTATTTTTAGTGTGACAGGTTTTGTTTATTTTTGATGGGATTTTAGAAAAAATATTTGAATAAAAAAATCATAGCCGAAATCCGTCTATACTAGTTTTAGCTTAAGTTGATATCCTTGAAAACTAGATACAAGTTGTATTAGGTCAGGTTATGTTAGGTTATGTTAAGCTGTGTTATTTGCTACATACTTAAGATCGATAAAAATCCAAGCAAATTTTACTTTAGAGGAGACACAACGGTAAAAAAAAAGTTCGATTAGGTCGAGATGAAAATCATGTACTATGTCTTTAAATAAATTCGGAAAATTAGATGAACTCACTAACATTTTGCACTACAGATTCTTATACAGACCATTGTTGTTATTAGCCAACGTGGTGGTCGAGCGCACTTAGTCGTGCGGTTTGTACTTGTGGAAACCCAGTACAATTGTCCGGTCTGTGGTTCGAGCCTGCTTCGTTGGTGATATTATTCGGGCGAGAATAATATGTTTACATTACTCTCATTTTCACAATCATTCACCCTTCATCCAGGTGTAGGAGCTCGCCCCCTGGCATCGGCGATTAGACTCGTTGCAGAAATAAAAGCCGATGTAAAATAAATAATATAATAATATAATAACATTGTTGTTATTATCTATTATTAAGGTATTGAGTGATAACATTTTTACAACAATTTTTTCTACATTTTAAATATCCTATTAGATATATAAAAATTCGATGCAAATTTTGATTTGTAGATTGTTACTAATTTTTTAGGCAACCATATCAAAAACAGTTATTTTTTATCAATTAGTATTGAGTTGTTACATAAATCCGTTCGTTTTCTTTTTCACCTTTTGTTCAATAAAATATACATTCTAAAAAAACTTTTATTATCAAATGTACTGTCCATTATTTTCTATCACTTTGGACAAACACTCAGGCAATTTTATAATGCCATCTACCCAGAAGGTTCTGTCTTTCCTCTCGAAAAATCTGTCCAGGTGAATTTTGATATCGTCCACAGTTGCGAAATTTTTTTCGTTAAGGGAATTTTGTAGAAAGCAGAATAAATGGTAGCCGGATGGTGCGATGTCTAGACCATATGCTTCGACTATCCATACTATAAAATTCCCTTAACAGGAAAAATTCGCATCTTTGGACAATATCAAAATTCACCTCTACAGATTTTTCGAGAACAAAGATGAACCTTCTGGAGAGATGGCATTATGAAATTGCCTGAGCGTTTTTCCAAAGTGATAGAAAATAATGCACAGTACATTTGATAATAAGAGTTTTTTTTTAGAATGTATATTTTATTGAATAAAAGGTGAAAAAAAAAATGGACGGACTTATGTTTGGGGACATAGTGCTTCAACAAAACGAATTTTTGCCTTACAAAGACGAGTTGTTAAAATCATTTCTGGGACAACTTACAGAGCGGATTATAGGCATGCTTTCAGAGATTTAAAAATATGATTTTGCCATCTCTTTATATTTACCAGTGTTTAATTTTTGGACACAAAAATAAGTAGCATTATAAAACTGCAGAACAAGTACATACGTATGACACTCGTAATAAAACTAATTTCTATTTAAGTTTTCCAAGATTGCTGAAAACTAGAAATTGTAACTTCCTTGCAATTAAATTTTTAAATGTATTTCCCGATAATATTAAATCTCTCAGCATTAATAAATTTCAGGCTAAAGTCAAGGATTTCTTGGAATCTAACACGTTTTATTCATTTGAAGAATTTTTAAATTTTAATATAAATAGTGTGAACTGGAACTGTTGACTCCAAGTATTTTGTATTTTTTTTATTTTTTTTTATTTTATTCTTATTTTATAATATTTTACATTGCTTGCAATTTCAGTAGTTATAAGTTACTATTTATATATTGTACCTGGCTGACTAAAAACATGCTCTGTACGTGTAATTTTTGTCAATAAACATTATTATCATTATTACTGTTATAAGGAAATTGATGACGCTGTCAATTTTGCAGAGCATCCATCACTTTCTTATTAAGTTAAATCACTTGCCTCCCAAGAACTATTTTTACTAATGTTTAAAATCCTAGCCATTTTCTTTACAGATATTTGCTTATTGCTCCGGATGACGTAGTAAATTTTTTAATGTTTCCAAGATTTACAGCAGATGCTGAACGAGTATCATCGACAAATTTGACACAAATTGCATCCTAGAAGAATTTGCACTAATCAAAGACTTTTCTGAGTAATAAACACTCTTTTTAAAACTATTTATGTAGTCTTTGATTAATCTCAATCACTTTTGCTCATTCATTGAAAAGAAATTTAAGTTTTGCATCCGAATTTGAAACATCGTTGGATGTCTACGTTAATAAAACTGGCAATATTGGTACAGTTGCAATTATTTATGGCATTACCTCATATGCTAAACATGATGAATATAAAACGTCTTTGCAGTAGTTCTTCTATTACGTTCAGAAAAAATTAAATTAAGTTTTGATCCTCCCTCGTACATGAACACTATTTACTACTACTCATACGGAAGAGCAGTACTCAATGGATGAGAAGATAAGACCTAGAGTATTTTAATTAAATATTTGGACTATAATTCAATAAACCTAGTTTAATTTTATAGTATTCTATTCAGAATTAATTTTAGTAAGCTCTCTTTAGAACATATTGCTTTAATATGTTATAGACCAATATTTGGAGAGATAATAGCTCTCAAAAACTTACTTATGCACTGAAAACTCATTTGACTGGTCTGATTATTGTTCTTCCTTACCTAGAGGTTGGAGAGAAATAGAATCTGGAACATTACATATCTCAATATTTTGACTATAAATACAAAAATAGAAGGAAGCAACTTTTTCTCAAAATTTAATAAAATTACAAACTAATGGTGCAATTCTGTGACAAATCTGTAAGCTACAGACAAAATCTATAAGAAACTGTCAATAACAACACATAAAACAACTCCTCAGATATGATCGTCTGTAGCTTACAGATTTGCCACAGAATTGCATCAAAAAATTTTGAACAAAACCGTTCCATATTGAAGTTTTATAGAGATTTTTGAATACTGACATTTATAATGAGTTCCCCATTCAGACAATTTCAGTAACATTAGTTCTTGAGAGGCAAGCGACTTGACTCAAACGAGGAAGTGATAGGTGTAAAATTAGCTGCTTCGTCAACCAAAAGCAACCAAAAATTAATACGGTCAGAAGAGACGAGAATAGAAAAATAATAAGGGAATGCTGGGAAGAAAGAATGAAAGAACAAAAAGAAATTGTCGCTCTTGGGGAGAGACAAGAAATGAATACTTTTAGAGGTGTGGAATGAGCATGACAGAAACAGAGAGAAAGATAAACGGAGGAACATATATAGTAGAAGAATTGAGAAGGAGGGATAAGGAGGTACAAGAATAGGAAAATAATAAGGGAATGCTGGGAAGAAAGAATGAAAGAACAAAAAGGCATATTGTCGGCTTGGGGAAAGACAAGAATGGAATACTTTTAGAGGTGTGGAATGGACATGAGAGAAGCAGAGAAAAAGAGACACGGAGTAACAGATATAGTAGAAGAATTGAGGAGGGATACGCAGGTACAGGAACAGGAAAGAACAGACAGAACAGACAAATCGCTAAGTGTGAAAAGATATAAAGCGATAAGAATGATCAGAATACCGGGATACTTGAAGGGGAAAAGAGGAAGATAAAGAGGATAGCTAAATTAAAAATTCAAGAATATTTTGTAAGAAACTTCAGATTATTTGAAAATGTAGATACTTTCTAGTGATATTAGGGCAAAAATACTTCAATGAATACAACTGTGCCGAATTTAATCAGCAGAAGAGCAAAAACAAGTTATTTAGACAGATAAATCATAATTGTAATTTACTGATTTTTCCTTAACTTTACCTTGCTTCCCAGCTTCCTTGAGCGAGAGAATATATTTACTATAATTTTAAAACAATTGTTTTGCATGTTCTTAATTTAATTATAATTTCAATACTTAATCAATTCAAGTCACATGCCAAAACAATTTTAAATCCACGCGAGATTTTTAACATTTTTGACTCACTGTATACCCGGAAATCCCCGCCAATCTAATTTTACATCCGGAAACGTTAAGAATCATCGCTGACACGCAAACTTTTATCAGATGAAAATCAGGAAAAAATCTTTTGTTTGTTGTCTGAATTTACATATTTAATTCTTACTTCTTCATTAATAAAATGGCGTTTTAATAAAATATTTAAATTATTCATTATATAGACATTAAGTTTTATTTCATTGCCAAAATGCATGTTTTATTACGTCAAATAAAATTATTATCAAATAATTATATATAAATTGAATTTTATTGTTATGTTATATAAACGGCGTTATTTTAACAAGTTCTTTAGTTTTTAAAAACAAAGTTTCATGTTGCCTTTAGATGAGCAATAAAAAATATTGGTAGTAGGTCTGATCCTGGCGGGGTATCCCCGTACCTAGGCATGTGAACCTAGGGACAGCCGGCTGCAATACTTAAGGCGCTTTCCAGGCTATCAAAAATAGTAGCTCCGAGTTACTCCCAACAGTTCAATGGTTGTTCCAAGTAAAAATACTTCACACTCTTAACTACTCCAGAATTACCTCCCCTCGTCCCCTGAAGTATAGTCTATTTCACGATAAGATGAAGTGACTATCTACTTATGGTCCTAAACACAGTGGGTGGTAATTACAAATAACTCTAATCCCTTGTTTGTACCCATAAACTAGCCAGAGATGTATCAGATATAAATTACATTACACCATGTAATGACACAATTGTAACAAGAAATAAACATAAGATATCATCAAAATAAACTTTATTTTTATTATAAATACAATTAATTTATAGAACTTATAATTAAATTTAAAACATTACAATCAGTATTTAAAACATTACAATAAAATAAATTTTAAATTAAATAATGTTTAAGATAAAAAAAAATCTTAAAAGTCCAAATCATTCTCTGAATCAGTCTCTAAATTAATGATTATAGTACGTTCTATTTGAATATAACTGTCCTCAGTTTTAATAACATGATTTACACAATTTTTCCAACTATCTACAGGGATATTTTCCACTTCTTTTTTTATAAGTTCTATCACAGTGCCGTTTAAAGTGGGAGAAACATTATTCCGTTTTATTCTCGCCTTTAACTGACTCCACATTTGTTCAATAGGATTGAATATACAATAATACGGAGGAAGTCGTAAAACTGTGTGTCCTTTGCATTGAACAATATTATCGCAAACATATTCTTTAGAAAAACTATAACTTTTTAATAATTTAATTAAACAATTTTTTTTATAACTTTCTTCAAAGTAAATATCATTTTTATATAAAAAGTCTTGGATTTCCTTCTTACTGTTTGCACTATTCGGTACTTTATTTAGTTGCCGACTATGGTAACTTGCATTGTCCATAACAATAACACTGTTAGCCGGTATATTCGGGAGTAATTTATTTTCGAACCAGTTTTCGAACATTTCCGTCGTGGTATCGTCATGGTAGTCGAGTCTAGAATCTTTGATATTTTTCGCAGAAAGCAAGAGTGCATTCGGTATCCATCCAGTTTCAGAACCTGCATGAGTTACGTCCGTAAGTTAGTAATTATAGTTGAAGGTAATGGGATTCGGACCAGTCAATAAAAACAAATTTATTAACTTCGCTAACGTTTCGATTTTAATTTAAATCTTCATCAGAGCTACAAATATATATAGAAATATAGAATTATTAAATTGGTAAGTTTACATGTATAAAATTATGATAGTGTTCAAATTTAACAAGTCAAGTAGTTAAAATAAGCATTACAAAATTGTCGGAATTTAAAATATAACATAAAATAATTATTAAATAATAAAAACATATCAAATATGAGTTAAAGAATAAAAAACAATGTTAAAATTTACAATACCTTAGTTAATAGTCACGATATAAAATAACAATTTTAAAATTAATAAAGAACACATCATCATTTCCGGTTATTGAACTCAGAGATAAGCATATGAATAAGCCACGTATGAATTTGAAAAAGGGTTTGAGATGGTTGAAACAAATAAGTAACGCTATCTATTAATAAATTAGAATTTGATTATTAGGTGAAATATGTTAGATTTAGAATTTTTTTAATATATTACCATAGATGGCTTATATTATCACAGTCGGTTTTTAAAGTTAACTAATTTAGGGTTCTGAATTATATGTATGCTCTCAGTAATCAACCTTTTACTGAGATTGTCTACTTTATCTTTGATTTTAGTTTGTTCAAAATAAAAATTGTGATTAGTGGTGAAGAAATGGGTACTGAGTGCCGTGTTTTTTTTTTTCTTTTTAAATTTATCCGAAGTTAATAAATTTGTTTTTATTTTCTGACTGGTCCGAATCCCATTACCTTCAACTATAATTAATATCTTCATTTACTAATTTTTTTATATCTTGAAGTATTCCTTTAACTCTGGCTGTATCTGTAGCATCAGGGGAAAGGAGTTTTTCTAAAATAAAATTAATCAAAAATTGCATCCTCAATATCACAGGAAATGGTAAATAATCTTGCATTATTGTCAATAGAGAAAATTATTTGCGAGAAATTTGTCAAAAATCAGTTATTTCACATTTATTACATTAGGGAGGCCGGAAAGAAATCCATCATTTTAGAGTACAAAATATTATTTTTTCCAGAAATTTTTATTATGTTTAATTACAAAATATAATTTCCATCATTATTTATTACGGCTTCCCAACGTTGTACTAATTTTTCGATACCCTCTCTGTTTTCTGGTTTTGACTTAAAATAACTGATCAGGTTTCTACATCGGTGACATTTCGAATTTTTTATCTCTGAGTGTATGTTTCATAGACCTAAATAGATGAAAATCAGGCGCAACATCGGATGAATACGGTGGATGTGGAATAATTTAAAAAATTAAAATTATTGCTTTTCGGTTAAACAAGTTTGGTTACTAATGAAATATTTCCAAAAAAACGCAATAAAAAAAGCCTTTTCTGATAATACACTGGAAACTAATAAAAACGCACAACTAAATATGCAAACGTTAATGCTAAAAATATACATATGTGCGCTTATGGTTAAGTACAGCTAGAGTACAAATATTGTAACATCGCAATAAATTCAAATCATTTATAAACTCACCACTTAAAAAATGCATTGCATAAAGAAGTAACGTGAAAATATACGTAAATAAATTCAATTCCGATATAAGGCCCCAAAAAATGTTAATAGGGCCCCGAGTTTCCTAAATCCAGAGGCGGACTATGGCCTAAGCAGCCTCAGCAATTACCTAGGGCCCGTAAAACGGTATTTATTTTTTTCTCTCATCACTTGATTGCGGAACGTTTCCTTTTTTTTGCTCCTCACTTGGTTTTCGAATGATGATCATTTTTTAGATTTGGGGCCTGCCGCAGAATCTTGCCTAGGGCCTCAATCAACCTAAACGACCACTGCCTAAGACCACTAGTGAAATACCAAATCAATTAATTCCTTTTAAATCATCAAACCACCAAATTACGAAACAAAAAAATCAAAAACTATCAATAAGGAAACAAACTAAAAATACAACGATTAAAAATATTCGTGGTATAAAAAAATTAGCAACGCACGGCGCAGAGCGGTTATACTGTGTCCCAATCCCGGAAGAGTTGAGTCGAGGAGAAAGCTACGTCCGCACCACAATAATACCAGACCGGTTTCTCACACTACCGTCAAACGAACTGCTCACTTTAATACCAACATTTAAATATATTTTTAATTATCGATTTTATATTTCTAATATACATTTATGTGGGTGTAAGCTATTTTACAATTCAAAATCGTTTTATATTTTAGAGAAATGTTGTTAAATCGGTAGAAATTGAGAAACTTTCGCTTTTATTTACAGTAAAACCCCGGTTAACGGAATATGTTTCTATACATTTGACCGCAAAACCAAATAATGTATCTAACAAAAGTTTTCGGAAAAAAATCGTTGTCAATTAATTCATCCTAAATAACTTAGCATCTAGTTGCCATTACAATATATATTTTGGCAGTCTTAGGCAGTGGTCGATTAGGTTGTTTGAGGCACTAGGCAAGATTCTGCAACCAGACCCCGAATCGAAAAAAAAAATCATCATTTTAAATCCGATCTAGCCTCTTGCCACTATGCTAGAATCACCAGAGATTAGTTAGAGGCTCACAGCATCCCATTTCTACCCAAAAAATTAAACCCCACAAATTATTATTCGTAATACTAGGTCTTTTACTAACATTGATACCATATTTACTTCTTTATTCCTTTATTTATCCTAATCTTTGTTCGATCCAAACTTGAATATTGCTCCGTAGTCTGGGATCTATATATGATGTCCAAAAGAATTCTTTAGAAATGATTCCCAGCATAAATTTATTTATTTTAAAGTCAAGGGATCTTATCCTCCTCCTGAACTTCCTTATGACTCCCTACTCTAAATATTTTCCAGAGAACCCTTATACAAACGCCGTAATCAATTCATGGTCATTCTTTAAAAAAATAATATCTAATAATATTGATGATCCTGCACTTCTTCAACTTTTTAATTTCCATACCCCTTGCTAATACTTGCAACCTACTACTTTTTTATCTACCGCATGCGTGTAATAATCTCTTTCTTAAATCTCTAATTAACCGCATGTGTTCATATCATCACAGATATTCAATTTATTGATCTATTTTATATATATTTAAATAAATACATAAATAAATGTCCAACAGGCACGTTCCACTGAAAAGTTTCGGGCAGTATTACGAGGGTAGATTAAAAAGTTTCTGGAATCGCAGCTAGCAGGTTACTTTTTCCAAATACAGAGTGATTATTTAATGGCGAGACGACGTCACCGAATTTTAAGTGCCTCCTAGCAGAATACTATAACTATAATAACCTTAAAGAAAATTTGATTATGAAGAAAAAAAGATTATGCGAATGCGCGCATAATCACTTGCTACGATGTGTATGAAACGTCAAATTATTAAAACTTCCAGTGACGTCGTCTCGCCATTAAATAATCACTCCGTATATTTGTCATTGTGCAGGCAACTTTTTCATATTAATTGACTACAAATGTCAAACTGATCTATTAAATAGTCTGGTTTTGACAAGCATTCAAGTCAAACAACTTTGTACGTTTTCAGTTATGGATAACCACGATCAAGGGTCATACATTTTTTAAATTTTTTCTTTTGTAGGGAAAAAATTGCAATGGATATCAAATCCAAGTTGGATGATGCTCTTGTGGATTCATCACCTTCATTTTCCATCCTGAGTTTTTGGGTTTCGGAATTCCAGAGTGGCTGTACGTACACAAATTATGGTTACACCAAAAACGGCTACCACACCAGAAATTGTGGATAAAATGGATAATATCCATTAGATGGTTTTAGCTGATCTTCGAATAAAAGCGTGAAATTGAAGAAAACGTGGTCATTTCTTATGAACGAGTAGTTCATATTTTACTTAATGAATTGAGTTCAAAAAAACTTTCTGCTAGATGGGTGCCGTATTTGCGCAATTCGGAGCAAAAACGCATTAGAGTCTGAACCTCAGCCAAAAGTTTGAAAGTATTCATGAAGAATCCAACGGATTTCAAAAGACGATTACAAGGTTAATGCAAGAAACGTATTTGTAAGTATTTGAGAGAAAAGAGTTCACTACAGAAGAACTACTCCAGGAATACTTGGAAAGCAAAAAATTTAAGTCGGATGAGGAGGTAATGGAAGCGATGCAAATTTGGTTTCACAGATTAAAAAAGCTTTTCCTCTGTCGCTATTCGCAGTTGCAGTTGGGATAAGTGTATATTAATTTGTTAACCCGGGTTGATAAGGGTTATTAACTTTCTGCTGTTATTGCTGTCTAGAATAGACCAGAACAATTCTATATTCCTCTCGTATCATCCTTGATGAGTATCATATAGTCGGTGAAATGTATCGTTTTCTTTTATGAACGACAGACTTAATTTTGAAGCTGCGAAATAAAAGAAAGTCGTTATTGATAGGTTAGTTGTTTAAAGGTCAAACTACCGAACTATGATCTTGAAAAAAATTATAAATAACGAAAATAAATCCAATTAATCATTCGTGCTTAATTAAACTCATATTTATTACCTTAACAATTGTAGTTGGACAAATAAGTACTTAATATTTATGTACCTTTTAAATAAGGTCAAGAATATATCAACTTAAGAACTCTTCTGTGTTGGTAATTTTCTTACCAAAGAGTTATGGCAACTGAAAGTTGAATGGTAAAAATTTCGGCAGGAATTAGCCGGTATTAAACCCTCGTTCTGATATTCAGTAGGTAATTGTCCTACCACGAAGTGTAGTATTTGCTCTGATCGTATATTTATTAGAAAATATTCTAAATTTTTAAAATTACTTTTCGAGCCTTTCTCCACGTTTTAAGAGCTTCCTTCTGATACCCCACAATACTTTTTTTTACGAAACGAAACAAAATACACAATATTTTCCAAAAAAAAATATTTTCCCGAATAGATAAATTACCCAAATCACTCAACTTATCTCCTCTCGATTATATTTTGTTTTTAATTCAGGAGTCAGCAGGAATTAAATCACGGCTTAAAAAGTAATTATAAAAAAAAAATGTACTGATAGAATATTTTGTGTGAATTAAGTGTGAAAGAAATTATTTAGTTCCAAAACTTATTTCTTAATACATACAATTATCTATCGATGAAAATAATATTAATCATCACTAGTTAATAAATTTCAGACAATCCTTTATTATTCTGCAATCAATGGTTCCTATATAACCTTTTCATCAGACATACATACATACATACATACAATTAAAATTGAATGGAGTTGAATTTCCTTATAGCGCGTTTGTGTCTTATTATTTATTACCTCTTATTAATCATGACTATGGGCTTATGGGTACATGGGCTTGACATTTGTCAGTGAACGTATGTTGGAACCGGTACAAATAATATCCAGCAAAATTACAAACAAATGGATTTTAATGGCAATGGTAGGAAGATCTATTGATAGATAAATAGAGTTCCTTCTGTCAAATATAAACTTTTTCTCGGTATTTTGCGTAATAATAGAGAGATCATGTCCCTTTTAGCGTATCAGATTTTATTAAATCTGTACATACCTTTGTAATTGATTAATAATATGGTTAAAAATCAGTTCGTTAACAGGTTGGGTCAAAGTTTATATAATTCATGGTCCAAAATAATTCAAATCTTAACTATCATTGAAATATATTCTGAAGAAAAATGTATGGTAAGAGAAGATGTGGAAATACGATGCAGTCAACTGCTAGAAACATCATTCATCATCAATTCTTTACTGAAATAACTCGGTTGTTTAATGGTTGATTACTTTTCTATATATGCATGTCAAATTTCAGTTCTATAGCTTCAACAGTTTGGGCACAATTTTTACTTTACAGGTACACACTTTCTTAGGTTCACTTACTTAGTAAGATAACAACGGATGCACGATGCAAAATAATTTATGAACCAAATAAATCAAGTAAAGGTGCGTTTAATAAATTCAGATATATTGTCACAACAACGCCAATAAAAGACTGAGAAAAATCCTGATTAAGACCTTTGTTTGGAACATTATACTGCACAGGCGTGAAAAGGATACTAAGAGTGAAGAAGAGGATGGAAGCTTTCGAAATGTGGTGCCAAAATCGAAGAATGTTGAAAATTTGGTAGATAGAATGCCGAACGAAGAAGTATTGAGGCAAATGGAAGAGGAACCTTGTCTGTGAAGAATATTGAAGAAGAGATCTTTGGATTGGACATATTATTAGACACGAAGGCTTGGTGAAAATGATACTGGAAAGAGTAATCGTGGGAAAGAACGGTAGAGGTAAACCAAGGCTACAGTACATGAAACAGATAATGGAAGATATGAACTGCATCACATAAGTGGCACTGACGACTGACAGAGAACTGGGAAGCATGGAAGCTACAAATTAACCTATTAAAAAATTAAGGAACAGGGATTTGTAGAGTAAAGTGCCCAATTTTTTCCTAATTTAACTCCTTCGTTTATCTATAGTAAAGTAGTTAACAAGGCTAACATAGTTCCCGATATCAGCCTGTACATTAATCAGATAGAAATAGACTTACCCAGTAGTTAAAAGGGAGTGGAATATTTTAGTGCAGGGTAACCTTGGATAAAAGAGATACGTGAGCAGGTCAAAACCTAAAAAACGTTGTCGAACTATGATTGATAATCATGATGATACTTTCCTATCAATTTAATACTTACAATGAGTAAATTATAATGCAAATTTATTTCAGCAACTGCTGAAAAAATATTTTTATTTACTTATTCTCATAAGATGAAAATAGCCACTATTTAATATTAAATATTTCTTGGATTTTCACAGATGAATTAGATAAGCTCATAAAATCCCCCCACTTTTTGGGTTTATACCAATATACGTAAATAAAAAAATTAACCATAAAAAAACAAAATAATAATTCAATTGTTTTAGCATATTTACGCTAAAGTCTATTATTATAAATTTACTAAGAATCTATGAATCATAAATTTTAAAATAGAGAGGAAAATTACTTAGAATAAACTGAAAATAGATAAAAAATGAAAATAGAGGAAAGCGCTTATTAAGTATTATGCTATCACTTTCTCTGAATATTTACTGATAAATGGACCGTAAAGTGTTGTGTAATAATTGATAAATAGATTTTTTATGGATTCATATCCGTTTTATTTTCATTTGTTGAATAATTTTAATGATGACATTGTAGTTTTTTGCTCATAAACCTACATGCAAAATTTTGCTAAATACGTATTTGATTTTCTTAACGTGTCCGATTTGGATGTTGGCGATTTTTACTTAGTCAGCAGATGCCTTGAAAAGATCTATAGATGTAGTTGAAAACCATTCCCGTTGATTTTTCTAAGATGTATAAGATCGACCAGGGAATTCTGTAAGCTTTTCAACAATTGTTTTGACGGTATCTTGTTGAAAGTTCGGATTTTCAACACCTCGTGTTGGTATTTTGCAACTCATCGATAGTGCACTTTTAACAGTGCTATGTCGCTCTTGAGAGGACACCTAGGAACGTGTCCTCTTTGAAGAGTAATATTGTTTTTTGACATTTGTACTCGTTGTCAGCCATAAGGCAAAGACTGAGCAGCAGTGGCTTGAAATCAATGTACCGGCCTTCATTAGCAGCTGAATTACAAATTGTAGTTCGAGATACAGGGCATGTCCTGCAAGAAGAGCAGCCACAATATCGCTAGTTTGAAGCGCTCCTTGAAGACTGTGGAGGGTTTTCCTGTAGAAACTTTTACTTTTTGTAGGCCACAGAGACTTAAGAGCTGTGCAACGACCAGAGGTGGTCATTTTAAAAACTAATTGGTATTTTTTTAAATTCGACTATATACCTGTCGCTGTTTCTCATTATATGTTCTAGGTCAGCGTTTCCCAAAGTGCGGGTCGCGACCCGGTACCGGATCGCAGAAAAATTTTGCCAGGTCGCGAAAAAAATTGTAAAAACACAAAAAAGATTTTTTTTTGTACATATTATTTTTTACGTCAGTTAATCACTAGAATAGTGTGTATTTGTGCTCTTTATTACTATACTATATTCTTTATTGCTAAACTATACTCTTTATTACTAAACTATATTCTTTATTAGTATTTATTATTCTTTATTTATTTATTTATTTATTTATTTTACAGTTTTTAAGGAAACCCAACAGTAGACCCTATAACTGGCTTCCACGAATTATTGTAATTGTGTTACATATCTTACAATTTTTTTTACATATTTGTACACATTAATTTAGATTAATAACAATAATATTTAAAAAAAAAAAGAAAAAATAAACTACAATACGTATGTTTCTTAGAAATTAAGTATTGGATTTTATTTTGTTTTTAAATTGTTGCAGGGGTAAGCTAAATAAGTCTAAATGTAGAAGATTATTATTATAAGTTGACATAAGTCTATTTAGGTCAGTTTTTGTAACAGTTAGTGTGACATTTTGGCAATTTAAAAAGTGCGCTTTATCTTGTAGATTTAACGGGAGCTAAAAAGTTGATATTTGAAATAAATGTTTGGGAATCGATTAAATTATTAACTATTTTAAAAAGAAATATCATATCGGTCTGGTATCTTCTGTTTTGTAAAGATTCGTAATTAAGTAATTGCAAGGTATTTAAGTAAGTAGAGTAGCCAATATTTAATTTGTAACAAACTGTAGACATGAATTTTTTCTGAACAGATTCTATTAAATTAATATTTTTATCATACATTGGATTCCAAATGACTGAGCAATATTCTAATTGAGATCTAACTATGGAATTAAATAACAATGTTAAAGTTTCCTTCGTGTGAAAGGGCTTAGTAGATCTAATTACAAAACCTAAGAGTTTATAAGCCTTTTTTCTTATGCTGTCAATATGATCATTAAACAATAGCTTAGAATCGAAAAGTATGCCTAAATCTCTGACTGTTGTCTTGGTTATTAAATTTATACCATTTAAACCATAGTTAAATTTCAATATATTTCTATTACGTGTGAAGTTCTTAATTACTATAAATCTACTGCTTTAAAATAAAATTTGTTTTGTCAATAAATGTTTTTTTTTTTCATAAGGTGGGTCGCGAAAAATTTTAAAACCTCGTACCGGGTCGCGGTCAAAAAAGTTTGGAAACCGCTGTTCTAGGTATTCGAGTTTTCTCCTCTTCAGCGTCAGCAGTATTTTTTAGCTCTTTTCCTTTGTTCGGGATCTTCTTGTGAGACATTTTTCTAACCATGATATTCTCAAAATACGTCTCTAACTTTTTAAATGCAACAGAGAATGTCCTGCTGTATAGCGAAATTAATAAAATCAAAAGAGAATAGAGAAAAAAGAAAAAGACGTAGAATCTCAATAGCTTAAACTTAGTTTGTAGATTCAATTCATGAGAACAGCATATTTTCTTCATCCTGATGAACTTTACTCTGACTATCTCAATTCTGTCATTAATTTATATAGTAATAACTTTCCGCATTTCGCACTGAAATAAAATATATGTTCCCTATTTCAATGTGCCTATTTTAAACATTTTTCTCAGAATAATTTCTTTTAATGGCATTACTCAAATATTCTATTATTGTACAAAAATACAATAATAGATTCCGAGTGGCTGTAATTTTAAGACATATCCTTGAGTGTAATGTTTTTATAATTTTTATTACAATAAAAAGATTATAAGAGCATACATTACATTTTGACTGAAGGTTAAAAAATTTACTATATATGTGAATTCGCAAAAAAATTTAACAATTCAGATGAAAAGGTAATGTAGAAAATTAAATTTACTTGTTCCTGTAAACAACTGATTATTAGATTCAAAGAAATGAAAAGTTTTTGGCGCATGTGTGGCTAAATCGGTAAATTGTAGATCGGCAAGAATTTTCTACCTAACGACTACCAGTTGGATGAACGATATTAAGAACACTATAGAATTGGCGTTGGCTTCCACCTTAGCTTTGGAGAAGCAACGGGGAAGCCTAGTAGAGGAAGGCCCCATACCAGTTGGACAGACGATATTAAAAAAATTGTGGTAGCTTCCGTATTCCCGTCGAAAAAATTATTTGGTTGACGTTGCAGTCAATTGAACACGCCTCCAGGGCCATTCCTGGCGGAGGTACAAGGAGCAAAAAACTATTATTATCATTAATGTTTAAAATCCCAACCATTTCTTTCGCAGATATTTGCTTATTGCTCCAGATGAGCTGGTCAAATTTTGAACGTTCCCAGGATTTACGGGCGGCGTTCGGCAAGTCTGACAAGCGCTCATCCTGGAAGGATTTGCATTAATCAAAGACTGTTCTGAGTGATAACTCTTCTTCAAACTATTTTTAAGGTCTGTAATGAATCGCAGGTTCGTTGGACATCTTTGGACACCATCGTTAATATTGGGTCGATGCAAAATTAATGAAGATTTTTTTGGAGATTATATTTTGTGTTAAAAAATGGTGCTTGCATTATGTTATAATTATAAAAATATTCTTCTGCTTTTAGGTGAAAAAAATGTGGGTCAAAAATTATATACATGTCCGTTAAATAATGCTCTACCACTTCGAAAAAAGATGGACAGCGGCCTAATCATTTCGTGATCTTAACGAGCTTTTCGGAAAAGGAACAATCAATCAAAAACAAGTTGAAATATGGTTCCACAAGTTCAAGGTGACACAAATCTTAAGGATGATGAAAGAAGAGGACGGCCGTCGGATTTCGATCAAGCACTTTTGTCAGCCGTGGATGAGGACGATAGCATGAAAATTCGGCTACTGGCCGAAGACTTCAATGTCGACCAATCCACGATTGTCCGTCACCTAAAAAAGCTTGGAAAGAGAAACGATCAATCGTCATTTTTGAAGAATCTTGTCATCTTATCCAAGAAATATGGTGCATATGGTAGTACAGAAGCGGAATCATCCATTGGGAGATCATTGCAAACGCCATTTGTTTTTGGTGGAATGAAGATGATGAGCGTCAACAGTGGCGGATTTCAGACAAAAACGGCAAACGGCAATTCAATATCAACAGCGACATCTATCTGGCTAAGCTCGATCGTCACCATACCGCAATTTTCTTGTTGAATAAACATAAATACACAAAATAAAATCGTCGTTAATTTTACAACAACCCAAGCTACATAATCCTAGAAGAGACAAAAAGGGACAAATTAATGATAAGAACAAGAACAACAGAGGTAAAATACGAAAAGATGATTATGGCTAACAACTCCATATTACAAGAATGCCGAAAAGATAAAGAAATAATCCAACGAACCAGCTGGAGAGAAGACAGAAAGAAATATTTCGAAAGAAACGGATATGGTATAGAAGAGATAAGAAGAAGACAAAAAGGAGAAGAAGTACTAGAATATATATTAGAGGAACGAGAAAAACAGGTACAGAGACAGGAGCAACAAAACAAATCCCGAAATCAAGGTATAATCAGGGCTACAAGAACATACAAGTTCCCTCAGTGCCCCTATACATCGCCAAGCTAAAAAGCATGCATAAACGATTTTCTATCCATAAAATTGACAGTATTGATACAGTCAAATTGTTATTGTTTATGGCATTAGCTATGATGACCACTATGATGAATATAAAACCTCCTTGCAGTAGCTCTTCAATTACGTTTAGAAAAAAGTAAAATCCAAGGCAATTATCAACGTCTTCATGGCTTTATGTAAAATCTAAAATACTGAATTATACTTGAAAATTTTTAATATATTTTGGCTTGTTATATTTTGTATATCCCTAGTTTTGGACACACGCACGAAGAGTAATCATCAGTGTATAGTTGTGGACGTCATGGTCACACGAGATCCCACATACAATGTAATGTGACAGAGTGTTCTACACATTTACATCTATTGTCTATACATTGTAATTACGAATTATTAACGAAAACATTGTTGATTTTTAAGAGGAAAAGGTTGTTGTAGTTACGAATTACGTTTGTTTAATTACAAAATGATTAATCGTGAATTTAGAAAAATAACAACTGCTTTTATGTTCGTGGTGTTAAAATCGTTGTTCAAATGTTTAATACAGAAAAGGTCATCAAATAATATAGTTAAAGTCAGTGTACAGACTTTTTCTTCTTGTTTTGTTATTTTACTAGATATAATCTAGTAAAGAATCAGAATCCGGGATCTTGTACGTTCAGAGTTGAATTTGACTCTACCGTTCATCAGATTTTCAGGTACAAAAGGAGCAAAGAACTATAATTGTCATTAATGTTTAAAATCCCAACCATTTCTTTCACAGATATTTTCATATTGCTCCAGATGAGCTGGTCAAATTTTGAACGTTCCCAGGATTTACGGGCGGCATTCGGCAAGTTTGACAAGCGCTCACCCTGGAAGGATTTGCATTAATCAAAGACTGTTCTGAGTGACCAATGAATTGGGGATGAGAAAAATCTGCGCAAAAATGGTTCCAAAAGAGTTTTGGGCAAAAAAAAAAAACATTCCTGTGACTCCTCAGCCTGACTTGAGTCCTTGTGACTTTTCCTCTTTCACAGATTGAAAAATCACCTCAAGTGATGTCATTTTGGGACACTTGAAAACATTCAAACGTCCGTAATCGAGCAACTGAAAGCTATTCCAGTATCCGAGTTCCAGCACTGCTATGAGGATTCGAAGAACCGTCTCTAGCACTGTGTGTCTTCCCAAGGAAGTTATTTTGATAGAGACAATATTGAATTGTAATTCTATTCGAATAAAAAAAAATAAAAAATAAAAAATCAGTCCGGTACTTAATTTACACATCTCATATAGCATGTTTCTTTGATTTAAGCGGAACTAGATTTTGAATTCTAGTTACTTTTGATTAAAATTAAAATTCCAGTTAGTTCCGCTTAAACGTTTGGAATAGCCTATAAATGCATTTATTCCTTCGCAGTTGGTTTGAGAAAACATAAATGGCATTATATTTGTTACGCATTAATTTTCATAGCTGTGAACGCTGTTATTAAACGTTATAACAGTCTGTTAAATTTGTCTTGTATTATTTTATCAGTGTATTAATTTTTAAGTTGTATATACAGCTTAACCATTTTTGTAGTCTGGTCTCTCGTTGAAGTCTCCGTTCAACTCAACAAAATAACTAACTGTATACGTTTGTATTTTATTTAAGTATTAAAAAGTTGGCCATCCTTGCTCTGTGTCCACATAGAACAATTTGCAATATCATTGGTAGTGACCTTCGTGTGTTGTGGAGTACAATACCTAGGTGTGTCTATTCTCGATGCCGTGAGCAGAGGGATTTCATAAACATTTGCATTAGATACCACCGATATACCTGTTGTCTATGGCCGACACAACTCGCTTGTCTGTTATTATTATTAGTTATTTATTAGTTGCCAGAATGCCGTACTCGCTGAGAGGAAAAGCAATTTATGTTTGCGTGTAGGTGGATGTCTTAAATAGTCAGGAAGAATATACATATTTAAATATTGGATTGTATGATTATTATCTTGTAGTCAATGGAAAGATTTTTTTTTGCAGATTTATATATGGTAATTAAGATAATTTATTTTGATTTTACCAACGTTCAGACTTAGATAAGATTGGTGTTATAAATATCCAGAAGGTGTCGTTGGCACCAAAATAAAAGAATATTTAGTCAGGATTAAAAGAAATGTATAGCATTTTAAATCGATTCCAAAAAGTCAAGGCACCTTTGCCTCTTGATGTCCTTTTGGTCCTGTAAAAGGTTTTTTAGAACCATTTTTGCGCAGATTTTTCTTATCCCCAATTCATTGGTCAAAATCTGATGAACGGTAGTGTGAGTCAAATTCAACTTTTCCCCGATCAGACTGTCAACCGATGATCTGAATGCACAAGATCCCGGATTCTGTTGACATTTTCATAGGTTCTTGAAGATGAAGGCCTTCCACTGCGTGATACATCTTCAATCAACTCTCTTCCTTATGAAAATGCCTTAAACCTCCAAAAAACCTGAGCCCTTGACAAAACACTGTCTCCGTAGACCTGCTGATGTTTTGCAAAAGTTTTCGTTGCACTGCGCCCAAGTCTTATGCAAAACCTGATAGCACACCGTTGATCGAAATGAATCATTTTTAGAAAGCACTAGAAAAAACTGTTTCACGAAAAAAATTGCTACGGACAATAAAATTATTCTAGCAAGTTCAAACTCGTACTGAACGCGTATCACATGTTCACCTACCGCTCCTCCAAGTCCCGCGTCCCAAACGTTGCCAGATCAAACGCTATGATGCCAGTCCAGTTACTTAATTTACACACCTCATATGTTTCCTCAAACCAACTGCGAAGGAGTAAATGCATTTATAGGCTATTCCAGCGTTTCCCAAAGTGTGGGTCGCAGAAAAATTTTGCCGGGTCGCGAAAAAATTGTAAAAACACAAAACATATTTTTTTTGTACATATTATTTTTTTTACGTTAGTTAATCACTAGAATAGTGTGTATTTGTGCTCTTTATTACTATACCATATTCTTTATTACTATACTATACTCTTTATTACTATTTATTACTCTTTATAACTATAAAGCTACAGCTTTAAAATAAAATTTGTTTTGTAAAAAAAATGTTTTTTTACAAAACCTCGTACCGGGTCGCGGTCAGAAAAGTTTGGGAACCGCTGGGCTATTCCAATCGTTTAAGCTGAACTAACTAGAATTTTTATTTTTCTAAGTTGTCAATTAATTTATACGGATTTAGTACCACAGATTATATAGCTTATTCCACACGTTTAAGCGGAACTAAATGGGAGTTTGGTTTTCTTAAGTTATCACGAGAAAAGAGCTTGTCTAGGTTATTTCATGTTTCATGTTGACATGTCAAAAACAAAATAGCAGACAAGGAAACCAAGGAAACGAATGACATTTATCATAAAAAATAGAAAATATATTTTATTTTAATTTATTTTAATACATTAATAGATCTAGATCGGCGGACTTTAATGGAACCATGTGAACTTGTAAACCTGGCTTTTAAATTTTTACCTAGGGTTCATTATATTAAGGTTATATTCATTAAAAAAGTACAAATGTCAGTTTGTCAAATTCCACATTAGCATGCGCTATTTCTGCTAAGAAAGCAAGCCTGTAGATGCTAACGTTAAATCGTCTGTACCTGCTATTTGTCCGCTGAGCAAGGGCACGGACGTGAGTTCAATTCCTGTTTGTGTCAAATAATTTGTGTAAAAATATTGTCACAATTATGATATAATTGTGTGCTAATGTCCCAATTCCTTGAGCGGCCTTTAGGTCGTGTAGGTCGCGGTTGCTGACTTGCGGTTTTGGGAATTAAAGAATGTGCAAAGTGTTGCGTGTTTGTCAACGTAAGTTTTGAACTACTTCTGATGTGTTGATAAACATTATTCAATTGTGCCGACTATGGTCTTTAATTGCTGCCAACAATTACACAAATGAATAATGTTTCCAAAACAATTGAGGTAGGACTTGACGTCATAGTGTCCTGGTTAACAGTTATAAAATGGTCTTAGGGAATAGAGTCGTCAGTCAATTATTCATTGAGTCTGTTAATGATTCATTGAGTCAGTTAGTTATTCATTCGACCATCTTTTGTGAGCACACTACCCGAGGACCAGCCCAGCTGTCAAGTCACCAACCCGAGATGTGAGTGCCGTCTACAGGGCTTCTCCACGTGTCCGCCTCGTGCGGATACATGGTGTGGTTCGACCGATCCTGGAGAAGCCGGGGCAAGAACGGGACTGACATCAGCCGCTAACCGTCAACACAGCAGCCATTCTGACAATTAATTGTATTGTATTGTAATATTGTTATAATATAATATGTAATATTGTTATAATATAATAAATTTTGTAGAAAAGATGTCCGCTCTTAAATCCACCCCGTGACAATATTTATACAAATTATAGGTTCTACTTAGCCGTTCGCAATCGTCTATAAACTGTAGATGCCTTTCTGTGTACGATAAAAAATGGATGTAATACTGACCATATTACTCCTGAATGTACATAGATTGAAAACATGGTCATGAAACCTGGAAACAGGAGGCCTAGGCTCAACTCGGGCTGTCTCGCCAATGTGGATTTCTACTAAGCCCGGTAAATAAAAAAAATTGTGAATTTTCGACAATTTAGCTTCGACCGTATTTCAGATTTTCTGACCTCCAGATTTTCGGACTTTATTTTATTGCACAACAATTGAAATATAACCCCCCCCCCCATTTTCTGTCTTACCTGTTTACTGTGTAGGTCAGATGAGGAAAATTTAATATTCCATAATGATGACTATTTAAAAGTTTCACGAGATAAAATACATATTCTATAAGTAAATGGGAAAAAGGATAATAAAGTTATTTATTTTTACAAGTATTAGTCATAGGTGATACTTAATAGATTTGTAAATATTTATGAACCAGTGGGATTCCCTTTTATTACAAAGTATATAATAATATTTATCCTCAAGAAATTATTCAACATTCAATGCCAACACTTCTGACAATGACTTTGGTTTTATCTTTAACAATTTTGGAAACAAAAATTTAAAATTTAAATTTAATATTCCGCAAAAATTACTTATTATACGTGATTAAATTCAAAGAATGGTAAGATTTACAATCTTAACAACGAAAAGACTACGTAAAATTTTCTGTTATTTATGTAGAAAATGACATTTTCATGTCAGTAATGACATTACATTACCATCAAGTATAATATTTTTCGATAAAGGTTCTAAATATTAACTATCATGTTGAAAAAAAAATGTTTACGTATTACTTGAATATTTCTGCACAAAACTATATAAATATAAAACTTATTTGAAACCCACAAATATATTTAAAAAATTACAGGACATTGTTGTGTGATACCAATTTTTAAGTTATTGAGTAATAAAATTGTTACAATAATGTTGTGTACATTCAAAAATATCCTATTAGATAGATAAAAATTCTGTGCACAATTTTATGTATAGAAAGCCACTAATTTTATTTCAGATTGTTAGTTTTGTACAAGAAACTAATCTGTGAAATACTCTGGGGGGGTTGTACATAGCGTTAAGGCATTTATTATTTTAAGATTAATAAATAAATAAAGCACTCGGTAAGTTTCACAAATATAAGTTTAATGTTACTCTATACTTATTTCGGCAGTGGCGCCATCTACAGGAGTTCAAATTACAAACTAAACTTATTTTTTAACAGATACATTCAGTGGGAACAAATATTAATGGTGTGAATACAAGTGTAAACCAAATTAGCAGATAAGGGAAAAAAGTTTTTACCGATTTATTAGGGGTGAGTTGTAAACGCCAATCTGGTCATTCATTAAGGGAATTCTAGAGTTAATATTTTTGTGAATTTCTCGGTATTCTAAAAGGTTCAGTTTATTGTGAATGTGTAGGATTTTAATGTCATTAACGGAAAGGTTATGATTATTGGTGATCATATGTTCTGCTATGTTGGACTGTTCTACTTTTTTATTTTGAATGGCTTTCAAATGTTCACCAAATCTTGTAGCAAATTTTTGACCAGTTTGGCCTATATATATTGTTGAACAACCTTGGCATGATGATAAACTCCACTTTTGTTGTGTAAATCTGTTTATCTAGTTTATTATTAACGAGTAAATTTTTAATTGTATATTTATTATAAAAGACTGGAGTCATATTTGACTTCTTTAATTTTGATCCTATTTTGAAACTAACCTGGCCGTGAAAGGGTATTTTTTTATAAATTTTTGTATCTGGTATACTTGGGGGTTAATAAAAGTTTTTGCGCTTTCTTCTAATAATTTTGTCTATTTCAGCCTTGTTATAACCGTTATTAATAGCAATTTTAATTACCGAGTGCTTTATTTATTTATTTATTAATCTTATATTAAATATGTTTCACCGAGAATACACGGACTCCTCTGTCTATTACATTTATTATTTGTTTAGTTATGCAACCCGACGTACTTGAAACAGTACAATAATGGTTTACTTTACTGTCGCTTTAACACCACATTGTTGAATATTTCTCTTACTTCACTACGTATGTCATATAAAAATATCTTTAATTATATAGTTGTTTTGACGGGAGTAATTTCATTAGCTCGTGACCAAGCAAACATGTTATTTAAAATCGCACATGTAAAAAAATTAATATAATGTTGTCAAGTTATCCCAGTTTTATACAAAAGGTATTTCCCATTATACCATAAACACAGTCAAATACTGTCGGAAAATTCACATATAGTCATGATTTAAAATTATCCTCATGTCCCTGAGTATTATATTGTTTACACATGTGATTACACATGTGCGTGTGTTTGTGCGTGTTTGTAACAACTCTAATTTTCGCACTGTCTTTTTTTTTAGCCTTCAGGATAGTTTCATTTTTTTTATTTTAGTTGATTTGACAGGTTCAGCTGTAAACAGTTCTAGTAACGTAATAATAATAAAGATAAATAGTATATGAACGCGAGCCAAGAAAATTGGTAGAAGGATATTATTTCCATGCTATGCTCCTTGTGCATTGGCGACCAATCTCCGAAAACTACTAATGGACCGTTGCTAAAGAAGGAGTTACATGATATTATATGTTCTTTTGACTCGAATTAGGCACAATACAAGTTGAAACATATCATGTGTGCAACGAAACGTGGAACATAGCAGTTTAACTTGGGATTTTAAATAAGTGCGGAAATTGGCTCTTCTGTACATTTTAGAGCCAAAATACAAGGATAAAAATTTGTTTAAAATACGTTTTTATTTTTAAAAAGTCAAAATTTGGTGCCCTAAAATGTCTGTAATACGAAATATATTTACGAATACTATTTGCTTGTAATACGAAGATATTTCGAAAAAAAATATATGTTTTCGTCAAAATTTAAATAGCCGTGAAAATAAAACCACAAATTATAAAACAAGGAAGATAGCGGACTCCCACGTTACGGCTTTGGACAACGATAGTTGCGACATTCGTGCTTGTAATATGAACTAGGATTAGGTCGTATGCAACCCGCAGTGCATACAAATATATTTTTATATTTTAAATTGCTATGATCATTAATTTTCTACCAAAATTGAAAAATAAAATGTAATTTTGATAGAAAATTAAAGATTGCCTTGAACCGAAAATTATGATTAATTTATTTACAACTCTCCTAATTAATTTCGTAAAATTAAAATTAATTACAATTGTTAAAAGTTAATACTTCAGCAAGCAAGTTTTATTATTTTATTTGCAAGCAAGCATATGAAATAAATAAACAAGTATTTATTTTTTACTTTTATATTTACTTTTATTGTACATATTAAATTTAGTCTGAGCCATTTTTTTTATTACACTATTTATATTTCTTTTGCATTTACCATTTAAAATATTATTAATTACACTACACCATTTGAAAATAAAAAATGTGGTGCTAATATTTAAAATTTCTTATAAAATTCATCACTGTCACAATCACAATTTACTGTCACCTATCGTTACAACGTCAAAAACAATTGCCGCAAATTACCGATAATGAAGTGTTCTCAAAATGTTGGTTAAAAAAAACGCTTTTAGCGCTGTCGGTGGATGGAATATAACTTAAAACCGTTTCAAGGCCGTGTATATGAGTTTCATACCCCTGAATAAAACATAAAACAAAATTTTCTAAAAGTTCTACTCCGAATATCAACTGCACAAAAAAAGCGTAAGTTGCCTTTTTTTGAAGTTAATAATAAATAAATCACACAAATTGCAGAACAAAAACCTATTTTATTATACTGATACTGGCGAAATAGAGAAGTTACAATGAAATTTATATTAAATATTCAAAAATGTCTCCATTCCCTGCCAAACCATAACCTAATTTACCATAATAAGAACGCCGAACATTGGCTACTTGATAACACGGTATCAGAGAACATTCTAAAGATATTCCATCTTTTAAAGATTCTAAATCCGGATATTTCTTATATTCTTATCACTGTAAATTTTTTATTTTAAAATACCCATAAAAAAAATGGTACCAGATCCGGAGACCGTGTGGAACAGTGAATTGGTCCACTTCTACAAATTTATCTATCGAAAGATACTTCAAGATGTTGTTTGACCATTGTTTTGTTAAGTTTTATTGCCACGGCTATCTGTATTTTGACAAAATCGTCGTGGTTTATTTTCCAAATATCTAGTATTACAGACATTCTATGGTATCAAATTAAGACTTTTTAAAAATCAAATCTAATTTTACACAACGTTTTATTCTTGTATTTTTGCTGTAAAATGTACAGTATATTGTAAATACCAATAAAATATAGGTCAATAATTACGAGTTGTCCCCGAGCGAAGCTGGGCGGTACAGTAGTAGATTAATAAAAGACATGCCTTTGAAAATTCATGGATGCCCTTAATCTTTTTTTTAACTATCTGTATAAAATAGTCGAATTCCATTGCACCGAAATTAGAACCTAAGAATTCTAGAACCATTAGAATTCCCGAGAGATACTAACACAAAAAAAAAAAAACAGTTGACAATATGACTTACCGATGAATATATCTACTTGTATTACCATGAAGTTGAAACACACTTACCTGAAAAGAAAAGAAAAATATTAACGCAAATTTACAACAATGCATAAAATCAATTTATACAAGTTAGAAAAAAGGAAATAAAGAAATAAGAGTTTTGCACATTAAATTCATCCTTTTGCAAATCAAATTCACCCTTTTGCAAATCAAATTCAACCACATTGGCTATCTCAGTCTACATCTTAGAGAACGTTTACATTGTATGCCTTTACATAAACATGACAAAATGTCGTCGCATCGATTACAATAAATCTCGCCCAAAATTACAAAGACGAACATTAAATATGACCAATTTAGGTAATTAGGTTAGGTTTAGTTAATAAAAATCTAGGACAGCATAATTTAGAAAACGATAATAGATAATAAACATTTTACGAAGCCGCCGTAGTTGGTTTAAAGACACATAGATGTCACACTATTCGTAACGCAGTAATTTCCATAGCTGTAAACGCTGCCTTGAACGTTAAAACTATCTACTAAACTTATCCACAACGCACAGTGAACAGTTACTAATTTAAAGAGCTCTGAACACAGCTTTACACATTTCTGAAAATGCCCCGAAAGCATGACAATTAATAATACTGATGAATCATAATATATTAATTAACCAGGAATAAATTTTTGCGTAGGATTCCTCGCAAAAAATCATGAGGCAAAATAACTATCAAGTATTGTATGTATACTTGCAAAAAGCTGAGAATCAACAATTATTTTTAAAAATTACTAAAAAATCTATGGATAATCTGGTAAATTCCCACGAAACAACGATAGTCCACGGACTATAAAAAAAAAGCAGTACCATAGAACGCAATAACTAAAGACATAATTTTCCCATAGTTTATGAACCACTGTTCTATTTTAAAGTGTTAGGTCTCATATGACATGCTGGAGTATGTAAAAACTCAACTCATATGTGACCATGATGTGTCAATTTAGAAACAAGATATTTATTTAAGATCTTAAAAGTTTTTACCAAACTCATACCAACATTAAGAATTGTTAAATCAGATAAAAGTTTATTCACATTGTAAAAATACATCCAAATATGACTATAATAATCATATTAAATTAATTTCTAAACTGGCAAAAAAATATGAATAATAAAACTTTATCTTGATTTCACATTAAATTTGCATATGGTTAAGGCGGCGCACAACCCTATAGTCCTCAATAGTTTCTTATACAAAACTAATAATCGGAAATAAAATTGATAACAATCTATACATCAAAATTTGCAGCGAATTTTTATCTATCTAATAGGATATTTTTAGTCGTAGAAAAAACTATTAGATAGTTGTAAATAAGCAAATTGCATTATAGACGCCATCTTGTAAACCAATCAACGCATATTTGCGTACGATGCGGCAAATTGTACCTAAAACTTCATTCCACAAATATGATTCTAGCTATTTTGTTGTATTGTGAAAATTACTTATACTTGTTGTACTTGGTAATCTATTTTTGCCGCCCTTTTGAATCTGCCGCGGTTTTCAAAATTGTTTTACGGGTAAAAATGATTTATTTTTCGTGAAGAATACGTGTACCAAGTGGCATTCTATTATCTTTAAGTATAATATTTTTCGACGAAGGCTCTAAACTATAAGTAATCAAGTCGAAAAATAAATTGACGTAATATTTGAACATTTCTACACAAAACTATATAAATATAAAAGTTATTCGAAACCCACAAATAGATTTAAAAAATTTCAGAACAATATCGCTGATGTCTATTTTTAAGATATTGAGCGATAATATTTTGACAATAAATGTTTCTACAATTAAAACTATCATATTAGATAGATACAAATTCGGTGCAAAATTTGATGTATAGGTTGATACTAATTTTATTTCAGATTTTTAGTTTTGTATAAGAAACTAGTAACCTCCGGGGGTTATACGCAGCCTTAAGTTGAAAATTATTTAAAAAATATGTTACAATCGCGATAATGTGAATACTCCTTAATGTAAACACGCAAAGAATGTTATTACAGGTTTTTTATAATTAATATTGACACTTTATAATGTAAACCAGATATTTGACAATGTATTGCTGGTGTAAAAGTAGTTGGAATGAAATGAAAATTGCCAGGCCATCCAGCTAGAATAACAGATAGTGTTTCTGATTTCTCGACATTAGCCTTATTTTCTCGAGAATTCTCGAGAAATCTCGAGAAAAATAATTATATAATTATTAGAATATACATCTTTTTTTAATGTTGAAAATATTGTAGAGGATAAAAACATGTTAAAATTATAATCACCTTTAAAGTACTAAAGAAAAGGCGTCCAGCAAATTTTAAATTTCTCGAGAAATGAAAAATGAGAATTAAAACTTTTTCTTGAGAAGAAACACTAATAACAAACGAGAGTTTGACCAAATGAATTCTTGAGTGGGGACCATGGGCAGTTAAACGTAGACGAGGAAGACCACCCACTTGCTGGACTGATGACCTAAAGCGTCCCAGCAAACATTTTTATACGGGCTAGTACTGTTGAAGCACATACTCCCCGGCATTGAAAGTAATTGACCAGTACCCCGGTGTCCCCGTGGCCGTTAGCTGGCCCATTGGATTCTCAATTGCCGGCCCAGCAGCGTTAAAGTGCAAAATAATCGCATTAGTTGCAAGATTTATTTCTAACGGACCAGTGATTATACAAGGTGTCTCAAAAGAAATTTTATATTTATTTAGCTTACTGCGTGAACGCAACGTATCCGAGGGGCGCGGGGGTTATGTCAATCGGTAGCCTGGCTTTTGGGAATTCAGTCGCTATGGAGCGTTTCTCGGGAGCAGACCGCGCGTTATGCGTGCGAGAGTTTTACAAAAACGGTGATTCGGCGACTGTAGCGCGTAGAAAATTCTGCAGTATTCGAGGTTTTCGCCACTTAAATGATGCGCCAAGCATTCCTCTCATTCGACATTGGGTTAAAAAGTTTGAAGAGACTTGTACAACGCTGGATAAATCAAAATCCGGGCGACCTAGGTCATCAAGAACGGTAGAAAACGTGGAGAATGTTAATCAGTCTGTTCGTGACGACCCGAACCTTTCAATTCGGAAGCGCGCATGTGCTTTAAATGTGCATAGATCATCATTACATCGCATTATGCACAAAGACCTAAAGCTGCACCCCTACAAAATTCAATTGGTGCAAGAATTAAAGCCGCAAGATGCAAGTCAGAGGCTTAATTTCGTAAATCAGGTGATTGAGCGATTTTCAACGTTTACCAACATTTTGTTTTCGGATGAAGCTCATTTTCATCTTAATGGCCACGCAAATAAGCAGAACTGCCGCTACTGGAGTGCAACGAATCCGAAACGCAAACATCAGAAACCCCTACATTCGCCTAAAGTGACCGTATGGGCTGCGACGTCGGCGCGAGGAATTATCGGCCCTTACTTTTTTGAAGACGAAAGGGGGCGTGCAGTTACAGTGAATTCAGAGCGTTATGTGGAGATGTGAGACAACTTCTTGGTACCTGAACTGCAAAACTTTCCTGGCTATAACCAAAGAACATGGTTCCAACAGGACGGAGCAACTTCACACACGTCCAATATGTCTCTGCCACGTGTTCGTGAAATTTTCTCAGGCAAATTGATCTCCCGGAGAGGTGACATAAATTGGCCTCCACGCAGTCCAGATTTAACCCCTATGGACTTTTTCCTATGGGGTTATCTTAAATCTAAAGTTTACGCCAATAAACCGACTTCACTGGCGTATTTCAAAGAAAATATCCATCACGAAATGGCAGCCATCCCTGAGTCCACCTGCCGAGACGTCATAAGTAATTTTACTGTTCGATTAAATGAGTGCCGAGAACGCGAGGGTCTACATTTAGACGATATTATTTTTAAGAAATAAATCCCCAAAAAGTGTATTTTAATAATTAATAAACATTTTTCTATATACGGCTTACTTTTTTTTTAATCGATCCAGTAAATATAAAATTTCTTTTGAGACACCTTGTAGTACTGGTTAACGGCCCAACCTGCCAAGACCATAAGATAGGAAGAAAAAGATTCAGTTTAAAAATACAAGGCACAATGTTTTTTAACAGATGTTGTTTTGATTTCGTGGTTTTATAGGTTAGGATAAACAAACCAAATTCTCAACGGTTCTAACTCGTTCAAGATGATTCTAGAACTATACGTTCTGATTCATGTTCTGAACTGCTGAATTTTCTGTTGGAACAAACCTTTTATTCCACATTTTCTACACGTTTCAAGTAAAAATTCAATTTACTATGATTTTGTAATCATATATTGAAGGAAACATAATGTTTCATTTCGAAAAAACGATCTTTATGTAAAAATTTTTTTTAAAAGAAAATCAGCAATAAAAAACTTGTGACAGTCCAATAGTTGTCGTGTACTTGTACATGAATAATAAATATCTATTAAAGTCTTATTATAATATTTCTAAACTTGTTCTATTGATGTGTGCCGAAGTTGTATGAAACATTGTAGTGTCTAACATTTCAATGTTTCTTCAAGAAAAAACTAATTGCGGAATGGCGCGTCGAGTTCTTTCTGTAATGTCGTCATTAAACGAGCTCTTCCGCTACATGTTGCATATTGCTAGACACTCCTGGACAAATCCATGTCCGCAAGTTGTGTTCAAGTTAACACACGCATGTAGGAAAGAATTAACAATATACTTTCTCAAGAACAAAAGTCTGGCGTCTGGATTTCACTATGTTTAATTTTTTGCAGGGAAGTTAGAAAAATATTTGATCCACCAAAATGTTTCTTTTTACATTTAAATTTCTAAAATTCTGTACCGGTAAGGACAGAACACGATGGGAAGAAGTATGGAGAACAACACCAGAAAATAAGTAAATCATTCATGCATCTGTAGTTGGCAGAGAAATACGCGTTTCTCACATGACGATATAACGTTAAGCCTGGAACAGAATGCACAGCGCGCTACGCCGTCAGCGCGGCGTCATTTGCGTAGCGCCGTTGAGAATTTTCGCCTGCACACAATGCAATAATTTTTAACGCCGTCAAGTGTCACTTGACAACCTATATCTGTGTTTATACGTGCGCTTTCTTTTATTAAAAGTATAATGGATGATGAAGACTTGTGTGTGATGTTATTTATGTTGTATGCAAGTTATTTATACATACAAACACTTTACCATTCAGTAAAAACTGAGGTTAGGTGTTCTGCGTCAACGTTCAACGGCGTCAAAAGTTGGAAGTTGACGAACATTCAGTATCAACGGCGTTCGAACGCCGGAGGACGTTGTTCATTCTGTGCACTTGCGTACGACAGCTTGGTTTTAACTTTCTTCTGACAGATAGTGCCGTACGTACGCCGTTAACGCGTAGTAGAACTCGGTGCATTCTGTTTCCCACTTTAGAAACGAGAAGGCATGGTCGTAGGAATGGAGAGCCAATCATTCATTCACCAGAAAATAAGTAACTCGACTACAGCCTTACATCGCAAGGTAGAAAGGTTTCAGGATTAAGTAAAGCAAAGTAATGAAACAATTTTAACTGTACAAAATTTACATTGCACTATTTAAAATCCACACTGCATATTTCGTGTTCAACTACACGTTAACGCTACATACAACCCCCAGAGATTATTAGTTAGTTATACAAATCTGAAATAAAAGTAGTTACAATCTATACATCAAATTTTGCACAGAATTTTTATCTATCTAATAGGATATTTTTGTAGAAAAAATTATTGTAAAAATGTTATTGCTCAATAACTTAATAATAGGTACTACACAACAATGTTCTGTAATTTTTTAAATATATTTGTGGGTTTCAAATAATTTTTATATTTATATAGTTTTGTGTAGAAATGTTCAAATAATACGTTCACATTTTTTTCGACATGATTGTTTATAGTTTAGAGCCTTCGTCGAAAAATATTATACTTGATGATGACGAAATACCACTTGGTACAAGTATTCTTTACATAAAATGAAACATTTTTATCCGCCGCACCTATATTGAGAACCGCGGCAGATTCGAGGTGGCGGCAAAAGTAGATTACCAAGTACAATAACTTTAAGTAATTTTCCCAATAGAACAAATTATCTCCAAACATAATTATAGAATGAAGCTTTAGCTACAATTTGCCGCATGGTACACAAATATGCGTCGAATGGTTTACAAGATGGCATCTATAACGCAAGTTGTTTATTTACAATTACATGACAGTTCTTTTGACAATTAAAAATATCCTATTAGGTAGATAAAAATTCGCTGAAAATTTTGATGTATAGATTGTTACTAATATTATTTCAGGTAGTTAGTCTTGTATAGGAAACTGTACGGTTGTGCGCACCCTTAAGACCTAGTTCAGACGAACATTATAAAATTGGTAAGGTAAAATTAAATAGATACTTTACTTAACAAATAATTTTATTGTCGATTGACATACATTTCGGCTACGATGTAGCCATCTTTAGTAACTGAATAAAACTGCAGTTTTACTGAATTAGGCAGTTTATTCAGCTACTGAAGATGGCTACATCGTAACCGAAACGGACGTCTAGTGGCAATAAAATTATTTGTGAAGTAAAGAACCTATTTAATTTTAATTTATCCTAAACTTCACTCAATAATTAATATTTATTATAAAATTGGTTATTGAATGCGTAAACTCTAAGTCTCTTCAGGCATTGAAATCTCCTGCATATTCTATTTAAAATTAATAATAAACTTTGCGGCTTTATAAAAGATAGTCATGTATGTATATAAATGTTTAATAATAAATAATTATTTTAAATTTATTACAAATAAAAAATTTAAAAAGTGTTAAAAATCAATAAATAAAAAACAATCCTACACACGGAAGATAATAATGGTCCAAAGTTAAATATTTACTGTTGAGTTAATAATTATTTGATTTTCTTGGGAACCGAATGCAAATAAGCTTGCATTTATGTAAATTAAAAATGTTTGCATATCAGTTTAAACATGCAATAACGAAAAAACAGATGGTGAGATTTTTCATTCAGTTAAAATATGAAGATTGTAGTTTGATATTACATAAAACTATATTATGATACAATGAGTAATTAGAGTCGATATATTATGGCTTTAGTTGAGAAAATTACCAAGAGATGGTCGTCAGATTTTTAAAATAGTTTGATCAAAAAGTGCAAAACTGAGCGAGTTGAGCAAAACCTAGTAAGTGGACAGAGGGAATAGTGATATGGCAGTGCTAATACGAAGGTTACCTTTTATGTTTTTACAAACGACCACTAGATGGCAATATTGAAATGTGTTATTACTATATTCGTAAAATTGTGGCAGCTTATAAATTGACAGACGAGTTTGTTAACAGTGAGCGTTAAAAAAACCATGTTTGTGAAAAAATGGATATTATTCGTGAAGGTTTTTGTTGCATGATTTTTTACGATTTTAGTAAAGGCCTACCTCAACAACAATGCATAGATTCGCTTCGTTCAACTTTTGGTAATGAAGCACCATCAGAAAAGACTATTTATAATTGGTTTGCAGAATTTCGTCGTGGTCCTGCGTCCGTCAGTGATGAATCTCGTGAAGGTCGACCAAAATTGGTTGTGATTCTAAAAACATCGATGCTGTGCGCAAAATGATTGAAGAAGATCGGCATGTGACTTACCGTGAGATAGAGGCATCCTTTAGTATATCGCAGACTGCAATACATCCGATTTTGTATAAACATTTAGCTGTGAAAAGATCTGTTCCCGATGGATTCCGCATAATTTGACCGAAGCTCAAAAAAAGGCTCGTGTTGATTGGTGTACAAGATTGCTTAAAAAATTCCACCTAGGCGCTGCAAAATCCGTATACAACATAGTTACAGGTGACGAAAATTGGATTTATTCATACGAACCGGAAACTAAGCAACAATCCACTGTTTGGGTCTCCAAGAAACACACAAAAGTTGTTCGTTCACGAAGCACTTCCAAGAAACTGATCGCTTGTTTCTTCGGTTGTACTGGACATGTCACAACCATTCCTTTAGAGGATCGGAGAACAGTTAATGCTGAATGGTATACAACAATTTGTTTGCTAGAAGTCATCGAAAAATCATCCAAAAACGTCGCATCATTCTTCGTCATGACAATGCAAGCTCCCATAGAGCACGTCAAACAATTGATTATTTGAAGGAAAAAAACATCGAATTAATGTCTCATTGCCCGTATTCGCCTGATTTATCCCCTAACGCATTTTTTTTGTTCCCCAATGTCAAACAAAAAATGCATGGACAACTGTTTTCATGATCTCCAGAAGCTTTCGAAAACCATGTTTTTGAGATACCAACTTCAGTGTGGCAGAAATTTTTCGAGAATTGTTTGAACGCATACAAAAGTGTATAAATCTTAAGTGTATAAATCAAAAAATATTTTGAAAAGAAATAAAACAGTTCAAAAAAATGTTTTTTCTTTCTTAATTTGTTTTACACAGTTCAATTAATTGATCAATAAATTGATTGATGGTAAATTAAAACGTTCGAGGTTCTGTCACATTTGAAAACGAAACACAAACTATATATTTGGAGGTTATGCTACAACTAAACAGTTGGCAATATCTTAACAGATAAAAATATACCTAGAATTCCCTAAAAAATTGATGAAAAATAGAATTCTATTTTCAAAATAAATTGATCAACTTTTTTGTCCATTAATTGATCTATTAATTGACGAAATTTTTACACGTTACACACATCAATTAATTGAATGTCAACTTTTTCAATTAATTGATCAATAAATTGAATCGTGTAAAACCCACTTAAAAGGTAGCCCTTGTATTTGGATTAATATAAAAGCAATATCTTCACAAAACGTCGTGTAAAGCTGCTTTTACAGTATAATAAACATTATTTTCACTTTTTAACACCTAAAACAAAAGAAATAATAAAAATGGCACACATTTCTATTTATTCAAAAAGTAAAATATGTCAAAATAAATAAACATAAAATCAATCTAGGAATAGATGTGTCAAAAATGTTATTTTTAACTAAGTATACACATGTTTGCATCTGGTGAAAAAAGGGAAACCAAATTTTCGTGTTCGGACAATTTGCGACATCGGTTGTGATCACTTTCGTTTACTGTTGGCTATAACTGGTCAATTTCTAACTTGTCAGGTGTGAATTTTAATTCAATATGTACAGTAAAATATGAATCACTACTTGACTAAGAGAAATTATATTTTATTTATTACTTTCCAATTACAAAGCAATGAAAATCAAACAGTCTGCTATTGAAACCATATGATGTAAATGACATATATTTGATTTAATTCATAAATAGTGAATTACAGTATGTTTTTAATTAATTACAAATAGATGGGAGTAGTCGCCTATGATTTAGTTCCAGTGGAAAATTGACAGAGGCGACCTTCGTTCTTTTTCAATGCTATTTTGTTAATTCATTGCAATGTCCTTCATTACTTTATACACGCTTTTTCATTCAACTCAATATTTATTTTTTGGAAATTGATATTTAAAATATAACTTAAATGACAATTCTACGCAAATTCTTTATCGTTTGGAATTTCCAACAGGTATTTTTAAAATTGAACCCATTTGTAAACTGACTAATTGGTTATTTTTTTGTTTGCAAAAAATAAATTTGATAAAAAAACTGTGATAAACATAAAATTTAATTTATATATTTACTCTTTTTTTGGTATTGTTATAGTTTGTTTTTTATTACGGAGGAGCGATTCAAGAAGGCCGCGCAAGAAAGTGGACTGTAATTGGCTGCCGGCGAGTTGTTTTTACACACAGCAAATTTACATGACAGTGGCAATCATTACTTGAAATTGTCAACCTCAAATTTCTGACAAACTGTCAGAGACTGGCGTACGCATATAGGGGGCTAGAGGGGTAAATTCCCCCTCCCCGAAATTTCCAAAAGAACTAAAATGTTGTGAAAAATCCCACTCAGAAATACTTTTCTGCGTATGCCACTGCTGTCAGATAAATTAATAACGTGCTATCAAAGTATAAATAAATGGTATTAATTTATTCATTAATCAGCGTTCACAGCTCTTAAAATTAATCCACTATACGCTATGGCATGTGCACTGTTGATTGTCACCACAAGTTTGTTATATCGCTACATGAGTTCAAAACAGAAATAACTTGAAATCTTTACAAATTGAGTTATTACTGAAAAACTTCAGAAAATAGTAATCAGCATCAGTTTCAAAAAAGAAATTATGTCAATTACAGACAAAATACTGATATTATGAATTGTTTCCCTTTTGAAACTGATACTGGTTACTATTTTCTGAAGTTTTTCAGTAATAGGTAACACAATTTGTAAATATTTCAAGTTATTTCTTTTTTGTACTCATGTAGCGATATTGTAACGCAAACGACCGTTCACAGCTCTTAATTTAATAGACTATGAGTTTTTGGCTATAGATAGTTATTCAAACTTATAGTTAGTGCGCTGTTTTAACTCATTGAGGCACGGAAATTTAGAAAATAAAAACAACCCTTTTTTTTATAAATTTTAACAAAGTTGGTTTATTTTCACTAATAAGAAAGTAAAATTACAAAATAAACACAAAAATAATAAAAAGGCATTCAAGTTGTTAATTATAGGGTGGGATTTAAACAGCCCGTTTTTTAAAATTTTATTTGGGATGAAAATTTCGTCATCGTCAGTCAAACTTTTACTGACAAGTTTAAAGTTGATCACTCAAACAAATACCAGTGTGACATCTGTTGCTGAAATTACTGACTAGTTTAAATAGGCGGGATTACTTTTAAACCCTTGTTCTGGTGGCACTTGTAATTTTTCGATGTGATATAAAAAATATCCCACCATGCACATTTACGTATCAAAAAGGTGGGACACTTTTAAGTCTGCCATGCCTTAAAGAGTTTTAACGAGACATATAAACACACATTAGCTATTGAGAAGTGACATTACCGTTGGCGGCGCTGTATTCCAAAGCAATATGGCTGTCGTGTCTAGTATTCAGCTGTCAATATGCTAACAGCGAATAGGTTAATTTAAGCACAGTACATTTTTATTTTATGAAAATGCGAGTAAATATTTGCGAAATTTTTTAATTTTTACGCGCTACACCTGTATTGAGGTGTATAACAGAAGGTGGGCATCAAATTACAGTATTTAAAGTTTAATTTCAGTAGATTTATTCAAGTGTAATTTGTAGATGAGCAGGTGTAAATGCCGGGCACATAATTGTATGTGGTACACCTGAGTGTCGGTCATCTGAATTTACAATATATGGATTCTGTTTGCAATCAAGTGCATTATGTTTATTGCCTCATGAAATAAAATTAGTTTTAGTTGGACAGGGGCAGCTAAAAGTTAAATATGCAACTTGCAAGTGCAAGCATATTAGTGTAATTTTGCTTTTCTGCGACAAATGTAATGAACAAACTCGCATAGTATCAGTTACTTTTTAACTCAAAATATATTCCCATGCCTTCCTCCTGTCCATAACCAAATCTTTTCCAATCTAGACTTAATATTAACTTTCCCTCCATTTTTTCTTAAGAAAAGAAAATAACTAAGATGTCTATCTTTGTCCTGTTTGATTGTCCTTGAATGACAGCCAAAAACACTACAATTTGTTCTACTTTTACAGTTTTTCACAACTTCTATAGACATTCTAACAAAAAATCAACACTAGAGCATATGTAATAAGTTCAAACAGTACTAGAGGCGCCTAGTACAATATTTGACCACCAGACTGCGTATTCGACCTTGTCAGTTCTCAATAGCAAGAATTTCAAAAAATTTCGGAACTCGTAAAACGAAAAATTTCTGTAATTGTGGCTACATTTTTGTTACCAAAATTTAGTATAAAATCACAATCTTGCTGATGGTTCGTAAAAAGTCATATAATTGCATTTATTCCTTCGTAGTTAGTTTGAAAAAAAAAATAGATGAATTTTCTTATTTGTGAACGCTGTCATTAAACTAGGCCTATGTTGTTATTGTTATAATAAGTTAAGATCTTATATATAAATATTATGTTTTGTATATGTATTTGCTTAGTAATAATAATAAATAAATAAAAAATAAAATAAAATAAACGTTAAAACTGTCTATTAAATTTATCCACAACGTACAGTGTATAGTCAACTAATTTTAGAGCAGTGTTCGCAGCTTTAAACACATAAAATTGTATAAATTTTTATGAAATGATTGAATTTCAGATGCAGCTTATTTTAAAATATAGATTAAAGCTTAATTTGGATGTCGATGTTCGTTTTGATGTTAGTTAGTTAAAACTTTTGGCGCACAGCAACCATGGCTATTTGCGCCTAACGCAGACCATCTAAATGATGACACTACATATTAAAAACAATAAATAAATAAATAAAATCTTCAAATACGCATACCCAATAAAAGAAATCTTACACGGACAAATACAAATAAATAAGATAAAAGTCTGTTCGAAAAAGGATAAGAGTCCAAAGGGGCCAATAATCATCGAATATCACAGTCTAGAAATAAAATACATTAAAATAAGGTGCAAGACTTCAAAAGTAAAACAGTAAGTTCACAGCCGTACAGAGTACTCATGGATAGTACTCTGTCGTCACCTATACTCTAATCTCAAAAAAACTGATAGTAATAAAATTTATGGATCCTAATTTTATGATCTATTAATAATTCAAATATTACCTATGAAATTTTATATTTTTACCTATAGAAAAATCAATCATTTACCTATAGATAATTAAAAAATGATCTATAGTAAATTAATAGTTGACCTATAGAAAATTATCAATTGATCTATAATAAACTACCTATAGACAGTAGTGACATCTATTGACTAGTAGCGTTATGATAAAACATAACCTAACTAATCCGTGAATATAACCTTAAAATCAGTTGTAAACTAACAGTTTCCAAAATTATTTGAATGATTCATATATCTAGAGTTTGTTTTGTCATTAAACTAGAAGATGGGTAGCTCGCTTCGCTCGGCTTCTTCTAACCAAACCCTTACTAACCTAACCTAATCTAAGATAGTGTTTTGTCATTAAACTAGAAGATGGTAGCTCGCTTCGCTCGGCTTCTTCTAACCAAACCCTTACTAACCTAACCTAATCTAAGATAGTGTTTTGTCATTAAACTAGAAGATGGGTAGCTCGCTTCCCTCGGCTTCTTCTAACCAAACCCTTACTAACCAAACCTAACCTAAGATAGTGTTTAGTCATTAAATTAGATGATGGGTAGCTCGCTTCGCTCGGCTTTTTCTAACCAAACCCTTACTAACTAGCAAGAGTACTTATAGGTCAAGTATTAATTTTATAGATCAAATGTTATAGATCAATAATTATATCAGTAGGTATATGATTATTTCCATAGATCTATTAAATATTTACATAGGTTGTAAATTATTTTCATAGGTCGATAAATATTTCTATAGCTCAATAATTAATTCCATAGGTCAAAAATTAAAACCATAGATCAATTATTTAATACATAGGTAAACTATTATTTTCATAGCTACTATTCTGTAGATCATATATTTTATTTTTTTATTTTATTTGTTAGGCTACACAACAGGACGTACTCATAGAGCCGTCCCAATTACAGTGCAACACAACGATAATACATAGAAAAATTTAACAGTTACACATGAACAAAAAAGAAGAAAGAAAAAAAAAATATACATATATATATATATATATATATATATATATATATATACAGTGTTATTATTTGTAGTTACATGCAAATTAGATGTAATCTAATATTAATATTAAATAATAAGATATAAGATCTAATGATCCTACCCGAGCACATCAGATGACAATATTACTTCTAGACAGAGCTTTTTAAATAATTTAGACTGATAACTAAATATGTCTACTTTGTTATTTATGGAGTTTACGGTCCTCCAAAGTCTATGAATGGGTGCATTAATATTGGAATTTGATCTACTGTGTGGTATATATAGCAACATGGGTTTTCTCACGGTATAGTTATATATGTTAAAACTAATGTACTGAAGAAAAGGCTGAGTGTCAATCATACTATTCAAAATTTTATGCGCCAAAGACAAATCCAATATGAGTCTTCTATTTTGTAGACTAGTTATATTGTAAAATTCCAAGTTAAATTTATATGATTTATGAAAATTAGGACGATTAAAATGAAAATTGAGTTTGTTAATAAATTTTTTTTGTACGTTTTCAATAGAGTTTACATAAATATTATACTGTGGGTTCCAAATTGTGCTTGCGAACTCTAAATGACTACGTACAAGACTATTATATAATTTAATAAGTGTTTTCGCAGATTTAAATCCCTTAGTCACACGGAAAATAAAACCTAGATTTCTTAGTGACTTTTGAGTTACGTTGTAAATATGAGAATCGAAAATCAACTTGGAATCCAACAATACACCTAAATCTTTAATTTGGTTAACCTCTTCAAGAATTTTGCCTTTCAATCTGTAATGATACTTGGAAATGTTTACATAATTTCTAGTAAAAATAATTGATTTACATTTGTTCTCATTAAGACTTATTTTATTGCAATGGCAGTAGTGATTAAAACTGTTTAGATCAGCCTGTAACTCCAGACATTGATTCCTACTAGTGATGCATTTAAAAATTTTGAGATCGTCTGCGTATAACAAAAAATTTGAGTATTTAAAGCATGAGTCTATGTCATTAACAAACAGGGAAAAAAGTAGAGGTCCCACGTGAGAACCCTGAGGCACACCTGAAGTAATATGTACCAGCGAGGACTGGCAACTATTTATTGCAACATATTGACATCTATTGTTCAGGTAGGATTTTAGCCATCGAAGCAGATTCCCACAAATACCAAACTTTTCTAATTTATTTATAAGTGTTGGGTGATGTACTTTATCAAATGCTTTAGAAAAGTCGGTGTAGATTGCAGTGACCTGCTGTCGAGTATCAATACAGTCATTAATATACTGTACGTAAGGCACCAAATTTGTCATAACTGATCTTCCACTGAAAAAACCATGTTGAGCTGCCAAGATACAATTTTTTACTTCAAAAAAAAGCTGATCTACAACGCATGCCTCGAAAATTTTTCCTAACACTGATAAGAGGGATATCGGCCTATAATTTTCAATGCGTGATTTGTTACCGTCCTTAAAGATTGGAGATATTTTAGCTGTTTTCCAAAATGATGGAAAAAAGCCATCATCTAAAGATTTATTAAATATTAAATTTAGTGGATGTAACAGAGAACGATTACAATGTTTAATAAAGACAGGAGGTAGACCATCGTGCCCTGCGCTCTTGTTTATATCGAGTTTAGAAATTTGTTTATTAATTTCTTGTACTGAAATGTTAGTTACAGTGAAACATTGGGTACTAGTTGGTAAATTAATTATGTCATCATGCACGCCACTGGTATTGGATTCAAATACCGACGCAAAGTAGTCAGAGAAGGTGTTACAAATTTCTTGAGAATCAGACATTTTGTGATCATTTAGACACATTACACTCGGTAAATTATTACCCCTTTTTTTATTTTTGATAAAGGACCAAAAAGGTTTTATGTTTACATTAATCGATTTTTCAGTTTCGTCGATAAACTTCGTATAATCTTTTTGCAATAATTTTTTCGAGCGCATGCGCAGTAGTGAGAAGGTTGAGTAGTCAAGTATACAGTTATACTTTTTCCATCTTTTATGATACCTATCTTTTTCGCCTAGAACCTTTCTAGTTTCAGAAGAAACCCAGTTTGGATGTTTAGATTTTTTGAAGGTACGAAAAGGACAATATAAATCAAGTGCCTCCTTGAATAATTTGAATATTTTTTTCATAGATCAAATATTTTTATCCAAAATTTATTATTTGTAGAAAATTATTGTTTTATCACACAGAAGCGGCAAAACAAAAGCTACAAAATATGAATAGTTCGAAACGAAATACAGTAAAACCTCGATATAACGGACTTATTGGGGGGACGGGGTGTCCGTTAAAGCCGAAAGTCCGTTATATAAAAAAAGGTTTAAAATAAATCAAAAAACTTTTTTTTGAAAATATGTAGACTGTATTTTGATATTAATAAAAAATACAAAACACAAACAAAATTCTATTTAATTGTCTTCGGACATTCGTCGTGAAGTGACGTTGCTGTTTGATATCGCCGCGCTTGCTTTCGGTAATCCTGCTTTGAAAAAGGAATCAAGTTTTGTTTGCACTTTTGAAGTTTGCTGTTTTTTTATAATCAACTCTCTAAAATTACGAAAATGCGTATAATATAGTTGCACTTCATTAACAGGACGTTTTTAATTTTTTTTACATTTGACCGGATTTTTTGTCCGTTATATCCGAAGTCCGTTAAATAGAGGTCCGTTATATCGAGGTTTTACTGTATTGTTAAAAACAACCGAGTGTACCGCACATATTATATGGGAATACGAACTAGGGTTAAACACAATAGACCATAAAAATATGACCCTAAAATTTTGAGGAAAAATATGGTCACAGGGGTGTGTTTAATGATATGATAAATATGGTCACAGGCGTGCGTTTAATAAAATGATAAATAGTAATATAGAAATACACAAAACCAATTTAAACTTGTTTAAAATGTGCACGCCACTGGTAACTGCCTGACAAAAGGATTTATTACTATCAGCCTTTTTGAGATAGAGTATAAATTAATGTGGATGTCTAAGTAGGTCTTAAAGAAAAATGTTTTATATGATAGGTATTTTTCTGTTTTTGGAAACATTATGACACGATTTTTTTTCAGCTTTCTTCTTTTTTCCACCAAATACGAAAAACGAAAGTGATGTTACGAAAAAATTAATAAAAAATTGTAATAAATTCGAAACACTTTCTTTTATTTGTTAAATAAATTTTCATATATTCAAAATTTAGTAATGATTATTGACCAAAACAAATTGCTAATGACACTAAACCAGATTTATAGTTTTAGTTTTTGTTTCTTAATTTTTTTATAAATTTATAAACAGATTCAAAGTGGGATTAAAATAACAGCCTAAAGCAATGATTTTCCACCTTTTAAACAAACATTATAAATAAGAAAAACGTGCTAAAAATGTTCTCTATCACTGTGATGCTCAACACATAGGTCAAAACCCAAAAACAAACCTTCTTTTCTTCGTTTCCTCCTCTATTTTTTTTTTTTTTTCACTTTCACTTTTTTTACTTTTGATTATAACTCATTAATGTTTTGGCAAATTAACAACATCTCCTACCCATTCTTTATCACTTTATTTGTTTCTTAATTTAGTTAGAAAACATTTTAAAAATTATTTTGAAAATATTTTGGCAAGTGAATGAATTTTTTCCTGAAAATATAATCAACATGTTCGTAAATAAAATAATACAGAACTACAAAATATGTGTTATTTGATTTATTTATAGTTTTTTAATACTAAAAAAAGATTGAATTATAATGAAACAAATAGCTTCTATTTTATTTATACCTAATTTATTCTACCATTAATTCAAACAAAAAAGTGCCACAAAATGGTATAAAAATTTAGTGTTTTGAAAAAATCTATTCAAAATACAAGGTCGAAAACTATGTAGTATAAAAATATGTGATTGGTAAATAATTTTTGCAGGAATTCTATAAAAACTCCAAAAAATTATAGGCTATTCCAAATTTTTAGGCAGAAGCCTAGACAATCTAGAAATTTTATAACTTGATTCGAGCTTTTGATCATTTTGGTTAAGCTTTGTAAATCATACTTACAATAAACACTATAAGGTTAAAATTAATATCATTTTCATAAAATTTTGATTTTTGTGTCATTTTTAACACAAATCTCTCATTTCTTAAATTCTTACATTTTCCAAAAATTTTGAAATGTATTATTTATTTTATTTTTCTAATAAATGTCTCTTAATAATAAATGCCAACATGAAAAATGAAATAACCTAGCCAAGCTCTGTTTTCGTGACTTAAAAATACGAAACCCCCATCTAGTTCCGCCTAAACCAAAGAAATGACCTAGAGACACAAATTGTACTCCGTTCCAAAATGGATCAAGATAGCTAAAATTAACTGAAAAAATTGTCCAAAATAGTCAAAAAGTTCGTAGTTAAAGTTAAAAAGTTTACAATATATATGACACTAAAGAACTAAAAATGGTAACAAGAAAGTCGTGAAATAATTAAGCAAAAATATTCATCTAATCTTTAATCTTAACTATATTTCAGTTGTTTATAATTAATGTAACGATTATAAAAAAAAAAAAATTAAAATGTTTGTTTTTATTTTAACTTAATTTGTTGTGCCCTTAACCAAAATATAGTATTCTCGAATATATGAATTCTGAAATACTAATGTACAAAACTGAGAATGTGTAAACCCTATATTATTTGTTTATTTATTTATTTATTTTTTTAATTACTATTTATGTTTTTAATTTATAAATTTTAAAACATTTTGTAACACTAAAGTGTAATTATTAATGAAGCGTAATTTTTTTTTGTATCTGACGACCCTCTAAAACTGTACTTTTTTCTATAAGGCAATAAACATTATTATTATTATTTTGGGGTTTGTCAGATCTTGACAAGCGTCCACTAATCTCAAACTTCAGCAACCTTTTGAGCCGCGTCATACTAGAGACTAGTGGAGCTAAATACACACGACTGCATCCCAAACCCTGGCGATATGCAGCCGCGGAAAATTACGCCAGATCCAGTGCCCGCATTATTATTATTATTATTATTATTATTATTATTATTATTAATATCAAAAATATTTTAAAAAACTATCTCTAGAATAAAGAAAAATGGAGTTCTAAAAGTATACCAAAAATAATATAGTTAATCTATACTGGATCAAATTTCTTCAAAAGTAATTCTTCAAAAAACAATTTGTATTTCTTTCTATACTGTTTTCACTGTTTAAAATTAAAATCAAGGAGAAAAATAAAATGTAGATACATAAAATTACTTCTAAAATAATGTACTACCTTCAGAAATTAGCAGGTCCCAATATTATGTACAAAAAAATAAAATAAAATAAAATAAACAGAATTTATATTTCGTTCAAAGTAACATGAAAAAAATTACTAAAATTAGCCAAAAATCTGCTTAAAAAAATGCAAAAAATATAGTTAAAAAACGACCAAAATTGGCAAAAAATAAATATACAATATTTAAAAAACCTTACTAAAAGGTCATGAAATAATTGGGCAATATCCTTCAAATTAATAACGGCCAACTTAACAGGCAAAACTAAACCTTCCAACCATCATCATCAGCAGTTTTTTGACTCTTATTGAGGCATAGGTCGCATCATAACGATTAAGAGATATTAGGGTTGTAAATTCTATATATTTTAAACTCTACTACCGAAATAAATATTTAAAAATATCCTACCAAAGATAACTAAATATTTTTTTAGACCATAAACGGCCCAGTAGTTTCACAGAGCAATAGTGCTAATTTGTACTATTAAATTTGACACTTTTCACTCCAAAAAAGGTTTGAGGTCTGAAAATCCAGGTCTTCAACTCCCACAATGAGTCAATACGGCATTTCTTCATGTATAGGTCTCGGTGGAACATCATACTCTATTCCTCACTTACGGCCCCAAAAATTTCCAGAGAATCTACATGTTTGATATAATGCCCGTGAACATCGTCCCCAAGAGCGCGCCGGACTGTCCAAAATCCGAATACCACAATAGGGTATAAAATTACCAAAAATACATTTTCTGAGGTAAAAAATATAGTAATCCTACCAGTCACAATTGGATATGGGAGGAAAGATTCAACACCCGTTGACCAGTGGGAAGACCTCGCAAGAGATGGAGAGTTCAGCTAATTGAAGATCTTACAAGTAGTGCTATACAGGATAAATGGAAATGCCTGACAATTAACATATCAAAATTAAGAATTTATTTAAGTGAGGCCAAAAGACAACCGACCGATAGTGCATAAAAAAGAAAACCAATAACATTATTATAAGAACTGTTGCTTCCATAACAATGTATACTACGTTAATCTCATTCCAACTGGGATGCTCCAGAACTGCTTAAAATCCAGATACCACAATGGGGTAACAAATTACAAAAAACAACATTTTCTGGGCTATAAAAAATATTAATCCAAGTAGACACAATTGTTAGGAGAATATGGAAGAGAAGAATATCAGTCGACCAGACCTCGCAAGAAATGGAGAGTTCAGCTAACCTAATACAAGTATTTCTATACAGAACTAATGGAAATACCTGAAAATTAACAGATCACAATGGAGAACTTATGTGAGTGAGTCCAAAAGTCAGACTGACAGTGCCCAAAGAAAAAGAAAACCAGTCACATTTATAAAGATGTTGCCTCCATAAGAACGAATACGTCCATCTCATTCCAAAAAAACTGCTTAAAATCCAAATACCACAAAAGGATATAAAGTAAATACCACAATGTGTTATAAAATTGCCAAAATTCCAACACTTTCTCGGTAATTTTTACTAAGTCTATCTCATTCCAAAAAACTAGTTTAAATCCAGATACCACAATGAGGTATAAAACTGCCAAAACACTTTCTCGGCTAACAAGTTGAAATCCGAAAACTGGCTAATATCCAAGTTCCACAATAGATACAAAATCTTCAAATACACTTCATCACTGAATAAAAATAAATATAATCGTACCATTCATATTATTATAAACGTGTTGCCTCCATAAATGTTGATACTGCGTCCATCTTTGTGGATCATCTTGGCCCTGTACGGGTAAATGTGGAACAGCACCCTGTAAAACATTCCCAACAACATTTGGTATCTGATAATTATTGGGCTGAGTTACAGGGTTCTGTATTTGATAGTCCATACGCGGTATATCCTTCACAACAAAACTCATATTTAAAATTCACTAACACAAGTAAATCATTAAAACATGCTAATGAATAAGAAGCACGCGTTTGGACTGTCCGTTTAATAACACTGTTCTTAAAAGTTTGTGCACGAACTGAAAAGAAACACTTGCACTTTCGAGACACTGGTTTTGTCGAACGCGGAAGACTAACTAGTTGGTGAGTTGTGTGGTAGAATGAGGCACAGACTTTGAATGTTTCAAGAGTGGGGACTAACCATACACTCTCGTTTTCTCTTGCCGGAAATTGTTATACTACTGATCGAGTTGGATTTTAGTTGCTTAATTGTATTTCCGTTTTTACTTTTTTTGTTTTTGTATACATATATAGTTTATTAGGTATTTAGGTACAAATGTTATATAGTTTTGATAAAGTTGTTGTAAGAATTTGGCAAACTGGTCACATTTGTTTCATGTTTGCCAAAACATATGAAAAATTTTCAAATATTTCAGGATTTCATAGATATCTAATTAAGATAATGTTGAATCCAAGAGAGGACGGATTCTCCACCCGGGAGGCAAAAATTACCCCTGGATATTTTTTTAACTATAATTCCTGCTTAATCTGCTTCACTTCGGGCTCATGTTTTCCCCCGGGATTTATAGATCACCCGGCTCATTGAATCCCTCCACCGGGAGAAAAACGTCTACATTTAACACTGAATAAAGACGATCAACAACGGGCTTGAAGAATGGATGTCTGGATCATATAGCACGAGCTACAATTTTGAAGAAAATTAAAAATAATTTCCAGAAACGATGACAACTGGCTGCTAAAATCTCTAGATTTGATCGCTCCAGACTTTTTCTGTGGGGTTAACTTAAAGGACGTGTCTATGCCAGCAGATAACGATGGAACATCTAAAGAAAAATTGGAATATTCGAGCAGCAATATCGCCTAACTTTTATGTAAATATAATGACAAATGCTGTTGGAAGAGCACGCGTTTGTGTGGCAGCAAGAAGCAGGCATTTGTCCTACATTATATTACACAAATATAGAAATAGATAATTGGGTTGTTCGGAAAGTCTCCGCCGATTTATAAGGTAGATTAAAAATAAAAATTTCTATAATAACAATTAAGTTTATTAAATAATGTATTCTCCATTTTGTTTTATAACAGTTCGCCATCTTTCTGGCAGTTTCATAATCCCACTCTCCTAGAAAGTCCCTGACTTAGAGCTAAAAAACTCCTCCAGGTGCTGTTTGCAATCTTCCAGGGAACTGAATGATTTTCCGTTCAACGAGTTTTGTAAAGAGCGAAACAGGTGGTAATCTGACGGTGCCAAGTCGGGACTATATGGTGGATGAGGCAACTATCCCAACCAAGTTCCAACAACTTTTGTCGGGTGACCAAAGATACGTGTGGTCTTGCGTTATCCTGATGGAAGACTACTCCTTTACGATTGGCTAATTCTGGGCGTTTCTGTTCAATTGCTTCCTTCAAATTATCCAACTGATTGCAATATTTTTCAGTTGATTGTCTGGTTAGGCGGCAAATGTTCATAATAAACAATGCCCTTCCAATCTCACCAACAACAAAGCATACCTTTCTTTTCAGTAATGTTAGTTTTGGGGGTGGTTGATGGAGGTTCATTGGAATAACCCCACGATCGTTTTCGCACTACGTTGTTGTAGAGGATCCATTTCTCATCCCCCGTTATCATACGCTTCAAAAATGGCTGGTTTTCATTACGTTTAAGCAACAAATCGCACATGGAAATACGGTCCAACAAACTGCGTTCGCTTAATTTGTGGGGTACCCAAACATCAAGGCGGTTAGTAAATCCAAGCAGCATCAAATGGTCGTGAATATGATACTCCGAGTCTTTCTGCTATTTCACGAGTGGAAAAACGCAATTAATACCTTGATTTGATCGTCATCAACCGTGGATGTCCTATCGGAGCGTTGCCGGTCTTCAAGAGTAAATTAACCCCGTCTAAATTTCACAAACCATTCACGCACTGTTCGGTCACTTACAGCCTCGTCCCCGTATACACCATATATCTTTTTCGCGGCTTGAACTGCATTCTTACCCTTGCGGTAGTAAAAAATCATTAAATGCCGAAAATGCACTTGTTGGTTCCCCATGTTTGGAGCAATTCCGAACGATACAAAAATATATTTATAAACAAAAATTAAAGTAAAGGCGAAAAAAGTAAAGAGGTTATGTTATTCACTTAACCTAACTAAACGCTGATACGGACAATGCATTAAAAATTGGCGGAGACTTTCCGAATAACCTAATATTTTTCCCCTGAATCATTCGTAGAGTTTTATTAAAATTGTATACAGACAATATAATAAGTATTTAACAATCAAAGCGAGTGTCCAATAAGGAAATGTTCCGGTAAACCAAAATAAAAGTACAGAATATAAAGTTTGTCCGGAAATAATTCCTATTAGTTAATATTAATACATGGATATAGAAGCGAACTTTCAAATTATTACGTAGTGAATAAGCATTAACCTCGCGAAGTTAACAGTGCCACATCATATGTCAAATGGTAAAATCAAAATCTCATCAGCACATTAACGCGGACATACGGCCTCGGACCTGCCAAGCCACGCGATCGCAAATTACATATATATGGTACGTATGCCTGACAGTAATTATGATCAACTAGAATACAACCGTCATTGTTGAATTTTCTGATTAAAGATTGGTGAGTTTTTGCCCCGAAAAATAAATACCTGGATATTTTGCATCTTTAAACAGGATTGGTCATGTTTCGCATAAAGAAAAGGACATCACGAGGATAGCTCTGGCTATTATAGAACCCAAAATTATCCTACTGGACTTTCAAACCTTCGGCAAATTAAGACCTTAACGTATAACAGAAAGAAATGGAGACATTTTTTTAAAGCTTTATACTCTAGTAAAGAAAAATAAAAAGAACAAGCTTAAAAATTGGAAAACGGTCGCTGAGAACAGATTGGTAATGAATAATTAAAAAAGCAGGAAAAATTGATGTTAAGTGTGAATTATCACACATTGCAGGGTTTCGCAGGTATATAATAAGTGAAGGCGGTATGCTGAGTGTATAGGACAAATTTTGCTTTGTAGTAATCACGTCAAAATGAACAATATTTTTAAAATAATTTATTGTCTATTAATCTAAGAGCTTTAAAAACAAATTTTATGTTAAAATATTTTTTTGTTAATGTTAATTCGAATACCTAATACCATTATTTAGGTTTCTAAATATGTGCAGTATTTTTTTTATATATAGCAAGGTTCATTAAGATTTTGAAAATTGCTCCTATGGCTTCCATTGGTTGTTTTAAGTCATATGTTTCGCCATTCTGGTTTAGTATACATGACATACAGAATGAAAATAAAATTCCAACAATTCCAACTGGTTATTAAATTTAAGCTCTTAAAAATTAAATGCAACATTTGTCAAAATATAAGTAGAATTTTGACAAAATAATTTAAACAAAATAAAAATGGAAAAAAAAACAAAAAATAAAATTGTCTCTACCCTGGAGCGAACCCTAGTTTGCTGCGTAGCCAACGAGCAAGTTAACCATTACACCAGGATAAGCCTTCTAATATAGTGAATACATAACTATAACTTTTGTACATCGTAAACCAAAAAACACAAAAAATGCGTTATTTTCCGAAAACATAATCTGATCAAAAATTCCTGTTGTACTATTCCGGTTCACACCAATGTACATTACTTAGATAATTTTCAGATTTTTAGTTTAAACCAACTGGGCTACAGGGTGTGGGACAATTTTTTTTTTGCACAATTTTGGCAAAAATCGCATCAAAATAATTTATTTTGCAAAAATAAAATTTTGATCGTTAATCCACGTACTAAGGGCTTACATTTGATACCCTACTCAGAATTTAAAAAATATATATTTTTTTTTTTTTCGATGAGCACATATTTGTTTATATTTTTAGGGGGATATGTTTTTTAGATGTTTTAGTATTTTTCCTATGTGCGGGTAAAGAGTTGTATAAGCATGCCAAATTTCAACTCTCTAGGTTTAGCCGTTTGGCTACAATTTTTACCGAACAGACAGACCGACAGACAAACGGACAAACAGACAGATAAACAGATAGCCAGATAGAAAGATAGACAGACAGACAGACGACAAATTAACGGTATAAGGGTTTTTTGGTCATACCTACAAAGTCCTAAAAATGGTTGCCGATCTATAACAAATGAACAATGCGTATTACTTCGAATTTTAACAGATTTTTAGAAAAACTACCGAGTAGTAAATTGAAAGATGAACTTTTTAGAAATTGTATTTGGCAAAAATTCATATTAAAATAAAAGCTTAAAAAATGCTTTTCTTTCGTAAATCACCATTTTAAGAATTTTAGTTTGATGCTCCACAATAACTGTTTAACAAATAATTTTTTCAAAGATAAATACACCATAAAAATAATGATTTTGGGGGTAACTGGGTAACAGGTATAAAATTGTATTTTCCCATTTTCGCAAAATAATTTGCTGTTGAGTCAGAAGTAATGATGATTGTTAGACATTTTATTCGCCCTTCCTAAGTAAATAATTATTTCCACCAAAGATTTCCTTGGACATTTTACAAACAAAAATAATATTCTACAAGAAATATATTATAAACAATTAAAAGAATATTATAATACAATTTCATAAAACCTAATGATTTTTTCCAAATTTCCTATAAAATTTTTCTTTTCCATTATTGTTTTATCAACATTTAAATTAATTCATTATTTTTATTTTAAAATGACAACTGATTAATTATTGACGCAAGTTGGTGTAAAACAACGGATGTTTGGTTCAGCCATAATATTTATAATTATAAACTTATTTCTTCAATCTTATAATTAAATCATTTTAAGTTGTTTTTCATATATGTATGTGCATCTTAGATTTGATATTATCAAATGCTAATTATGACGCCGTATACTTCTTTGAAAATTACAAATGCAAAAGATTTGATATTGTTTAAAACAATCGGATGAAATACCACAAATGGGAATCCCATTTGCATATATTAATCTGTTGCTATATATAAATCTAAGGGTGATCAAAATAACAATTAGATCCGGGAAATATCCAAAGAACATAAAATCGTTTTTTATTGTGTAGGGAATTTACCTTTTATTTCTGTCATAATCGATCATGATTAGATAATTGTAATTATTGTTTATCCCAAAATCGGATGTGGTTAAGGTAGTAAACATGATTTTTAAATTAAATATACCATCATCTCACCAACAAAGGCTATCCACTACATAAACATGTACGAGGTGTGTAAATTAAGTAACCGGATTGATTCTTTTAAAGGGAGAATTAATTAATTAGTCGAATAGAATTACAATTCAATATTCTCTCCCTTAAAATAACTTCCTTGGGAAGCCACACATCGCTGGAGACGGTTCTTCCAATCCTCATAGCAGTGCTGGAACTTGGATACTGGGATAGCTTTCAGCTAGTCAGTTACGGACGTTTTTATGTTTTCCAGTGTCCCAAAATCACCTTGAGATGATTTTTCAATCTTGGGAAGAGGAAAAGGACTCAAGTCAGGGGAATAAAGAGGCTAAGGAGCCACAGGAATGTTTTTACTGGCCAAAAACTCGTTTATTGTCCCAAAAACCTGGGACTTTGACAAAACACTGTCTCCGTGGGCCTGAAGCAAAACGATCACGAACGTATATTATGCAGAGCTGTTGGACCGATTGGACGCTGATTTATAGCGAAAGCGGCCACATTTGGCGAAATTAATAGTGCTGTTCCACCAAGACAACAAAAGTGCGCAGTCGCAATGACCAAACTCCATTGTGCTACGAATTTGTTCCTCATCCACCATATTCGCCAGATTTGCCACCCTGCGATTATTATTTATACCCAAACTTGAAGAAATGGCTCGGTCAGTGGCGCACCCAGGGGGTTGACCCGGGGGACCCCCCCTAGAAGGAGGGAATAACCAAATTTTTTAATTTTTTATCACTATTTCTTAGGTAAATATATGGATTTAAAAACTTTTTTTTGGTCACCACTTGTATTTTACAAGTGAGGACCTTTTTTGTTTTTTTAGGTCATCACTTGTATTTAAAAAGCGAGGAACTTTTTTTTATCTTCCGGGCCCCCTCATAAAAAAATTCTTGGGTGCGCCACTGGTCTCGGTGGTAACAGATTTGGGTCGAATGAGGAGATCATCGCTGAAACAGAGGTCTATTTTGAGGGCTTCAAGAAATCGTATTATTCGGAGGCCATCGAAAAATTAGCGAATCGTTGGACGAAGTGTATAGTTCTAAAAGGTTCCGAAAAAGTTGTGATTTCTAGGCTGATTACTTTACAACCGCCCCCCTGTATGTCCAATACTAGACAAAATAACACTGGTGATATAAAAATGATGATGATGATGAGAAAACTATTTAATTTTGTGTTATATTGTCCAATTTCAAAAGTACAGTCAATTAGAATAAAGACTGCGCCTATTTTTCATTTTGACTTTAGTTGTAACTATTTCTTAACTCTATTTGTTAAAGTCATTGAAAGTTCATTATATTGTCACTCAGTTTTTTCAGAGTGTTTGTTTAATGCCTAATAGGAAGTACTTGGATTTTTTAAACACAGTTTCTAATGCTTTATTTGATATTAACATATAATGGCGAATAAAAATCTTTAACAAGACAGTCTGCTCTTAATTAGCTATTCTTAACTGAAAGTAATGAATATTTTAATTATTTATAAAGAAATATATTAGGGATACTATAAGGATAAGGAAGTCCTGTTTTATTTATGTCATTCTTTGTGATATTTTTATAAACTTTCACTTATTACACTGAAAAGATAATGACAATTTTTATAGTAAAATAAGTATAATCAAGAAACCCTTATACCAACACTATCTACTTTTATATAAAGGGTTGAAAGTAAAAAAATAAATAAATGATACTTTGAAAAATCTTTTCAATTTTGGGGAGCAAAATACAGATTACAGAAAATAAAATTTTAGAAGAATGTTGGAGAGAGAAAGAAAAAGAGAATGTAAATACAACAAGAAATGGCACAATACCGGAAGATATCAGAAGACGAAGAAGATCAGGGCTGGAAACAACCATAAGGGCAATGGAAAGAGACAGAGAGGTGCAAAAACAAGAACAATGGGGCAGAATAAAGGACTCACGTTATAATAAGATGTACCAGCATGTAGCTCCAGAAGTACCCAAGTACCAAACAAAACCTCTGAATGAACAGATTATGATAGCGAGATTCAAATGTGGAAACGAAGAAAAGGCAAACTGCTTCTGGATGAAGGAAGAGGCACAGCTCTAGAAGATCTGTTGGAAAGAACTGGAGACTATATATCACCTACGAAACTGTGAAAAATTGGATTCGCAGAGCAGGGACCCTTTACAGCATCGGTTCCCAACCTGTGCTCCACGGAGCCCTAAGTCCTCCGCGTGCAATTTTTGGGGGCTCCACAGCTGTTCGAGGTAATAAAATAAATAAAAATTGAATAAAATCAAAAGAATTAGAAATAAAAAACAGAATTAAAATAAGAAAACTGAAAATTAAATTCTGAACGAAAATTTGCCAAGTTGAATATACAGACGATTCCGCTTAATTGGGCCACCACTTAATTGGGGCAGCCGCTTATTTGGGACAAATCTCAAAGAACAGAAACCAAACCAAGGAACCAACAGTAAATTTACATGTTTAATTGGGACAACATTCCGCTTAATTGGGACAGTTAAGATCACAGTACATATTATGTTACACATATTCTCAAGAAAATGTACAAAGAATTTAATATTACAGCGTTATTTTATGCAGGAAGGAAATAAAGGGAGCCCTACATCCGCACTGAATACCTGTGCTGATTTTGTAGAATTGAAATGTTACAAAAACAAAAGACAGACTACACTTCACGCATTTTTGCATTGAATTAAATTGTATGTACCTATTTATTATTTTATTTTGGAATTTATTATTATATTTTTTAGTTATATGTAATTTATAGTTTTGTCCAAGAGTTTATAAAATAAAATTATTGAAAGAAAAATATGCATAGTTTAATTTTCTGTGAAATTCGCTTAATTGGGGCAGCCGCTAAATTGGGCCAAAATGCCTAAGTCCCGATGTGTCCCAATTAAGCGGAATCGACTGTATGTATGTACGAGTGATTTCTGACTCTAGCCGGTTTATGACTCTAGCTGGAATGTGATCGGCGAGATGCATTGTTGTTTGAATAATCTGCGTGTATTTTGATTATTTGCTTCATTTTATAAAAATCTGTCAATAAGTGAGCTGTGAAAGAGAAAAGTGAATTTATAGTGAAAAAATCTGCCCCCTCCCCCGTAACATTACTTCTAAAAACCATTAATTTGTAAGACATGGTAGGCCTAAGGGGCTCCGGCAAATAAATTGATTCTAAAAAGGGCTCCGCAGGTCAAAAAGGTTGGAAACCACGGCTTTACAGAATTTTTGCGAATATGGAGAAGGAAAAGACTGGATGGAAATAATTCTAAATAAAAGGATATGACAGGATACTACTATACACTATGTAATTATTCATGTAGATTTTAGACCGACAGGCAATAAAATAAAATTTCTATACAAATACCTATTTTAAATTAGTGCACTGAAACTGGAAACACTCTATATCAGTGTTTCTCAACCTTTTCTGGCATGGGGCCCCCCAAAATAACGTAAATATTGTCTGCGGCCCCCCTATATATACCGAGAGGGGGGGGGGTCGCAAGGTGTATCAAGATAGAGGAAACACGATTTTTTTTTCGAAAAGACGATCCGTGACCATAGTTTACCCAAGTAATTGGATGGCAGTATTTAAATTTTCCGGAATAAACCGGAAGCACAGGATATAAAGGACAACTTCGATTTTTTATAAAGGAACGTATGGCGTGTTGGGTATATTTGGATAAAGCTTTTGAAAAGAAGCAACTTTTACTTAAACATGTTTTCAATATCTGTTACTGTTACCTATAATGGCTTGCAAGTATTTTTATTTACAAGTTGCTTTCCATTTTGAACACATTCGCATCCTTACTTTTTAGTTAAAAGTAGCTCGGAGCATAACAAAAAATATTGCACGTTCAAGTCGTACCTACTTGAAAGTACTTGAAGTACCTCCAACATGAACCGTTTTAAAGTTTAAATTAGTTGTCAAAATAAGTATAATTTATTTTATTTATGTTTAAAAGGTATATTTTTATGAATATAAATGCCATATATTTATGCATATATCTTGCAAAATTGAGCGTTTTTCTATTAAAATTTCATGCTATTATCTTATACGACTTCGCGGCCCCCCGACGAAGCTTTCACGGCCCCCCAGTTGAGAAACGCTGCTATATATAATGTAAAAGGCAACGTATCCTGTCCATCTGTTTGTCTATCTGCTTGTCTATCTGTCTGTCTGCCTGTATGTTAGTCTATTTTTCTGTATGTTTTTTTCTATCTGTAGCTTCATCATCTGGTCAGGTTTTCGACTGCCTTTTATTAAAATCAGTTCAGTAGTTCCACTTTTATAATAGTTTATGTGCGCGCGGGTAAAAAGAAACATAGGTTTCGTCAGCAGCAAACTTAGTACACGATCAGAATTGAAAGAATTTTAACAAAATATTCAGTATTTTTCTTCTCTTGTTTTCAGTGTCTTTTATCTCCTTCCTTTTTGTTATTACATCCATGTATATTCTCCTCCACTTTCGCTCAGAAGCTCTTCTTTTTTTCCTTCCCTGTTTCTTATTTCTCCGCATTCCTCCAGTATGTGCTCAATTGTCTCTCTTGCTTCTTTACACATTCTGCACATTTTTTCTTCTTCCTTCATCCAAAACAAATTTTCTCCCTCTTCGTTACCACACATAAAGTGTACAATCACCGTTTTTTTTTTTTTTTTTACTCCCTATTTTCAATCTCTTTCAAGTATTGTGAACGTTGTGATGCCCAAGTTTTTTAAAATTTACTAATATTAGATTTTATATTAATAAATTGGTTGATGGTTTCATATTGATAAATTCCAATAATTCATATAAGATATCTGCGTCTTTTTGAAAGCATTTCGTGTTGTATCTAATATATTATTCCCGAGAGATTTCAACCTGAAATTCTGTGCTCGGACATGCAAGTGTTTTGGAAGAATATAATATCCTAAGTGGTGTCGTGTCATCATGAATACCAGATTTTCTCTTCATATTCAATCATTTTCTTAAAAGGTTTTCAACTACAGGCTACTCCATTCCTCTATTACTGAATATAAAAAATATATTACTCCCCTGATAATTTACATATTTTAGGTTTTATTATAATTTTTTCTTGGACACAAAAATATTGCTTAATAAAAATAAATGCATATTGGAATATTAAATTGCAGTTTTATGGCAGTTTAATTGCTGATCATATTTTATGTCTCTCTTCAACGTCAGTCGGATGACTTTTTACTTTAGTCGCACTAGTCCCTCCATTTTGTTCTGTTAATCCCACTGTTTATTAGTCGCACCAGACCCTCCATTTTGTTCTGTTAATCTCCTGCTAGGAAACAAAATGTTAAGTGTGACAATATAAAATCTAAAAATAAAGAAATAAATCAAGGAGTACCTCAAGGCAGTATATTAGGGCCACTTCTTTTTATACTATATATTAATGATGTAGAATCAATTTTTCAAAATTGCAAGTTTCATCTCTTTGCAGATGATATGGTAGTATATATATATCTGGTATAAAACAGGTTGATATACAAACAAAACTTACTTCAGAACTTAATAAACTCAGTAAATGGCTAAATGCAAATAAGCTAAAGTTAAATTTAAAGAAAACAAAAGGCTTAATATTAGGGAAAGAATCAATGGTAAAAAATTTACTTGATAATAATTTCGAAATTACAATTGACAATGAAAAAATTGAAATAGTTAACCAATATAAATATGTAGATATATTAGTGGACAGAAAATTAATGTATTAATAACACATAAATTATATTTGTGCAAAAATATCAAAAAAATTAGGAGTGCTCCAAAGATGTAGTAAATATCTAACATTAAACAGCAGAAAAATAGTATATAACACAATTATATTGCCACATTTTTATTTTGCCGGTACAGTATTATATTTATAAAAGGGAGAATTAAAAAGACTGCAGCTTCTGCAAAATCGAGCCATGAGAATAATTTTACATTGTGACAGATATACTAATATAGAGTGGATGCTAAAGGAATTAAAATGGGTAGAAATACAAAAGTTAACTGAAATACAGGTAGTCACTTTTATACATAAAATAAAATTAGGATTGATGCCATCTTATTTGATAAATAAGCTAGAACAACAGCAAACACACAACCACAATACAAGACAGCAACACCATTTTGCACTACAGCATGAAAATAGTAAAGGTGGACAAAATACAATATTTTTTAGAGGAATACAGATATAACGGGTGTTTTTTTTTAGAGGTATAGAACTTTAAATTGCAATAAAACAACGATGGATTATTCGATTGACATTTTTATTCGAAAGATAATCTTGTGGCATTACATTAAATCATACCAACAAGACGGCGCAACATGTCACACAGCTCGTGCCACAATCGATTTATTGAAAGACACGTTTGGTGACCGCCTAATTTCACGTTTTGGACCTGTGAATTGGCCTCCAAGATCTTGTGATTTAACACCGCTGGACTACTTTCTGTGGGGCTATGTAAAGTCATTGGTCTATGCGGATAAGCCACAAACGCTTGACCATTTGGAAGACAACATTCGCCGTGTTATTGCCGATATACGGCCACAAATGTTGGAAAAAGTCATCGAAAATTGGACGTCCAGATTGGACTACATCCGAGCCAGCCGTGGCGGTCATATGCCAGAAATCATATTTAAAATGTAATGCCACAAGATTATCTTTCGAATAAAAAAAAATTCATGTCAATCGAATAATCCATCGTTGTTTTATTGCAATTTAAAGTTCTATACCTCTAAAAAAAACACCCATTATAATTCATTACCGGAAACTATAAAGACATCAAATTTACTACATTTTAATAGAAAGATTAGAGAACATTATATGAGAGAATCTGAATGAGTTTTAGTACAAATTAAGGTGCAATTGTTAGTATTATATAGTATGGATTAAGTTTTTAGATAGTAAGGTTAAGTGTTATTTATTAAAGATGATCTGAGTTACCTATAATTATAAACCCTTAATAAATAAATATATTAGCATAAGTACATGAAGTATTAGTTACCATTAGTTATAAGTACTTACATTACAGTATTGTTGTTTATTGTATAGCATTTTTTTGCTAAATAAAGTTTATATTATATTATTAAGTGTCCAAACTTTTCAGGTATGTCCACCCTGTACCTTTTATGTTTTTACAAACGACCACTAGATGGCAATATTGAAATGTGTCATTACTATATTCCTAAAATTTGACATTTGTTATTGTGAAATGGATATTACTCGTAAAGGTTTTCGTTGGATGATTTTTTACGATTCTATTAGTTGTACAACTTTGCTTCCGCCGTTTTCCTATAGATGGCTTTAGCGGTAAGTAGTGGTCGAAATAAATAGATCATAGACATCATGCAATAAACTTGGGTATCTGTCAACATAACCCTAGTAAAACATTAGTCGATTTGTTTCTGCATCATAAAGTTATTCTCGATTTAAAATGTCAGTTTACGATCCAACTTCTCGTCGTTTGCGGAAGGTTTTGATTTTCTGCTTCAATATGAAGAAATCTGCGACTGAGGCTCATCGAATGCTTTCAAATACTTATGGTGAGGTCCCTATTAGTGAAAGAACGTGTAGTGAGTGGTTTCAACGCTTCAAGAACGGTGATTTTCACGTCGAAGACTGGCATAGCGGTGGAAGAAAGAAGGTTTTCGAAGATAATAATAATACATTTATTGACCACATTACATAAAATATGTTTACAGTCAAAGTTACATAATGAAATAACATAAATTAAAAATGAACATTATTAAAGTCATCAATTTCATAAAGGATTTGTCAATAAATATTCTTTAAGTTTGTTTGAAAATGTCTTGATTGGTAGGGATCTTATTTCCTCAGGTATTATATTGAAAATTTTAATGGCGTAGTAGTTTGCGCTATTTCTTGATTTTTGAAAACGAAGGAAATTACTACGTATATTATTTTTTTGCCGTGGTTGGAAGAGGGGAAGTTACATAAGTTCCTGTGCATGAACATTAGGCATTGGTAGATAAATGAGGCAGGTAAAGTCATTATTTTTAATTTCATGAAGATCTCACGACAGTCCGCTCTAAAAGGAGCACCAGCTATGACCCTAACAACTTTGCGTTGAATAGCGAAAATTCTATGGGCTGCTGGTGAGAGTCCCCAGACAAGAATGCCGTAGTTCAGGTGTGACTGAAATAACGAAAAGTAGGTCATTAGCACGACTTTTTGGCAAACTTCTGCTTTCAAATTGAGAATTAAAAATACTGTAGACCTTAGTTTTCGGCTTAAGAATTCACAGTGCTGATCCCAGCGAAGTTGTGGGTCGATGTGGATACCAAGAAACTTGACGTACGGGGGGTTTAAAAAATCGTGTTTCTTTTTCGTGATATAGAATTAGAGGCATTACTTGATGAAGATTCGTGTCAAAATCAACAAGAATTGGCCAGCGATGGACAATACTTTGAATCATAAATATATAATCAGTTTTTTACAATGAAACCTCGAATTTAGGAAAAAACGGCGGAAGCATTGTTGTACATCTTTGTAGTAAAGGCTTAACTCAACAACAATGCATAGATTCGCTTCGTTCAACTTTTGGTAATGAAGCACCATCAGAAAAGATTGTTTACAATTGGTTTGCAGAATTTCGTTGTGGTTGTTGGTCCGTCAGTGATGAATCTCGTGAAGGTCGACCAAAATCGGTTGTGATTCAAACAAACATCGATGCTGTGCGCAAAATGATGAAGAAGATCGGCATGTGACTTACCGTATGATAGAGGTATCCTTTGGCATATCGCAGACTGTAATACATTCGATTTTGCATGAACATTTAGCTGTGAAAAAGATTTGTTCCCGATGGATGTATAATTTGGCCAAAGCCAAATGCTCCCTCTTGCTCGTTACTGCGGACGCCGATGCTTCGTTATAAGCTTGTTAATTAAAATATTATTTTTCTGTAAATAAACATTTAATTTCTTTAGAAAGGCACTGAATTAATAGGTATTTAAGACATCTGGAAAAAAACATCCCTCTCTTATCGAAGCTCTACTAGTGAGGTCATTAAGTGGTCACCAATTTAACTTAGAAATAGGAAATTAAAAATAGACCTTCGAACTAATTGAATAAAGTGTTGTTTTTGTTTTGGCTGTTTTATAGTATCTGAATATTTTTTGTTGTTAAGACGAATGAAATAAAAAGTATAATAAACGTCAAAACATATCACCTTGTTGGCCAGACAATAAATTATCATATTCATAAAACACAGAGGACATGAAATTCAAATTCCTAGATTCCAAATATTCACTATCGCGCAAAAGGATATGAATTCTATCGAACTAGAAAAATAACTTTAAAATAATTGCAGATATTACTATTACTTTTAAATTAACATATTATAACAACAAAAAGTTGTTGAAAAGCGTGAATTTTCATTCATTTCAGGATTTCGAAGGTATTAAATGAAAATGGAGTGTACAAGGAAAAAATTGTTTTATTGCTTTTCAAAATATTCGCCTATAAGATTTATACACTTTTGCATGGGTTCAAACCAATTCTCGAAACATTTTTGCCACTCTGAAGTTGATATCTCAAAAACATGGTTTTCGAAGACAATTCTTGAGGTGATGAAAATCGCTGTCCATGTATTTTTTGTTTGACATTGGGGAACAAAGTCGTTAGGGATAAATCAGGTGAATACGGGCAATGAGACATTAATTCGATGTTTTTCTCCCTCAAATAGTCAATTGTTTGAGGTACTGTGTGGGAGCTTGCATTGTTATGATGAAGAATTGTTCTCCTATCTTCTAAAGCAGTGGTTCCCAACCTTTTTTACCTACGGAGCCATTTTTAGAATCAATTTCTAATGCGGAGCCCCAGGGCCTACACTATGTCTTACAAATTAATGGTGTTTAGAAGTAATGTTACGGGGGAGGGGGTAGATTTTTTATTTAATGTAAATTCACTTTTCTCCTTCACAGCTCACATATTGATAGACAGATTTTTATAGAATGAAGTAAATAATCAAAATACACGCAGATTATTCAAACAAAATGCAATATAAGCACGGTAAAAATGTTCTTCCACGGTTAAAAAGATCTTCCGAATAATAAGTTTCTTAAAAAAAAAAAAAAATCCAAAATTGTGTTTTTCATTGAGGGAGCTAGCGTCATGAGACTAGGGTTCGGAATCTAAAGATACGATTAAATAATAATTAATTCAAACATAAAATTTGCCATGAAATCTCACAAATCAAAATAAAATTATAATAATTGGTTATAAATTGAATTATACCATAAAAATTTATATACAAAATTTTGAAAAAACAGTAAATAGCTCCAGACCAAGGCTTAGCTGCAAAGGTCCGCAAACAAACAAAAAAATAAATAAATAAATAATAAGTTACGCATGGCGAAAAATGGTGCATTTTTTTTAATGGGCTATTTATTTTGTTCCGTTAAGAAGAACTTTTTTAACGTTACGAGAACCTTGTTAAAGGAGTTGAAAATTTATATCCTTTTATTTATTGTACTTAGAGAAAACAATAACTATTTTTTTAAAGTTCCATTTGTATAGCGGGTAAATTATTTAAGGAGCAACATACATGTTTCACATATAATGATAATGAAGTGAGTTATTTCAAAAGCAACATAGCCATAAAACAAATGCATATCGTATCCATAGAAAAGACAAAATATTATTTTTTAAAATATTTTTTGTACTTAGCTACTAAGGACATTATTAATTTTGTTTGTATGTAAATATAAACAAACTAATAAAAATTCATTTATTGTTTCTAATTTACTATTTTTTAGGGTGCATTCGAGTTGTACAGAGTAGAGCGAGCGCTAAGCGAACAGTTGATGGTGACGTCATGAATGGAGCACTAACGGAGCGAGCGTTCTGTGACGTAATGTTTATAAAATCTAACCCTACAATTTTAGGCGGCGTTTTTACTGTCAGATTAGTTCACGTCAGTCATGAATCAAAATTATATACCTTGGTTTTTCCTTGATTTTTTTTTTCAATGATGAAGAAATTAAATTATTTAAAAATTAAATTATAATTAATGATTTTTTTCCATTTTTTTTATGCATGGTGTATTTTAATATTTTTTTTTCTGTTTACAGAACATCACAAATACATAAAATGGCCGTACTCTCTAGCCATAGACAAATAACAATATTATTTGTCTATTGTTATTTGTCTAAGGCTATTATTTTTATTTTATTTATAATTTAATTTTAAACTTTCATTTCTTTCCCGCCGTTCCCCCACTTTTTTAAGTCATACTCCATATGCTCGGTTTTAAAACCCCGAACACAAAGAGCGCACTCTAAATTTTTTAATTAAAATATTGTAAATTTGAAATAAGCCGACCACGCCGCGAAGGTTGCCGAGTAAAAACGACTGAGTATGGCGTCAAACGATAGGGGTTTCACGTCACAGATACAGCTACAACATAAGCTTTACGCGTGTGTATATTGTATTGTTCGAGAGTTTTGTATTTGTTTTTAAACAATTTTTCAGGCATTTATTATTAAAATGGCAGATAAAGATTTTGTTAGGGCTCAGAGTGAAAATTTACCCAACATTGATGCATTTATGCTCACAAACATAAAATTTACTTTTTTCTGAAATATCGGTTTTATTTCGCCCCATAGCTTCCAGCCACAAATTTCGCCTTTTTTGTTGTTTTTCGCCATCAGGTAATGATATAAATTGTTTTTTTTGGATTTCTAGCTGAACTAATTGTGCACATCGGTACTGAACAATATTTTCGATTATGTTTCGAAGTACTGGGGCCTGGATCTTCCATATTTTATATATTTGAATATAAAATTTAATTCGGTAAACATGTATAAATTGTTTTTATAGAATTAAACTTCATTTTAATTAAAATCACTCTAACTTTAAATAACCTATAAAAGTTATTCAAACAAATAAGTTCACAACAGACTATGTACGCTGGGTAGACTAGTAGTGTCATGCGTCAGTTAAAAGGGGTATGACGTCACACGTCGTTTTCGCGCGCTACATACATTTATGATTTTTTTAAGCCTTCAAACTAAAAAAAAAAAAAAACTTTTTTATGTTTATATGCAACAAGAGGATTATGATAAAAAAAATTTAAAAAATCATGCCTATCCCCTATTGTAAATACTGAAATAGTGAATAAATAAATTTAATTAAAACTGCGGCTCCCTAAATTTTGTTTTTTGTACGTTTTTTGCTAAAATGGCTCTTCGTTTCCAAAAGATTCCCGACCCCTGATCTAGGCCGGAGACTTTAAAAAGGTTTTTGGGTGTCATGCAACAGATTCACCACTGAATAAAAACAGTTTAAAATCAAAGGATTTGGTAAACTTTTATAGACACCCTATGCTCCTCCTAAGAGCTCTGGAAACTACAGATATAATAAAACACAAACCTGGATGGATATATCTCTTCTGTGGTGGTAATGGATGACTATGCTCCAAATAATGTCCACCCCATTGTCTACTATACCCTGACCAAGCCGGCTGATTACTCCCAGCTGGTTCCTGATATCTCTCTTCTTCACCACGAGAACTGGACCCTAGAGTTCCAGTACTCCCCCCACTTGTATCACCTACACTCATATTTATATATCCATATGAATCCCGAGGCCAAGTAAGGCCTGCAATTTTTAACACTTTAAGTTTAAGTTTCTTATGAATTTTAACACAAATTTGCTAAATTCACAGTACTAAATTTAAGTTTAAACCAGAGGATTTGGTTTTAGAACAACACAAAAAAGGCTATTAGCCTTTAAGGGTAATATTTTGAAATGCAAAAAATTTCAGCTGTAAGAACTATATAAATAAATATCTAGAGATATATTTAATTAATTTTACAATTAAAATTATAAGCACAGTTACTTTGTAACAACTTTAAGTCAGCATGTAAAGCTATTTGCGCAAGTTTGCAATTTTTGAAGCAACCACAATACTTCTTTTACTTTTATATTATCAACTATTTATTATTATTTAAATAAAAGCTTTAAAATATTTTACTAGTTATTTATTCTGATATTGTCTGCCCACTATTTATTTAATTAATTGTTATTTTAATTAATGTACCTTTCTTTTCGACTTTAAAACATTTTTTAAACATATAGCTATTTATGTTAATTTCTTTTGGGGTAATTATCAATATTTCTTTCAGTACTGTGCACTGCCCCCTGTCAGATTATAAACCTGTACAATGTCTTATAATCGTTGTTTATTTTGATATTACCCCCTTATTTAATTAATTTTTTATTAATCAGTATACGCACTTTTAGAGATAATATCAAAATTATTTAATATTGTTAATATTAAATATTTATATCAGGAAAAGCCTTAGCTAAGGTTAAAATTATTTGTTATTAACATATAATAGAATTTAATTTATATAATTTAATATTTATTAAATATTTTTTAATAAATTTTGTGATTTATAATAAAATTTACTTTTATTACGTAATGGTTTATGGTTATATTGTGTCCACATCTAGAGCTAGTAGCGCCTTTATCTGAATGATATTGGTGCAAAGCTAAACATAAGCACCTTTTTAAGTTTAGAAAAATTCTTTTTATATATTTAATTATTTTCTTTATTGTTATATTATAATTATTAGTATTATTTTTAGTTATAAATTTATTTTTATAACTTTATATATTTATATGTGTATGGTTAAATACGTAAGACACGTGTTTTCAGTGTCTCCTTCAAGTGCAAATCAGATCAAGGGTCAACTCAGATTCCTGCAATATTTTAATATATGTACAGAGAAGTCAGATGTCACTGTATACCGTGGTTATACGATTCACTAAGCAGAAAAACGTGTCCACAGTCCACTTAGTGTAAATCGGCTGAGGGGTCGACAATTGACGCAGAAAACGTATTTACTTTCACCTTTTTGTAAATCAATTCAGGGGTAGACTCAACCTCCTCAAATAATTAAATATGTACAGAGATTAGTAAGTCACAATGTCGCTCTGAAAGTCTTGGTAAAACAATTAACGCCGAAAAATGTGTCCACTTTCACTTTGATGCAAATCAGCTCAGGGGTCGACTCAACCTCTAAACTTAAATACAGGGATGTCAGTCAAAATATTGCACTGAAATCTGTGGCAAGAACGCAGGAAAATGTTTCACAGTTCACTCTCACACAGTAAATCTACTTAGGGATCGACTCAACCTCTTGTAACACAGGAAAATTGAACTGGTCGAAATGTCAGCAGTTTTCATACAGTGCCGAAGGTCAAGTAACAGACCAACACAAATCAACAATATGGATGTAAATTTTAAGCACTAGTTTTTAACATTAAAAATGTTATTAATAATAACTTTGAATAATTATATTTCACTATATTTGGTTATTAGAGCACTTTATAAATTTTTATACAATAAGTACTATGGCTATTAACGTCATAAATTGAGTTTTTAACTTTACCAATTTTTTTGTTAATATATCAATTTTATAAATCTTTAAATACTTTTTATTAGTTTATACAAACTAAAAAATTTTTTTCTCAATTTTATTTTGGAACTTTAAAAATGTCCAAACAGAAATCAGAGTAAACCGTATACTTTAGTAAAAAACAATTTTTAGTAATTAATAATATAAAATCTTAATAATTTTGTATTAATATTAGCTATTAGCATCACTTTATATAAATATAGTACCTTTTCACACTTAATTATTAATTGTTTATATATTTTTGTTTTATAAATCTTCAAATACTTTTTCTTATTTTATTAAAATATATAAGAAAATTTTAAAAACTTTTTTATCTCTAAAAATGTGGAATTATGATTAAAAATGTTCAATCTTTACAGAAATTCGACTATACCTCACGTAAGAACAATTATTTTTGGCTATTAGCGTCACTATATAAATAAAGTACCTTTTTATATCTTCATAAAATGGTTTTATAAAACTTTATGTTATTCTTTTAAAATGTCTAAAAAAATATATATTTTTATGCACTCAGAATAAGTTTTAAAAATGTTCAAACTTCACAAAAACCACAAAAATCCTTCTGTATACTTCACGTAAGAACAATTTCAATTATTACTTCACTTTTATTTAATTTATGTATTTTTTATTATTAATAATTTTAATTTATCGAGATACTTATCAAGGATGCTATCAATCTGCCTTCTAATGATATACTGGTCCTGTGAGAACCGGAATAGAATATTCCAGAGGGTTGTGGGGTATTACAGGGTATACACGATGTCCTCCACGTGCTTCCGAACACGTTAACTGACAACGTGCTTAGGGGTAGCTACCCCGACAGAAGCACGCATTTGCCGCGAGACTAAGGAAATATTATAATAAGGATTCTTTAAAAGATATCATTTTGTGTAATATTTAAAATTATAAGATATTAAAACATGACAGGGAGAAAGATTATTTAATTAAATATATAAAAATTAAATTTCAATTTGATAAGGGCATTGGTAATGTTAAATTTGATACGCAATAGTCAATAGCAGACTATTATATAGTAGGTAAAACACGTGTAAGAAGAAGAGAAAAGAAAAAGGTATGTCAGATAGAAGACTGAACATCTGTTATCCAGTGGGAAGACCTTGTCAGTGATATAAATTAAAGCTGCGCATAACCCCCGGAGGTTATTAGTTTCTTATACAAAACTAACAATCTGAAATAAAATTAGTATCAACCTATACATCAAATTTTGCACCGAATTTGTATCTATTTAATATGATAGTTTTAATTGTAGAGACATTTATAGTAAAATTATTATCGCTCAATAACTTAAAAATAGACATCAGCGATATTGTTCTGTAATTTTTTAAATCTATTTGTAGGTTTCGAATAACTTTTATATTTATATAGTTTTGTGTAGAAATGTTCAAATAATACGTCAATTTTTTTTCGACTTGATTACTTATAGTATTACTTGATTATTTATAGCCCGCGAAGCAATTTCTAAGTGCCCGCCTAACCATGCGAAATTCTATTTCCGAGCCACTTTTAGTAATAAAAGTACTGTCAAGAAGACTGGAAGTTTTATAGTTTTATAAATAAATATAATTTAATACTTATTAAATTTTATTGTAAATCTAAATTTTAAAACTATTCCCAATATAGACCCAATATGAAAGAAAGCAATAATAAAACTGATAAAAGAAAATTATTGTGATGGAAATGCTACCACCCTACAATTTGCCAAACATTTTGATACAGTATTGGAAGAATTTAATACCAGATTTGAAGACTTCTACGAATTGGAGGCATTTTAACATTTTTTATTAGTCCTTTTTCTGAAAGAAAGGATGATGTGACTAATAAAATCGCAACATATTTCGGTATTTCCAATAAGGATGACTTAGAATTGGAAGTTATAAATATAACAAATGACATTGAATTAAAACCACATCGTAACGAAGAAAAATTCTGGAACTTGGTGAATGGGAATAGCTACCCATTGTTGAGAAAATGTGCTCTAAAATAGAAGTCTCTCTGCGCGTCGACATATGATTGTAAATATGTCGGTCTAATATGAAATACTTAAAATCAAAATACCGAACAGGCCTCACTGACGCTCATTTGGACCAATGCCTGAGAACTGGAAATTCTACTTATGTCCCACATTACAACGAATTAGCCGCGAATTTTCATTATAAAATATCGCATTAATTATCACTTTGATATTATGTATTTTTTTTTTATGAAAATTAAAATTTTAAATTGCATTAATATTTTTATGTTTAAATTTTAGGTGATTCGGCGATTCGGCGACTGTAGCGCGTAGAAAATTCTGCAGTATTCGAGGTTTTCGCCACTTAAATGATGCGCCAAGCATTCCTCTCATTCGACATTGGGTTAAAAAGTTTGAAGAGACTGGTACAACGCTGGATAAATCAAAATCCGGGCGACTTAGGTCATCAAGAACGGTAGAAAACGTGGAGAATGTTAATCAGTCTGTTCGTGACGACCCGAACCTTTCAATTCGGAAGCGCGCATGTGCTTTAAATGTGCATAGATCATCATTACATCGCATTATGCACAAAGACCTAAAGCTGCACCCCTACAAAATTCAACTGGTGCAAGAATTAAAGCCCCAAGATGCCAGTCAGAGGCTTAATTTCGTAAATCAGGGGATTGAGCGATTTTCAACGTTTACCAACATTTTGTTTTCGGATGAAGCTCATTTTCATCTTAATGGCCACGTAAATAAGCAGAACTGCCGCTACTGGAGTGCAACGAATCCGAAACGCAAACATCAGAAACCCCTACATTCGCCTAAAGTGACCGTATGGGCTGCGATGTCGGCGCGAGGAATTATCGGCCCTTACTTTTTTGAAGACGAAAGGGGGCGTGCAGTTACAGTGAATTCAGAACGTTATGTGGAGATGTTAGACAACTTCTTGGTACCTGAACTGCAAAACTTTCCTGGCTATAACCAAAGAACATGGTTCCAACAGGACGGAGCAACTGCACACACGTCCAATGAAATTTTCTCAGGCAAATTGATCTCCCGGAGAGGTGACATAAATTGGCCTCCACGCAGTCCAGATTTAACCCCTATGGACTTTTTCCTATGGGGTTATCTTAAATCTAAAGTTTACGCCAATAAACCGACTTCACTGGCGCATTTGAAAGAAAATATCCGTCACGAAATGGCAGCCATCCCTGAGTCCACCTGCCGAGACGTCATAAGAAATTTTACTGTTCGATTAAATGAGTGCCGAGAACGCGAGGGTCTACATTTAGACGATATTATTTTTAAGAAATAAATCCCCAAAAAGTGTATTTTAATAATAATAAACATTTTTTCTATATACGGCTTACTTTTTTTTTAATCGATCCACTAAATATAAAATTTCTTTTGAGACACCTTGTATTTTAACTTAATAAAGAATTTTTGGAAAATTTTGTTTATTATCTAACTGACCCTCATATTTCTGAAAGAACTCTATTACTTGTTTAAATGTGTTCAAAGTTCATTATTTCATTCACGTACATTTGAAATAAAACTTAAGAAAATAATAATGTTTAAGAAGTACACATGTTGAATTATATTTTCAAAACATATCTGAAATCTGTCAAACATTTAATTTATGTAAGGTTAAACAACAACATTACATCGAGTTTATATGTGCTCTGCGGTCTATTCTAATACATTTTAATGCAATATTGAACTTCACGTGTTATTCCCTCTCACCCTTCACTTCATGTCCCCTCACCATCCTTCAACACATGTGTAATAAATTCAATGTCAAGTTCAAAGAGACACGTCACTTTAATTTAGTTTTGCGATGATGTCAACAATTCTTTTACACATTTTACTTAACACAAAAAATATATAATGCCTGTATTCATTATCGAAAATGATAGATGGACCAACATTGAGTTCAGAAAGAAGTATAATACGGTGATGAATCGTTGTCTAAGATATATCGCTCGAAACTGGTGGCCAAGTAGAATTTCTAATGAAGATCTACGAAAAATCTTATATCAAAATAACATAAAACTGATTGAAAATCCACAACAAATATCTACGATGGACACTTTCAATCGACAAAAGAACACCGCTCTACATAATACACGAGGAAACGAAGAGGCATAAACTATACGTTGAAACGGGCAGAAGAGCAATAATCTACGAGGAGAAAATAAGAAGATCTAATTGGAAAGAACTGTTTTTTGCATGCTGGGAGCAGATAAGAAGAAAATAAACTAGAGAAGAATGACTGGGAACAAGAACGCTCAAAGTACTACGAAAGAAAAGGCTATTCAACAACAGAAGTAGAGAACCGAAGTCGAATGGGAGGTAGCTTAAAAGAAGAAATGGTGAGAAGGGAAAAGGACATGGAACTGCAACAACGAAGAGAGAAGATACAGATATCAAAGTACAACCCCAGATACAAGTTTTTAGAAACAATAGACATGCCTCTGTATCTAAGAAAACAGTCCAAAAACCAAAAAATAATAGCCAGATTCAGAGTAGGAAACGAAGAAAGAAGGAACGAATACTGGAGAGAAAAAGAAGAAAAGAAATGCAGAATATTTGAGAGGAATGAAGAGACAATAGAGCATCTAACACGTGACTGCATGGAAGCAGTGAGAAACCCGAAATTAGCTATACAAATACTTAATGACGAAAACCCAGATGAAACCTGGATGAAAAAGATACTAAATAAAATACTGTAAATGACATAAAATTTAAATAATGTACTATACACATGATAATTGCACACTGTTTGCTATAATCTGTCTCAATTTGTAATACGAAACTAGATCTGGTTACTTTGGTGACTGTTGTGGTGTAAATAGACTTTTGTTGAATCATGTGAAGTTGTAAATCTGGCTTTTAAAAGTATGGTTAAGTTTCATCATATTGAGGTTATTACTAAATTGACATGTCAAAATTGTGATTGACATGTCAAATATTTTGAATGTATATATTAATATTTATTTCATCAAACTTTCGATTATTACTCGTATAATAGTAAAAAATATTACGATTATCAATATCGTGATAAAATATAAAAAACAAAAATACATATTATATAATAATAATTTATCATTTTATTCTGCTGCCCTTAAAATCTAATTCTTGTTTTGCAAAATTTAATAACATATTTAAACAAAAATATTCATTTTTTGAATGTAAATCCCAAATTTTTCTCTGCAAAACTTTCCGAAACATGTAGTCTGTGGTAATATCTGTTTTCTTATTATTACCTCTTCCCATGTTCGTTGGTCTTAAATTTTCTACACCTTCATTTAAAATTTATCTTACTTCTCCTTCAGAAATCTAAAGAAATTAAAATGGGTAAATTATTTTATATTTCACAACAAAAAGGACACCAAGATTTACTGAAAAAATATCTGCCACAAGGTATTTTTCGCCTCTTTTTAATTTTGATTCATTTTTTTCTAAAAGTTTTCCATAAGCGTTATATATGTGTTTTTTGTATATTTATCTAATTGTTGTCTCTTATGCATATTTTCTGATGTTATGTTCTTATTTTGGTTGTATAAAAATATTTTTCAATTAAAAAAATAAATTGACATATAATTTAATGTCAAATATGAATTGTCAAATGTTTTGAAAGGTGCCATTTCAGCAGTACCACCCTAAGATAATATTTTGAATAGACAACATAAAAAATGAAAATTTCCTCTTAGTTTCGTATTACAAATTGAGACAGATAATACTAAATTGTAAATATAAATGTATGAAAATTTTAACACCCCAAGGTGAAAAAATAAATCTTTACTACTACTACTACTACATAAAACTGAAGATAAGGGAGGGAATTTTGAATGACTTAGCCACAGAATCCGTATCGTTTTACAAGTTTACCAATAAAAATCTTCTAAATACAAACAAACTAATAAGAATATTGTAAGCCTATAGCCATGTATAGATATTCTACCAGAATAATTCATATAGGTCGGTTCAGCTATAGCAGTGTTCTTCAACCTTTTAGCCCCCGCGGACCGGTGAACATAGGATAAATATTTTGCGGACCGGCTGAAAGCCAAGACAAATAAATACCAATATTTTTATTGCGACTTCTACAGCTGCTTCTTTGTTAGAAAATTTGATATACGTGGCTGCAGAGTTCTTTCTGAGTGGTGAAGCGCTGCGTTAACTTCCATTCGATTTCTCTGTTTGGTTTTTGATATTGACATAGCTGAAAAAGTCTTTTCACACAAATAGGAAGCCGAAAAAATTACCAATAATTTGATAGCTTAGGGAATCGATAATTTTATATTTTTTTCCTACATATACATTAAATTAGCTTTACAATGACACCAAAAAATCATATTTTTATGTTAACCATTTCAAAATGGCGACCATTTATTTACAAAATAATAATCAACATAAGTTTTACAAAGGTGAACGTAGCAAGCTTTGAAAACAATAAAAAAAAGAAACAGGTTAGAAGTGCAATCCGGGATATCCAAGAGTGTACTCTAATAAGGGCGATGGAAGAGATTTTATTAAGAATGAGAAAATGTGTGGACAATAATGGTGGTTTGATCGAACATTTGTATTTTTTTTTTTTTTTTTGTAATATAATTGTAAAAATTAATAGTTTTTTTTTTTTCTAAATAGTCAAATAGTATATTTTAGAGATATTTTGTTTCTTTTTTTATTGTTTTCAAAGCTTGCTACTTTGTAAAACATATGTTGATTATTATTTTTTAAATAAATGGTCGCCATTTCGAAATGGTTAACATAAAAATATGACTTTGTGGTGTCATTGTAAAGCTAATTTAATGTACTTTTAGGAAAAGAAATATAAAATTATCGATTCCCTATGCTAGATCAAAAGTTGACATCATTTCCGGTGAAACCGGAAGTGCCTCAGAATTCTTATAGTAACCTTTAGATGGGCCTTTTTGCCTAGTTTAACTTTTGTTCTGAAGATTTTTTGTATCTTTACAAATAAAGGAGATTTCGGGGTGCCCCGTTTCAAACAAACACCCTGTATACTCACATGATATTCCTTCACATTTTTATCAGGCTTAGGACTGGCTATATTTGAATTATAAATATAGGCATGTTTAAAAATCGTTTTGTTTTAAAATCTTTATAGTCTATATTAAATACTTCAAATTTGTACAAACTAAAATCATTCTTTTTTTGAACTTGTCAATTTATAGTAATTAAAAATATTAATCATTATCTCTATTATCATTGTTTATATCACTATCAGAGTTTGTGTCACTACCACTGTCATTTAAATTAATAAATATTGAAGATTTACGTGGTGGATTTCTAAAAAAATTGTTTCAATTGTCTTTACATGTTCTACACATTTTTTCCACAAATCACTACTTATTACACTTGTTTCGTCTTTAATTAATTGTACTACAGTGTCACTTTCTGTCGGTGTTGTATTTTTCCGGCGCACATTACCTTTTAATTGGCTCCATATTAGTTCTACAGGGTTTCAAACACAATAATATGGCGGTAGCCTTAAAATAGTAGCCACGTACGCATTCCACGTCAACGTCCACATATTCGGCCTCCAAATCACCTTGCACAGATTCATTATTTTCACTACAGAAATTAGGAATTTCTGCAAAATCAAATGGTCACCAAAGAGCCATATTGTAAATGTATGCACGCTATGAACGTTGAAAATTAACTAACAAACAAGTATAACAACCCCTAGAATTTAGAAACTATTGGATTATAAATTTGGAAAATATTCTTAATGGTTTTTAAGAAACTTCAATTGAACTAGTGTTACATCTATTCGATTTAAATTTAAAATAACCTTAATACCCCTTATATTTTACAGCAACGAATCTTAAGATTATTGCCATAAACCCATTACCGCATTGATAAGCTTCTTAATAAGAGTGGCCATTTCATTTCATCAGGGGGTAGAATCAGGAGGATAGCGAGGTTAAAATGCGACGAAGAGAGGATCAACAAGTACTGGGCAAAGCCAGAGCACAGGCACTGTAGAATGTGCAAGGAAAAAGAGGAAACCATTTAGCAAAGACATGCAGAGATATGGCAGTCTGGGAGGAAGAGATAAAGGAACTGATGAGTGAGGAAGACAAGGGAAAAAGATGGACGAAAGAACTGGAGGTAAGAAGGAAGGAGATAGGAGAGGGAATCTGGAAGGAGAATAGAAAGAACTGAGAGGAACACTGAAAGCAGAACAAAGAAATTAAATAAAAAATATTGTAAAATATTGTATTACAGCATGCTACTCTTCCACAGTATACTCTTCGAGCACCATCGCCATTTTCACTCTGCCTGCGCATGCACACGACAAATGTCACCTGAGTGTCATCAAGCTGGATTGTGCTGCCACCTAATGACACTTTTGGAAACAGCTCACTGCTATTTTCAACTTTCCAACATCGGTTTGTGTCCTAATTACTGACTGCCCCTCGTTTTTACCTATTTCCCAATCTAATAATTCAAATCATAAAATCAGATGGTTTTAGGCAATTCATAAATATTTTAAAACATTTAAAATGATTCAAATGAAGAAAGTATTGTAATTGCAAAAATGACACTCAATTAACAAATTAACATTAAAATTTACAATTTTAAAATTCAATTAAATGTTCTACATAGTGAACACTGAACAAAAAAACGAAATAAAATATTTTCACATAACCCATTATAGTTTTTGTATTTAAAATTTGCTTAAAATTCAAAAATTATTTCACTTTCTCTATTTTCACTTTCAACTAAATTAAAAATTAAACAATTAAACTAAAATTTCACACCAAAATTTGCGAGTTCATTAATAGATTTGCCAATTCTAAATATTTTGAATCTGTGGTTAAAAATTTATAGATGGTAGTTATTTTTAATTTATAGATTCTATACAATGAGCAGTTTCAACAGACCAGTTCAAACAATTATTGAATTTGGCTATTGAATATATGGATAACAGGCAGTGGCGTAGCCAGGATTTTGTCTTGGGGAGGGCCGAATCAAATTTCGAGGGCACGCGGGCCGCATTTGGCCCTCAACCTCATTTTTTGTGGCCCCTGAAGCGATAATCAAAATCACTTGAGCTTATTTAAGGGTAAAGTATATTTAAAAATGTAAAATATACTCTCTTCCCCTTTTCTGTTTATAAAAAAATGTCAAGAAACCCTTCGGGATATGTTCCGTCACTGCTTATCATTTTGTATGTAAAATAGACTGCGACCCAAATCAGTTCGACACCCCTGCTGTTAGATATTGATGTTTATATCAAATAATAATTCCATTATTTGTTGATAAAAATTTTTAATTGTTAATCCATGTATCAAGAACTTTCACTTGATTTTTTCTTCGATAAATACATATTTATTTATATTTTTCGCGGGATATATTTTTGAAATCTCAATATTTCTCTTACTTATGTTCAGTTCTCTAAATCAGCCGCTTGACCACAATTTGTACGGAACAAACAGACTCATATGACGGAATAAGGATTTCTTGATTATGCCTACGAAAGCCTAAAAATAACATGTAAATGTATTTTCACTTGAACAATAATTATGTCACTTTATCAAGAGTAGGCAATCTTAAAAAAATGTTTATTTATAAGAAAAAAATTGATGTGAAGTGTGAATTTTCACACATTTCAGGGTTTTGCAGGTATTTAGTAAGTGAATGATGATTATTTGGGATGCCAAAACATTTTATGTCAAAATATTTTTTTATGAATTTTAATTCGAATGCCTATTACCATTATTTAAGTTTCTAAAGATGTGCAGTATTTTTTTTATACCTAGGTTCATTAAGATTTTGAAAATTGCGCCTATGGCTTCCATTGGTTGTTTTTAGTCATAGCTCCTCCCCTTTGATTTCGTGTACATTCAAATATAGAATTAAATTATAATTTCAACAATTTCCACTGGTTATTAAATTTACGCTTTTAAAAATTAAATGCAACAATTGCCAAAATATAACTAGAATTTTGAAAAAATAATTTAAACAATATAAAAATGCAAAAAAAAAAAATAAAAAATAATATTGTGTCCTCTCGTAGGATTCGAACTCATTTTCTTGGGCAGAATGCCAGTATCTTAGCCACTGCACCAAGATACACGTTACTGTTTAGCGTGTTATATAACTATAAGTTTTCAACATTATTAGCAAAAAAAACACAAAAAATGCTTTTTTTTTCAAAAACATAATCTGATCAAGAATTCCTGTTGAACTATTCCGGTTCACACCAATGTACATTACTTAGAATTTTTTCAGATTTTTAGTTTAAACCATCTGGGCTACAGGGTGTGGGACAAAATTTTTTTTGCACGATTTTGGCAAAAATCGCTTCAAAATAATTTATTTTGCAAAAATAAAAATTTGATCGTTAATCCACGTACCAAGGGCTTTCATTTGACACCCTACTCAGAATTTTAAAAAAATATTTTTTTTTTTCGATGAGCACATATTTGTTTATTTTTTTAGGGGGATATGATTTTTAGATGTTTTAGTATTTTTCCTATGTGCGGGTCAAAGAGTTATATAAGCATGCCAAATTTCAACTCTCTAGGTTTAGCCGTTTGGCTACAATTTTTACCGAACAGACAGACAGACAGACAGACAGACAGACACACAGACAGACAGACAGACAGACAGACAGACAGACAGACAGACAGACAGACAGACAGACAGACAGACAGACAGACAGACAGACAGACGACAAAATGACGGTATAAGGGTTTTTTGGTCATACCTACAAAACCCTAAAAATACCAATATTGTTTACAATGAAGTAATTTAAAAATTAACTACTGTTGTGGGTAACAAATTTTATCTACAACTTCCCGAGCAGCACCGTATAATCTGCTGGTCCTGGGAGGGGCCCAGACCCGTCGCCCCCCCTCGGCTGCGCCACTGATAACAGGTATATACCTGTTATTTATAAATCCAAATAAATACAATATATCATTAAATAAAATCTAAATATAAGTATATTGTTTTAAATATAAATTCCCAATAATTAAAATTTAGTTTGGAATTGTCAGAAAATTATGCAGACAGCTGTACATGACTGGTTTGCGTTCAAACGACATACAGGGGTCAATTAAAACCTTTATAACGGAATTAATATAACAGAGCATTTATTTAAAATCTATATTTATAATGCTATTTTTATATTCAGCTATTAGCGGTGTTATTTATAACGCAAACATTTTTATCATGAAATATATTATGAATTATCAATGACTATGTTTGTCAGCGTAATGAGGGCAAGCTGATAATTGGATTTTTGTATTTGGTTGACGAAAATATAATGTGTTCAACGTATGATATTGTTAAACTTGTAAAACTGTGTTTTTCGTTGTAAGTAAATACTCCCTCCGTCCTAAAACACGGTATACATTACTTAAAAAATGTGGTATTAACGAAAATAATATTATCTTGATCTTTTTTGTTTTTGTTTCTAAATAAGTGGATGCTAGTAGGGTTGTATATCGAAGGCAAAACATCGATGTTTAACATCGATGTTAACATCGGCGCTTACTATCGATGTTGAAAAAACATCTAAGGAAAAACATCGATGTATCGGAAACATCGATGTTTTATTAATATTAAACAAAGCTATTTATTTATATTATATAGGTTTTATTTAATAATATAAAGATAAAATACGAAAAACATTTATTAGATTTTGAAATAGAAATATTCCTTTTTAATAGTAATTAATTTCACATTAACATTATTATACCCAATATAATCATCCTAATTTGGACCTACAGTCTATTCCAAACGATTAGGCGGAACTAACCGCAATTTTCATTTTTGTAATTTGTCATTAGATATTTTTTTATACATTGAAGTTGACTTTTCCTGAACAAAATGATCAAAAGCTTCAATCAATCAGTAAAAGTAACTAAAATTGAAAATCTAGTTCCACCTAAACCAAAGGAACAGGATAAAATATCAGGTCGTCAAGGATGAATTTGTAGTTAATAATATTGCCAACTTTAACAGCTTATTATTCGACATTGGCTTAATATTTTACCGTTGTTTTTTATTTTTTTTTTTGGAAAATCACACGTCTCCCAAGAAATCATTGTATGCTCTAAAAAATATCAAAAACTTTTTTTAAAAATTAATTTTGTTGAAAATGGAACGGTCGGAAATTCGCACTATTATGAAGTATGAGTTCTTATGTGGAACTACGGCATCGAAGACCGCGCGAAACATTAATAGTTTATTTGGCTCTAATGGCTCTAAATTGGTGCGCCAAATTTCGTACAGGTAACTGAAAAACCAAACACAAAAAAAAAACGTAGCTCATCGATCACAGCAGAAATATACTGCAACCAATTGGACGATATGATGGAAAAACTTTTTTAAAAAAACAGGCTAGATTGGTCAACAGACCGACATAGTTACAAATATGTACACAAAAGGATATAATTTAATATTTTCTAGATGGGTTAATACCAATACTGGTGGATAGTGGGACCTTATGTAGGACAAGTTCTTCATAAAGCTGTTGAATCTGGTACATCGGGCTGTTACAAAACAGGTGGTGTATACCCTTGGCGACATCGGCTGGACATTGCATGATGGTGAAGGTTTTAGTCCCAAAGGTGTTGTGGAGAACACTGAATTTTATTTATATATGGCCCCTAATTAGGTCTTGCCTACGGGCACTGAATTATGTCTTGCTTAGGAGCGCCAAAGACCCTCACATCGGTCCTGATGATTTATTAAAAATAGGTACTTATTATAAAACATTTTCAATTTAACTTTTTTTTTACGAATCATTTGAAATTTCTAGGAACATATTAGACATTGAAAAAGCGTGTTGCCGAGTGCCGAGTGATGTCCATACGATATGTCGTTGGTCGTTGGTTGATGAATGTTTAATGTCAGAGATTGAACAAAGGTGTAAAAAGAGTAGACATTCGCATACTTGAGTCGATCAAACACAGTTCTTAGCTCGGCTCACTTCAAGGTTCAGCACTGATTGACGTCATTCCGCACACAGCCAGCCAAATTATTCTCAAACACAACACTTCTTTTCCACTAATATATTGTAATTGTTTCACATTTGATTCTACAAAAATCATTTAACAAACGATAACATTTAAATAGAAGGGCGTTTCAAATTTGACCTGATTTTTATTTTTTTCTCGTCAATACAAATTATAATAACATTATACGAGATACATCATTTTTCTAAGTAACAACCCCCGTTTAAAATACAATTTTCCCAGAAATAATTTTAGAAACTATATTTTAACATATAATACCGCTTAAACAAAACGAACTCTAATGACGCGTTTACATTAACCCATTAGAGCCCGTAATTCTGTTGATGTAATTTTCAAGATATTTATATCAAAATAATTCTAAAATATCAGCATACAACTAGTAAAGGCAATTTCATTTAAAAAAATATACCCCTTACGAAATATTAGCTGGCAACTATAGTTGCCTACGGGCAGATAGATTTTAAAAAATTAAAAACAAACAAGTTTTTAAGAAATACAAAATTTTATTTATTATGAAACTAACGTTGTTTTTTAAATTTATTTTATGTTTTTAAGAATGAAAAGTTTTAAAACAAGCAACTGGATGTAGGTGTACATCACATTTTCGGCAAATAAATATTGTTCTTTTATTACATAATCGACACCGACGATATTTTTATTCCCCACGTTCAACAATATGGTCAGTACGGTCTGTTCGTAGTTCATTTAGCACAGGAGAAAACTCCATTGATGGCCTATTTCCAAGTTGTACTTTTGGAGTACCAAAAGATTTAAGAATAAAAACAGCACATTGCCGTCTAAACTCTAAAAGTGGTATTTCATTGCCTAAACGGTGGTATGATAACCATCCTTGAACGCAGGATATACCAACTGCCCAAGAAAATAATGGCCACCACCATTTTTTAGTTCTTATACTACATCCATAAGTAGATACAAATTGATCCGATATGTCTACACCGCCCATATTAGTATTATATTTAGCAATCGGACCTGGCACTGGCACAGATATGGTCTTTTTTCTGCTCAAGAGCATCCATCGTGATGCTGTTTTCATTGGATTTATAGAATGTCAGTTTGTCAAAACAGTGAAAACACTATTATCCTTCCATCGAACAGCCAGTAAATCATCGCATGCAGAGGACATCATTTCGCCACGTGATATTTTACTCCAGAATTTTTTATCTTCAAGTTTCACTGATGGAGATATGCGATTTTGGCGCAATGTTCCATTCCCGCCCAAACCTCTTAAAATTAGTTCTTGTAGTAAATTTACCGAAGTAAACAAATTTTCAAAATATAATATTACCCCAGCAGGAAGGGTCATAGGCTCAACTAATCCTAGATCAACATCTCCTCCTTGTTCAAGTCCACTACTTAGAATACGACCTGGTAGATGATTAAAATTGCCTTCCACTACATTGTCAGATTTATCTGAGTCTTGATCCATGTCAGTGTCATATTCTTCAGGTGGGCATACTGTAATTGACTCTGGAATTGCTTCATCTTCTTCGATAACTGCCAGAATTTGATGAAGAAAAAGTCCTTTCCCGTCTTTGCCTTTATGGCAACTTAAAGAAAAAATAATACTAATAAATAACAAAAGTCGTTCATAACATAATTTTCTCAGTATAACATAAGCGCTTATTAAATAAATTATGTAAGTGCCCGCCGGCAACTTTAGTTGCCACGCACTTACAAGTCCAATTTTGAACATTTCAAAACCAAAATCTTTAAAAACTTTTCCAAGCAACATTCTAAATGAAAGTTTTTCATTATATTTTGACATATAACAAAATATGTTCAGGCATAGAAAATAAAATTATACTTACAATTCTTCCATAATGCACCGGTGGTAAATATTGAACGTGACGCTGCTTTCTTTAAACTGAGACTATTTTGTTTGAAGAAACCCTAGACCCCGGGAATTTTTCCCGGCTACCCCCCTCTTGTCAGGCCTAGCTGTTCCTACAAACGAATGAATGCAAACTAAGGATACGAACACGAAGAAAGATTGTTACCGGCGTCTATAAGCGCTTCCTAACTTGCGCCGACCAGCGAGAATAAATATTGCTATACTTTCAATTATACCGGGGCACATAGAACGCTTCTTGGCACATACGTCTCTTTGAAACATTATTTATCAGTTTACAAGAAGTTGAAAATCAGTTTTCTGATATTTTGTTGATTTTTTGATAGTTATTAATAAAATTTCTTTGATATTGCGAAGTACTGACATTTACAATTACTTATTGGCTGAATAAATGTTATTATTTTGTTATGAATTTGCTTTCCAACATATAGTCTGCATAAGTGGCATGTTTTAGTAGATATATTACTCCCCCAAGCAACTACAGGAATATTTATTATAAACCAGGCCACTTTTTGATGAAGACATTTTGGTAAACAGGCACTTATAATAATGTTTCTACGTGTCCACTAAATGGTATCAACTAAACGCTTGTTTATAAGCACTGGAAACAATCTTTCTACATGTTCATACCCAGACACATTCAAAATCACTCACACATTGTCTTTGATAAATTTTACTAGACCAGTGTTTCTCAACAGGTGGTCCGTGGACCACCAATGGTCCCCAGAAAAATCCGCGAAAGTTTTTAAATGTGTTTTTTGCAGTTTTTTTAAATTTTTTATGCACATTTTTTATGTAAATAATTTATATTCTGTTTATTTTCTGTAAACTTTCTGTGATTTTCTACAAATAAAGTAACTGTATTTACTAGCACATTAAATATATTTGTTTTCTTGCAAAAAATGAACCACCAATTACAATTAGTGGTCCGCGTTAGAAAATTATATATTATACTGGTCCGAGGTGCGTTTTTGGTTGAGAAACACTGTACTAGACTGTTCTAAAACCACCGGTAAGTAATATGATGTTCGACTAAATATCAATTTAAACGTTAGAGTAAAATTTACTCCTCCTTGACCATTTTTAGACTCAAGCTTCTAACTAATTCAAATGTATCTATATGAGATCCGCTAAAAATTCGGTGATACGGACTCGGAGACGGATTTTTATTTTTAACGGATCATCCGTGAATACGGTTACGGATACGGAGCTCCGGCACATCACTTTCAACCGTTTCAACCACTAAAAATATTGCAAAAAATCTAGAATCGTACTAAACTGCTGAGGGTCGAAAAGAAAGGTTTTTCTAAACAAATACAAAATCCCATTCTAAAATTAACTTGGCCCACCTAAGATGCAAATCCAACTAAATCTGTCCCCGACATTTTGTCTGTGCCATATTGTAATATAAAATTGAGAAATACCAGAAGGCTTAAACAAAGAAGCTAATAAACAAATAAATAAAAGACATGGACCTATTCGATTACAAGTAACTGAAGTGCCAAAAATAATAACTGAAGAATGCTTAGCTTGTTACAAGGTACAACCGCATATAAAATAAAACAAGTGTTCATCATTTCTGTCAGGGCTTTGTTCGATATACACGCCAAAATAAACCATAGGCTAAAATGAGCTGCCACGTGCTTTGCCCCAACTGGAATTAAATTTTATAAATAGTAAATCGAACCCCTAATGACAGGTTAAAACCAAACAAGTCATCTACAGTTGAAACATTTTAACTAGAGATGTACCCAATCACATAAAAATCAGATTCCCGGATACAGAGACGGATACAGATTATTTGGATTACTGAGCCAGCTGAATGGAAAAAAATCGGCAGTAAATTGAAAATAATTGAAAGTGTTTATTGTATTTATAAAGGACCCTGTACATATGAATAATAACAGCAAATCAATGTATATCCAGAATATATTCGCAATTTTTATCTGTATATGAAGAATCACTATAATAATCAGATTTAGGCCCGGTATTTCCACCTTCAGATAAAGTTCCAGGTAACTATCTGACAGATAAGGTTATTTATAACTTCATCTGCTGAATAAATGTCAATACCAGTCAGTGAATCTAATACGTCAGTCTCATTATCCGTTAGATAACTATCCGATAGATACATTTGTATAGAAAGAAGGGATGACATTTAGGCCCGGTATTTCCACCTTCAGATAAAGTTCCAGGTAACTATCTGACAGATAAGGTTATTTATAACTTCATCTGCTGTATAAATGTCAATACCAGTCAGTGAATCCAATACGTCAGTCTCATTATCCGTTAGATAACTATCCGATAGCTACATTTGTATAGAAAGAAGGGATGACATTTATTCAGCAGATGAAGTTATAAATAACCTTATCTGTCAGATAGTTACCTGGAACTTTATCTGAAGGTGGAAAGACCGGGCCTTATTCAGCAGATGAAGTTATAAATAACCTTATCTGTCAGATAGTTACCTGGAACTTTAACTGAATGTGGAAAGACCGGGCCTTAGACAATAATAATATTTCCATTGAAAAAAGTTTCAACTATGATTGAGAAATGGTAGCTGTCAAATTTTATAGGTTATCTAGAGCAGGGCTTCTTAAAGTGGTGGGCCGCGGCCCCCTAGGGGGCCGTGACCATCCCACCAGGGGGCCGCGAAGAGCATCGAATATAACACTTGATAATTTTTTTTATTATTTAAAATGGATAAGTAGCTTTAACTTTCATACTACATAATATTATTCTTCATTGTAAATAGATTATTGAATGACTGAGCGTAAAAAAATTTACAAGGGTAGGTCAAAAAGTCTTTACAAACAATATAAAAACACATTATTTTGGATTAATTCCTTATTTAATTAATTTATTTGTTAACATCCTCCTTTTAGCTCGGTACACTTCGTTTCTCCAACTTTTTCAAGCCATCCAAAAAGTAAGATTCCGGAAGCCGTTAAAATAGGCATCTTTTTATGATGCCTCTTCGTTCAACGTGAATCTTTTTCAGGCGAGCCATTTCTTCATGTTAGAAAACAGAAAAAAGAGGCTGGGGGCCAAATCTGGTGAATATGGAACAATTCAAACAGTAATTCATGCATTTTCGCCATCAACCACAGGATTGCGTTTATTTTCCATAGTGGGTAACCCATCTAGCCGATATCTTTTTCATACCGAATTTTTCGTGCTAAATTGAAACTACTGAGTCATGTGATATGCTTGTGACCTCAACTAGTTAGCGCACTTTGACTCGTCGATCACTCAAAACGATATCGTGGATTTTATCAATCATTTCTGGCGTAGTCACTTCAAGTGGATGTCGCGAACGATGATTATCACTTGTGGATGTACGACCATGTTTAAACTCATTCACTCAATTGTAATCAGTTTTAAACGCTGGTGTAGATATGCCATGAACTTCATCCAACTCGGCTTTTATTTCCTTCGGTGCTTTGCCTTTCAAATGAAAGTGTTTAATCACTGCACGAAACTCGTTTTTTTTTTCATTGTTCCAAAATAACAAAAGTTGTTTGTTTCAATCGATTGTAAAAATGAAACCACGCAAAGGACATGGCTGTAAATTTGAGAGCAGTCTATTGACATGAGGTACTTTTCAGAAACAAACTTGTTTCCGACACTACTAGCGCAATCTCTTGGATTTTGTAAGAACTTATTGAGATCCGCCTTGGAAAAACGGATACGGATCCCTTAAAAAAACAAGTTTGTGAAAAAATGGATATTACTCGTGAAGGCTTTCGTTGGACGATTTTTTACGATTTTAGTAAAGGCCTAATCATTCTTCATCATGACAATGCAAGCTCCCACACAGCACGTCAAATAAATGATTAATTGAAGGAGAAAAACATCGAATTAATGTCTTATTGCAACGATTTTTTTTTGTTCCCCAATATCAAACAAAAAATGCGTGGATACCGATTTTCATCACCTCAAGAAGCTGTTGAAGCCTTTGAAAACCATGTTTTTGAGATACCAACTACCAACAAAAAATGTTTCGAGAATTGGTTTGAACGCATGCAAAAGTATATAAATCTTAAAGGCGAATATTTTGAAAAGCAATAAAACAGCCTGTTCCCAAAAAAAATTTTCTTTCTTCTAGCCCACGTATGTTAATGTAATTCTATAATTTGTTTCTTTTTTTTTTTTTAATGCAACGAAATTAATTCCTGCGTCAAAGGGTTAAAACCTAAAAACTAAAATACGAATTAAAAATAAAATTATTTGTTAAATAAATTTATAAAGTTCAGCTATTATAAATCCATGATATAATAGAGATCGTACACTGCGATTAAATGGTGAATGTGTTACGTGAGACAGATGGTGCTGTAGAGGGTTGTCACAGGGCTTCGCCCGTGGATGTCGGGAGTCTGCAGTCTGCCTCGTGATCCCACCACTGCCACCAGGCACATTATACACCACGTGACCTGCACAGTCGCTCTATATACTTCACACCTGTACTTGAACTTGATTCGGGCACCATTCAAAATCTAAGCATGCTGTTACAATACATGATATCTATAAATAATATTAATACATATAGAGCAGAAGGCTGAAGAAACCAAGGACATAATATTTTATATCGCGAACTTCCTCGAATTATTTATCAACAAAAGTGGTTTTATTGTTTTTCAAAATATTCTCCATGAAGATCAGTACACTTTTGCATACGTTTAAATCAATTTTTCCTCTCCGATTGAGGTATTTTCCACTCCGATTGTCAAATTATGTGGGATCCAACGCAATCAAATATTTTTGACGGCCAAATGTTCATGCAATAGTGAATATATGCTGGTCCCATTAATACCCAAGGATACCTAATTATCTTCAGTACATCAGTCAATTGGAAAGAATCAAAAAAAAGCTCTTAAATATTTTTGCTATAAATCCTCTACAGAATATGTAAACTATAATGCGGCATGTCTTTCCTTTAACATGTTACATTTGAGCGATCGTCGCACGCTTACAGACATGCTGACCTTATATAAAGTTGTAACTAATAATATTTCGTCTAATGAATTATTATCCTTAATAACATTTCGAATTCAGAGATGCAATACCCGTGGTACGGTACTTTTTCATCAACCCTTGTCAAACACCAAATCATTCGATAATTCAGTAATAAATAGACTTCTTAATAATAAATAGCACCTCTTATAATAACAATTTTTCAGATATTGACCTTTTTAACGTAAACCTAATTCAATTTAAACGCCTTTGTATTAATAAATTAAAGCACATACGTTCTGGCTGATATTATATCTTTTCCATTTTATCCGTTCTATACTTCTATACTTTAATATTTCTTTCCTTATTCAATTATATATTTATACATTAATATGTTAAACCTTGTTATGACCTTTTATGTAAACGTGTAAAAAATTTGATAGCGAACATTTCACCGGGTTTGTCCTATTTGTGTTCCAAACTATGTAAAATAAATAAAAATAAAATAAATAAAATACCTCAATCTCACGATAAGTCACATGACGATCTTGCAGTATCAGTTCACGCACAGCATCAATGTTTACCGGAACAACAACCGATTTTGGACGACCTTTACGAAATTCGTCCTTAAGCAAACTACGGCCACGATTGAAGTCAGCAAACCATTGATAAATAGTAGTACTTGATGGTGTTTCATCTCCAAAAGTCGAATTAAGTTCATCGATGCACTGTTGTTGGGTTAATCCAAGTTGAAAGTTGTAAAAAATAATCGCTCGAAAATTTTCACGATTTAATTCCATTTTAGCCGAGATGATTTTTTTTCAAATTACTGAAACACTGAGAACACAACTAGCGCTCGTACGTCAAAACTTTCTGAGTATGTATACCATCAAAAATATCAAACTTTACGATAGAAGCGTCAGTTGCCAGATGGCAGCACAGTTTAGCGCCATCTCGAAATATAAGAGGCAACCATCGTAGCATCGAGTTTTTTGTTTAACTCGATGTAAATAGATGCAATGAAATCAAATGTAAATGTATCATTATTCTGTCCATATGTCCGCGACATACGGTCTACATAAACATGAGGCACAGCAATGCCTCCATCATGTGGTGGACATGAATTAGTGCATTCACCTCATACATTAAATTACCTCACATATCTGCCCACCTATGATTTTGACTACTAAATACAAATATTTGGAAATTGTTCACATTTTACAAAAACAAATTCGTTAACAAGTTCACTAGAATTGTTTTAGCCTATTGATGTTTGATTGTCTTGTAAATGTATTCTAGGAATACAAAATTGTATTTGTTAAATAAATTACTTATTGGTGTAATCCTTATGGTTAAATACCATGGATCAGCGTTTCTCAACCTTTTCTGGCATGGGACCCCCCCAAAATAACTTAAATATTGTCTACGGCCCCCCTATATATATGTATATGTGTATATATATATATATATATATATATATATATATATATATATATACACGTAGCAAGCTTTGAAAGCAATAAAAAAAGAAACAAAATATCTCTAAAATAAACTATTTGACTATTTAGAAAAAAAAAAACTATTACATTTTACAATTATTTAAAAAAAAAAAAAAAATACAATTAACTATAATTATAATAACTAGTTATAACAGTATATTTTAGAGATATTTTGTTTCTTTTTTTGTTGTTTTCAAAGCTTGCTACGTAAAACTTATGTTGATTATTATTTTGTAAATAAATGGTCGCCATTTTGAAATGGTTAACATAAAAATATGACTTTTTGGTGTCATTGTAAAGCTAATTTAATGTACTTTTAGGAAAAAAATATAAAATTATCGATTCCCTATGCTAGATCAAAAGTTGACATAATTTCCGGTGAAACCGGAAGTGCCTCAGAATTCTTATAGTAACCTTTAGATGGGCCTTTTTGTCTAGTTTAACTTTTGTTCTGAGGATTTTTTGTATCTTTACAAATAAAGGACATTTTCGGGATGACCCGTTTCAAACAAACACCCTGTATATATATAGGCTTACCATAATTATGAAACTCTAAACCGGGACAAGAACGGGAGCTAGGGCAAAGGAAAAAAGTCTTACAGAAGAAATATGCAGATGGTCTGCTGCAGCAGAAAGTTAATTATTTTATTTATTGTACCAGTACAACAAATATTTTTAAGAGCAGGGTAATTTATAAATTGTTGTTGCTATATCAATATAATTCAATATTCATTTAGTCAATAATCGGGATTTATAAAAATGATTTAAAAAATAGTTTTGTTTCTCTAGTTATAGCCAATAGTGTATGCATGTATGTGTTTCTATATTGTCCATAAAAGCACGTTCTAAATAACAATGACTTACATTATAAAATTAACAAAAATTTCTACAAATACCAGGTCTACAAGTATGAAATGCGGATTTTTTTAAAAAATAAATCACATTAAACTCAAAAGAACAGTAAAAGTTTATTTATTCAAAGTATGCTCCATTAGAAGTTATACATTTTTCCCATCTTTCAGGTAATTTGTGAATACCTCGCCAGTAGAACTCTTCCACTTTCCCCGCAAACCATTCATCTAGCCATTCTTTCACATTTTCATATGAACAAAAGTGCTGGTCGGCAAGTGCGTGACCCATCGATGCGAACAAGTGGTAATATGAAGGGGCCAAGTCTGGTGAGTAAGCGGCATGGGGTAGCACTTCCCACTTAAGTGCCTCCAATGTGTTGCAAACTGCTTTTGCCTTATGTGATGGAACGTCATCGTGAAGAAAAATTACCTTGTGCTGTCTTCCTTCATATTCTGGTCGTTTTATGAGTAGCGAATGGTTCAATTCGATCAGTTGTTGTTGGTAGCGTTGGGTATTAACTGTTTCACTAGGTTTTAACAATTCATAATAGACCACACCTTTTTGGTCCCACCAAGTACAGAGCATTGTCTTTTTGCCAAAGCGATTCGGTCTTGCAGTTGATGTGGATGATGAGCCTGGGTTCACCCGTAATTTTTTGCGTTTGGGATTTTCAAAATAAATCCATTTTTCATCGCCAGTAATGATACGATGCAAAAAAGACTTACTTTTGTATCGTGCAAGCAAAATTTCACAAGTGTTTTTGTGTTTTTCCATCTGCCTCTCATTCAATGCATGTGGAACCCATCTGCCGATTTCCTGAATCTTACCCATCTCTCGTAGGCAATTGGAAACAGCTTGTTGACTAACGCCTAACTGCTCTGTTAGTTTTTTTTGTGATTGACTATCGACTTCCTGTAGCAATGTTTCCAATTTTGTATCTTCATATTGTTTTGGAGGTTTTCCATGTTCTTTGTCTGTAAGATCAAAGTCACCACTTTTGAACCGCCGAAACCATCGTTCACACGTATCTTGCGATGGAGCATATTCACCATAAGCTTCTCGAAGCAGTCGGTATGATTCAGCAGCAGTTTTTTTCAAATGAAAACAAAACAGTAGTACTGTCCGCGAATGCTCTTTATTTGGCACAAAATTTGACATTTTTAACACAGCAAAACAAAACTATATAATCACTTTTCAAATTATAACCTATACGCATTTGACACTTAATGATAAGTTAACAAAACGCCATATATGTTGAAACTTTGAACTACACACTCTGTTTGCGCGGCAAGTTTGAAAAAAATCCGCATTTCATACTTGTAGACCTGGTACCTTTCCAGTCGTTCCAATTTTGGTCTGCATGGAATCCAAACACTAAAGTCCACACTATAACACACTATTTCAAGTATTTTCTGCACTTTTATCACTTAAAAACAACGTCATAAAACGTCAGAAAAAAATGAAGACGCCACTTGCAAAAATCACGTATCACTACATATCAAGATGGTTAATCGTGATAAAACTCATTAAGGAATATAGTCATTATCAATTAATACATAAGGAACAGAATTGCTTAAAATAATTCTTTATGAGAATAAACACATATATTAATATTTTATCAATAGTATACAGGTGGTTGAAATTGAACTACCGGGCCCAATACACTATTTTTTTATTATTGAAGATGAGGTATAACGTTAAATTTGGAAGTTACGGAAGGTACTACATTTATATATACATTTTGATTGAGGATTTACTAAAATTTCAGAGCTATAGCGTTGGAGACACGGCCTATATGGTAAAATGGGAGCACAGAGGTGATAATAGGATGACTTTTGGGCTATCAATGATAATTCTGAGATCTCAGAAAGGGATGAAAATTACTATTGGAAGTATAATGGAGTTATCTCTCGAGAATTTTATACAGATTATTTTTTTATTTAAAGGTTCATTTGGAGAGCTAAGGTGTCCCCCCGGGCATTATGACCTTAAGGCCCGGTCTTTCCACCTTCATTTAAACCACTAGGTAACTATCCGACAGATAATGTTATCTGGAACTTTATCTTCTGAATAAATGTCATTACCAAGCAGTGAATTCAATACATCAGTCTCACCATCCGTTAGATAACTATCCGATAGATACATTTGTATTGAAAGACGAGATGACATTTATTCATCACAGAAGTATCATATAACCTTATCTGTCAGATAGTTACCTGAAGCAGTGTTTCCCAACCGCCAGTCCTGTAGATATATATATATATATATATATATATATATATATATTATAAATGTCATTATACTTCCAATAGTAATTTTCATCCCTTTCTGAGATCTCAGAATTATCATTGATAGCCCAAAAGTCATCCTATTATCACCTCTGTGCTCCCATTTTACCATATAGGCCGTGTCTCCAACGCTATAGCTCTGAAATTTTAATAAATCCTCAATCAAAATGTATATATAAATGTAGTACCTTCCTGTAGTAAATTTGACATTTGTTAATGTCAAATCATCGACAGCTTATAAATTGACCGAGTTGTTTGCTGACAGAGAGCGTTAAATAAATAAAAAATAAAAATCCTGATCCGGATACGGATTTTTTTTTTTTTTGCGGACCATTCACATTTCTCACAAGTTTCTTATACAAGACTAACAATCAGATTGTTAGTTTGGTATGAGGAACTGTAATCCATGGCAGCGTTTCTCAACCGGGGGGCCGTGAAAGCTTCGTCGGGGGGCTGCGAAGTCATATAAAATCGAAGCAAGAAATTATAATAGAAAAACGCTCAATTTTGCAAGATATATTCATAAATATATGACATTTATATTCATTAAAATATACCTTTTAAACTTAAATAAAATAAATTATACTTATTTTGATAACTAATTTAAACTAAGTAAAACGGTTCACGTTGGAGGTACTTCAAGTACTTTCAAGTAGGCACGACTTGAACTTGCAATATTTTTTGTTATGCTCCGAGCTACTGTTAGCTAAAGAGTATAGATGCGAAAGTGTTCAAAGGAAAAAGTGGAAAGTTCAAAATGGAAAGCAACTTGGAACAATGGAACACTTGTAAATAAAAATACTTGCAAGCCATTATAGGTAATCGTAGCAGATATTAAAAACATTTTTATGGAAAAGTTGTTTTTTTTCAAAAGTTTTATCCAATTATACCCAACACGCCATACGTTCCTATATAAAAAATCGAAGTTGTCCTTGATATTCTGTACTTCCGGTTTGTTCCGAAAATTTAAATACTACCATCCGATTATTTGGGTAAACTCTGGTCACCAAATTTTTTCCCAACTTGCTCACACATCGTCTTTTCAAGAAAAATCGTGTTTCCTCTATCTTTATACACCTTGAGATCCCCCCTCGCTCCCCCTCTCTCTCTCACTCTCTCTCACTCTATATATATATATATATATATATATATATATATATATATATATATATATATATATATATATATATATATATATATATATATATCTACAGGACTGGCGGTTGGGAAACACTGCTTCAGGTAACTATCTGACAGATAAGGTTATATGATACTTCTGTGATGAATAAATGTCATCTCGTCTTTCAATACAAATGTATCTATCGGATAGTTATCTAACGGATGGTGAGACTGATGTATTGAATTCACTGCTTGGTAATGACATTTATTCAGAAGATAAAGTTCCAGATAACATTATCTGTCGGATAGTTACCTAGTGGTTTAAATGAAGGTGGAAAGACCCGGCCTTAAGGTCATAATGCCTGGGGGGACACCTTAGCTCTCCAAATGAACCTTTAAATAAAAAAATAATCTGTATAAAATTCTCGAGAGATAACTCCATTATACTTCCAATAGTAATTTTCATCCCTTTCTGAGATCTCAGAATTATCATTGATAGCCCAAAAGTCATCCTATTATCACCTCTGTGCTCCCATTTTACCATATAGGCCGTGTCTTCAACGCTATAGCTCTGAAATTTTAATAAATCCTCAATCAAAATGTATATATAAATGTAGTACCTTCCGTAACTTCCAAATTTAACGTTATACCTCATCTTCAATAATAAAAAAATAGTGTATTGGGCCCGGTAGTTCAATTTCAACCACCTGTATACTATTGATAAAATATTAATATATGTGTTTATTCTCATAAAGAATTATTTTAAGCAATTCTGTTCCTTATGTATTAATTGATAATGACTATATTCCTTAATGAGCTTTATCACGATTAACCATCTTGATATGTAGTGATACGTGATTTTTGCAAGTGGCGTCTTCATTTTTTTCTGACGTTTTATGACGTTGTTTTTAATTGATAAAAGTGCAGAAAATACTTGAAATAGTGTGTTATAGTGTGGACTTTAGTGTTTGGATTCCATGCAGACCAAAATTGGAACGACTGGAAAGGTATTTGTAGAAATTTTTGTTAATTTTATAATGTAAGTCATTGTTATTTAGAACGTGCTTTTATGGATAATATAGAAACACATACATGCATACACTATCGGCTATAACTAGAGAAACAAAACTATTTTTTAAATCATTTTTATAAATCCCGATTATTGACTAAATGAATATTGAATTATATTGATATAGCAACAACAATTTATAAATTACCCTGCTCTTAAAAATATTTGTTGTACTGGTACAATAAATAAAATAATTAACTTTCTGCTGCAGCAGACCATCTGCATATTTCTTCTGTAAGACTTTTTTCCTTTGCCCTAGCTCCCGTTCTTGTCCCGGTTTAGAGTTTCATAATTATGGTAAGCCTATATATATACAGGGTGTTTGTTTGAAACGGGTCATCCCGAAAATCTCCTTTATCTGGAACTTTATCTTCTGAATAAATGTCATTACCAAGCAGTGAATTCAATACATCAGTCTCACCATCCGTTAGATAACTATCCGATAGATACATTTGTATTGAAAGACGAGATGACATTTATTCATCACAGAAGTATCATATAACCTTATCTGTCAGATAGTTACCTGAAGCAGTGTTTCCCAACCGCCAGTCCTGTAGATATATATATATATATATATATATATATAGAGAGAGAGAGAGAGAGAGTGAGAGAGAGAGGGGGAGCGAGGGGGGGGGGATCTCAAGGTGTATAAAGATAGAGGAAACACGATTTTTCTTGAAAAGACGATGTGTGAGCAAGTTGGGAAAAAATTTGACCAGAGTTTACCCAAATAATCGGATGGTAGTATTTAAATTTTCGGAACAAACCGGAAGTACAGAATATCAAGGACAACTTCGATTTTTTATATAGGAACGTATGGCGTGTTGGGTATAATTGGATAAAACTTTTGAAAAAAAACAACTTTTCCATAAAAATGTTTTTAATATCTGCTACGATTACCTATAATGGCTTGCAAGTATTTTTATTTACAAGTGTTCCATTGTTCCAAGTTGCTTTCCATTTTGAACTTTCCACTTTTTCCTTTGAACACTTTCGCATCTATACTCTTTAGCTAACAGTAGCTCGGAGCATAACAAAAAATATTGCAAGTTCAAGTCGTGCCTACTTGAAAGTACTTGAAGTACCTCCAACGTGAACCGTTTTACTTAGTTTAAATTAGTTATCAAAATAAGTATAATTTATTTTATTTAAGTTTAAAAGGTATATTTTAATGAATATAAATGTCATATATTTATGAATATATCTTGCAAAATTGAGCGTTTTTCTATTATAATTTCTTGCTTCGATTTTATATGACTTCGCAGCCCCCCGACGAAGCTTTCACGGCCCCCCGGTTGAGAAACGCTGCCATGGATTACAGTTCCTCATACCAAACTAACAATCTGATTGTTAGTCTTGTATAAGAAACTTGTGAGAAATGTGAATGGTCCGCAAAAAAAAAAAAATCCGTATCCGGATCAGGATTTTTATTTTTTATTTATTTAACGCTCTCTGTCAGCAAACTACTCGGTCAATTTATAAGCTGTCGATGATTTGACATTAACAAATGTCAAATTTTGCGAATATAGTAATGACACATTTCAATATTGCCATTTAGTGGTCGTTTGTAAAAACATAAAAGGTATACCCCTAACATTTTGACCGCCAAAATGAAATTAAAAACGCATTTATTATACAAAATAAAAATAAAATAATTTCAACATAAGCAAAGCAAATTAAAAAAAATTGGAATAGTCTCAGATCATATTTTTTGTCATCAATTGTGAAATGACAAGTGACTGGAAAGGTGACCGTCATAATTCTTGAATTCAACGAATACATTCTTATTTAAAAATACTACTGTCTGCAGGTATATATTACAAACACTTTTTCAAAAAGATATAATTGTTTATGTTGCAAAAACAATATTTATGTGTACATTATAAATGCATGTGTATATATTTCGAACTAGAATCGAGTAGTAGTAGTAGGGGCACAGTTTCTAACACCACGGTGTAAATGTTGCCCCTAATAGTTCAGGCAACTTAATTAGCATGACTGTTAGAAGAGAAACCTAATGCTATAACTGGCTCTACACTGCATCAAATGGCATTGGCGAATATGTTAGTTAATTTAACATCTCGCAGTAACTATGGCTTTTTGCACGTTGATTTCAGAAATTAATTAAATAAGGTTATTCTGTAGTAAATTTCAAGTGTATCTACGTTTATATTGTTATATTTCTAATAAAATCTGAAAATAGGGGATAGGCATGATTTTTTTAATTTTTTTTATTATATTCCTCTTGTTGCATATAAACATAAAAAACAGTTTTTTTTTTTTTTTTTTAATTTGAATGCTGAAAAAAATCATAAATGTATGTAGCGCGCGAAAACGACGTGTGACGTCATACCCCTTCCAGCTGACGCATGACACTACTAGCTTACCCAGCGTACATAGTCTGTTATGAACTTATTTGTTTGTATAACTTTTATAGGTTATGTAAAGTTAGAGTGATTTTAATTAAAATAAAGTTTAATTCTATAAAAACAATTTATACATGTTTACCGAATTAAATTTTATATTAAAATATATAAAATGTGGAAGATCCAGGCCCCAGTACTTCGAAACATTATCGAAAATATTGTTCAGTACCGATGTGCACAATTAGTTCAACTAGAAATCCAAAAAAACAATTTATATCATTACCTGATGGCGAAAAACAACAGAAAAGGCGAAATTTGTGGCTGAAAGCTATGAGGCGAAATAAAACCGATATTTCAGAAAAAAGTAAACTTTATGTTGTGTGCATAAATGCATCAATGTTGGGTAAATTATCACTCTGAGCCCTAACAAAATCTTTATCTGCCATTTTAATAGTAAATGCGTGAAAAATTGTTTAAAAACAAATACAAAACTCTCGAACAATACAATATACACACGTGTAAAGATTATGTTGTAGCTGATCTGTGACGTGAAACCCCTATCGTTTGACGTCATACTCAGTCGTTTTTACTCGGCAACCTTCGCGGCGTGGTCGGCTTATTTCAAATTTACAATATTTTAATTAAAAAATTTGGCTATAATATTAATTAAAATGTGATTTTTGTTTTGTTAGGTGACATAACTAACATTAACATATCAAAATAATGTAGTTTTAAGGAAATTTTATGCGTATCCCCTATTCAACGAACAAGTCGTGACTAGTTCGCATACTGCACTAATATAAAAACGAAAGAACTTTCCGGTACAACTAATATAAAGTTTAGCTTGTAGTACTGGTAGTTGATGTTTGGGTGGTATAAAAGAAAGATTTCCCTCCTACCGAAGGAAAATCGAGTCCATATCCACCTGCAGATCTTCTGCACCTCTTTGATCTGTAGAGTGCAGAAAGCAGTGTTGAAATTTAAAGCTATGCCACTGGCATTGTTGTAATGTATCTAGTTACAAGTATCTAGATACAATAACTAGATGATACCGAGCTGATATAATAGTTTATTAATTATAAATTGTCATTTTGAATATTTTATTTTTGCTTTAAGCAAAATTCAATCTGAAATTCTGATATTTACATATTAAATTTACATGGAAATGAAAATGGGTCATTATTAACGAAAACTTTTTAAGTTTTTTAATAAATATTTTTGATATTTTAATGACCAATTTAATAAAAACGTATGAAAATTATATCCACACAAGTGGTTTGAGAGTGGACTGTGATTTTGTGAGGCCTTGGACAAGACAAATTAAGGCCCTTCAATATTATTCAGTGATTTAAAGTACACTTTGATATTTTTAGACCGCCTCACCCAAGGGCCGGCCATGCTAGTGTAGATATTAAGTTCATTTCCTTATTGAAATCAGTAAGGTAAGTAGGTGTATTTCCTAAAGAACGTAGAAAAACATTATTTTTTTTGATAATTCATAAAAATTTAATTTGTAAGCGTCAGAATGTCAACTAAAATTTTGTTTGTAAATTAAATTTGTATGGAATGTCAGAAAAAATAATCACATATTTCTTATCAGTAATTTTTTATTAGTGATCAAAAATCAGGGCTAAAATTTGATTGAAAGGAACATTCCCCTAACAAGAACATAGCTGCGTATCTATAAGACTAATATATGCATAATACATACGTTATTTAGTAAAAAATTATTCCGTAGAATAGTGTTTTGCCTTGAATTTAGTGGGCTTTTTGTGACATCACGGTAATTTTTGAAGAGCCTGCATAATACTGATTAACATACAATTTCTTAAACATGTTTTTATATGGTATTTTCATTTTTCAGTGATTTTTTCCGGAATATCTATCTGTATCTAGATACAAATTTTTTTAGTATGTTTCTGTGACTAGATATTTTTTATAATTCTGTATCTATATCTGAATCTAGATATATTTTTTCTTAAGTATCTGTATCTAGATATTTTTTAAATGTATCTATTACAACACTGACCACTAGGTCCGTTTCAAAGTTGTTTTAATGAAAGTACGTGGGCATATTGAAAACTAATGCCTCCATGACCATAACTTTTATAATGACGGGCCAGACCGTGTCAAAAGTGGTTTGCCATTTACCTTAAGTATCTGTACATAAGTCCTCCTAGCGGAGATTCTCAACATCGCGTTTGCGCATGACAGTTCTAAACATGGCGGCCGGCATGGATGTGCGGTTAAAACAACGAGCTGTCATTGAATTTCTTACTGCGGAGGGTGTAGCGCCCATTGATATCCATGGAAGGTTAAGTGCCGTCTACCGTGAGGCGTGTGTTGATGTGAGTACTGTGAAAGACGCAAGTCCTGCTGAAACGGATGTACATGATCGGGCACGCACTGGAGAAACTTGGGTTTCATGACGTTTTACCTCATCCACCTTATAGCCCAAATCTTGCACCTTGTGACTTTTTCCTATTTCCAAAGCTTAACAAACATCTCAAGGGCAAGCGTTTCTCTTCGGATGCAGAGGTGATAGCGGAGGTGCGGAAATGGTGCCGTGGGAAGTCTTCAGACTTTTTCCGTGACGGACTTGAAAAACTCTTACGACGTTGGCGTAAATGTATTACTGTCAATGGCGATTATGTGGAAAAGTGAATATATCAGTGCGTAGAGGACAGTTTATACTATTATTTCACATCTATATGTAAACCATATAGTATTAGTATTAGTAATAATCTTTATTCATGCCTTTCGGCTTCGAATTAAGTACATTTCATACATACATTTTTTCCAAACCCATTAATTGTATAATAATCAAAACTTACAAAAATTCATTTAAAGGAAAAAAAAAACAAAACAAAATAAAAAGATATATATATATATATATATATATATATATATATATATATATATATGGATATTTAAACAAAAAATCCAAAAAAATCAGAAAATGTCACATTGCTTATATTGCATAACAAAAGTTTTTTTTTTTTATGAAAAAACATCAGTCTTTTGGCTGTTTTGGAGTTTCTCTTCTATTCCTCACCTTCCTCATCCATTTTATACCACTTCCGGATTCCCCAAGTACCTTTTCCTGTCGCCCTGGATCTTCCCCTATTCCCGGGCAGCGTCGCAAGTGGTAGAGAGTTTCTGGCTGTTCCCCGCATGTCCTACATTTCCTGTCTTCCTCTCTCTTCCAGAATTGGTTCTCTGCTGCCTCATTCCCGCATCTGAACCTCGCTATGAGATTCTGATGTTTGTTAGTTTTGATCAGGTACTCTGGTAAGGTTATTCCTTGTATCCTATAGTAGTATTTGTTGTACCTCGTTGTGTCGATCCTGTTTTGTCGCTCTTGGTCTTGAATTTCTCTGTCTCTTTCCGCCAGCATCTGCAGGAAATCCTCTCCTTCTTCTTGCATCCTCTTTATTTCTTCTAATCCATATCCGTTCCTCTCGTAGTATTTCCTTCTCTCAGTGCCCCAATTTGTTTGGCTATTTCTTTCCCTTTCTTTTAGGCAATCTTCTAGGATTTTATTACTACTTAATCTTATTCTCTGTTCATATTTTGCGGCTCTGACTTCGGTGTTTATTCTAATTTTGTCCCTCTTTGTTTCGGTCATCAGTATGTAGCTAGGGGTCTGCCTGTCTAGTTGTAGCGTCCACTTAATGTATACTTCCTGTGTTCTTTCTATCTCTTCATGTTCTCTCCACCCCCATATCTCTGATCCGTAAAGGAGAATTCCCTTTACTAACTTGTCATATAGGAACATCCTCTTCTGGAAATCCGTTCTAAATTCTTTTCTCCTACACTCCAAACTTGACCCATAGCGTTCCTTGCTTTTTTCTGTCTGTCTTTAATATGTTTTGAATCTCCATTGTTTTTTTGAAATGTAAACTATATATCAATTACTAAAAAAGTTATAGCCATGGAGGCATTAGTTTTCAATATGTCCTCGTATTTCCTTAGCGGCCCGGAAACGATCCACACCCGGTTCAGCCCGGTGATTACACAGGACATTTATATGGCCAGCCCAAAATATTAGTTCTTAGATTTGGAATGAAAAAACCAAAATATTAATTTAAACTAAATACTCCTGTACACATTGTTTTATTTTATTTTATTCTTTAAATATTGAAGTTTTTTGAAATATTCCTACTTAAATAATAATTAAAATAATAATTATCAATAATCAGAAGAAAAAATGCAAATGTAGCAACTGTTTTGGGTTATTCTGAATATTATTTCTGAGTAAAAACATGATACAGTAAAATTGATAGTTCGCAATATTGAAAATGACATCGACAAAACAAATATTACACACATGATAACAGACGCTAATTTATAAAATCAGTGTTCTGTACAAAATAACTAGCAACAAAGTATATAAATGTATCAGTCCTGCAAATGCAATGCCACGGGCGCCAACATAAATGCAATAAATATAGTCGATCCACTCAGCAGCACAAATAAATCAGTATTTTAATCTACACCACCAAATTAGAAATCAACGAAAACAATGCACCAGAAATATCCATTCTAACAACCGAGCATTCATAAGTATAATGCAGCACCTACACGCTTTAAAAATAAATTCATTCTTTAAATTTTACAGTGTCTGCTAATTACGCACTAAACACGTGCGTAAGTCACTGGCTAAGTCATGTGCTGCTTAGAATTATATTTAGTACTGGCGTTTTTTACATTTGTATTCTAGTTTGGAGTATTGCCAAATTTGTAGACAGCTCGTGAAAATAGTGTTTCTTTCCTCATTACATAGATGTCTCTGTTGAATATTGTCACGGGTGCATTCGCTATTTATAATTAATCGATTTACTAAAATAAATTTATGAATATATTGCGAAAATTTTATGATATTTTTGGATGGATGAGACATTGCCTTGATGGGATCCTGGGTTTTGTTTACATTTATTCAGAGGCGTGCACAAACTTCAGATTTAGATCATTGCTGTCCAGTTCAGATGATTGATTAGGTTAGGCTAGGTTTACTTATATTAGGTTAGGTTAAGTTCTGTGATATTAAGTTAAATTATATTATATTAGGCTAGGTTATATTAAGTTTTAGATAGGTTTAAAGACCCATTCAGACTTCCAAATTAAGCTCTAGTTGATTTAATTTTTAGGGTTTTGTAGGTATGACCACCAAAAAACCTTTATAACGTCACTCATGTGTCTGTCTGTCTGTACGATAGAAATTGTAGCCAAACGGTTGAACATAGAAAGTTGAAATTTGGAATACTTGTACAACTTTTTGACCCACATATAGGAAAACTAAAGACCAAAAAAATACAGCGCGGATAAATATAAACAACTATGTATTTAAGAAAAAATAAATATTTTTTTAAAATTTTGAGTAGTGTATCAAATGAAACCTCTTAATGCGTGAATGCACACATTTTTATTTATTTTTTTTTTTATGGGGTTTTTGTCAATATAATGGCAAAAAACTTTTGTCCCCCACCCTATCTCCCAGAGGGGTTGAATTAAAATCTTAAAAAAATCTCAATAATGTTCTGGAAACCGGAATAGTTCAACAGGAAATTTTGAACAAATTGGTTTTTCAATTGGTGTCGTCGAAAAAAATATTTTCTTAAAATTTATTGGGTGGTATCAAAATAAAGCTCTTGAGACGTAGATAAAGAAACGGGAAGTAGTTTTTTTTTAATACCTTTTAACCCTAAGGGGTTAAAATTAAAGATCTGAAAAAATTCTAAGCAATGTAAATTGCTATGAACCGGAAACGTACGAGAGGAATTTTTTTATCAGATTTCGTTTTTAGAAAATATTACAGTTTTTGTGTTATTGAAACATTTTTTTTTTTTTTTTTAATTTAATTTTTATTTCGGGGATATTATTATATTCCTGTTTCTAGGTATCATGACCATATTTTCAATCTGTGTACATTCCGGAGTAATATGGTCAGTATTACGTTCATTTTTAGGGTTTTGTAGGTATGACCAAAAAACCCTTATACCGTCATTTTGTCGTCTGTCTGTCTGTCTGTCTGTTCGGTAAAAATTGTAGCCAAACGGCTAAATCTAGAGAGTTGAAATTTGGCATGCTTGTACAACTTTTTGACCCGCACATAGGAAAAATACTAAAACATCTAAAAAACATATCCCCCTAAAAATATAAACAAATATGTGCTCATCGAAAAAAAAAAATATTTTTTTAAAATTCTGAGTACGGTATCAAATGAAAGCCCTTAGTACGTGGATTAACGATCAAATTTTTATTTTTGCAAAATAAATTATTTTGAAGCGATTTTTGCCAAAATTGTGCAAAATTTTTTTGTCCCACACCCTGTAGCCCAGATGGTTTAAACTAAAAATATGAAAAAATTCTAAGTAATGTACATTGGTGTGAACCGGAATAGTACAACAGGAATTTTTCAGATTATGTTTTTGGAGAAAAACGCATTTTTTGTGATTTTTGGCTAATAATGTACACAAGTTATAGCTTTGTAACACGCCACAGTGGAACGTGTTGCTGGTGTAGTGGTATTAGTCGTTGATTTTTCAACCAAGTAACCCGATCCGAAAGGGATCGAACCCTGTGAGAAGAGACTATATTATTTTTCGTTTTTTTTTTTAATTTTTATATTGTTTAAATTATTTTTTCAAAATTATAGTTATATTTTGGCAAATGTTGCATTTAATTTTTAAAAGCGTAAATTTAATAACCAGTGGAAATTGTTTAAATTATAATTTAATTCTGTTTCAATGTACACGAAATCAGAGGGACGGAACTTATAACAACCAATGGAAGCCATAGGCGCAATTTTTAAAATTCTTAATGAACCTTGCTATATAAAAAAAAATACTGCACCTATTTAGAAACTTAAATAATGGTATTAGGCGTTCGAATTAAAATTAACAAAAAAAATATTTTAATATAAAATTTGTTTTCGCATCCAAAATAATCATCATTCACTTACTAAATACCTGCAAAACCCTGAAATGTGTGAAAATTCACACTTCACATAAATTTTTTAACGTACACATAAATAGAAAGACCTACAGTTTATAGCCGGTTGCAAAAAAGCTAAGTAGAACCTGTAATTCGTATTAATAATTTTTGCACAAATTATTTGACATAAGCAGGAGTTGAACTCACGTCTGTAGTCTTGCTTAGCAGTCAAACGGCATGTACAAACGATTTAACGCTTAAGGCAATAGGTTCGCTCTAGGTTTGATTAAGTTAGATTATATTTAATTGGATTGTACATATTTAGTGTCTGCAGGTCTTTGTAAACGGCATCTACCACCTGCTTTTTGGTCAACCTCTCCTTTTCTTTGTTACTATTCCTTCTTCTAACACTTATTTCAGCATTACAGAAGCTGCGACTAAAGCTAGGTTTCCACATGCATAGATTATTGGCGCCAGTTTTTTGCCAGTTTTATGGCGCCAACTTTAGTGGCACCAGTATGTGTTTCCACAATTTCTATCAGTTTTCAACTGGCACCAGATTAAAAATGGCGTCAACTGAGTAACTTCAAGCAAGCATTAATGTGGTAGTGCAAATTTTGTCTGTTGTGCTCCAAAAAATACTAAAAAGAAAGAAACGAAAGCATAGATGGTGGGTTCGTAAATGGATTGCACGTAGAGATGTTTTCGGTGCATCCAATACTTTAATTCAAGAGATAGCTAATGAAGATCAAGAAGCATATTTTAATCATTTGACAATGACACATGAAAATTTCGTATTTTTGTTGAACCGTATTTCCAATCAAATACAAAAATTAAACACGCACAGAGTTAACATCAAAATCTTTGATTGCATCAGACATAACCTCAACTATTTTTCTTAATGCGTCATCTCTCTTATTTCGATCCTTATAGGATGAAATTTTATGGTTCCAGAGGCATGGTTATTGCTCGTATGCCTCCAAAAACTGAATTATTAGTGCCGATGGCCATTTTTTTGAAACTTTCGCCATTGCACTGGCGCGTTTCCTCGCTAACTGGCGCCAAAAAGTATAACCGCTTCATACTTTAACTGGCGCAATGATAAGTGGCGCCAGTTGAATCAGCATGTTTCCATATGCAACTTAACTGGCGCCAATCGAGTGGCGCCAATAATCTATGCATGTGGAAACCTAGCTTAATGATCTAACCACCCTAGTCTCTGAGCTTTATTTACCCCAACTATGTTCGATTCACCATAAAGGTTCATCAGTTCACTGTTTGTTTTATATACCGTCGACCTTTTTTCCACCATATAGTTTTCTTAAAACTTTCCTTTCCCATATCTCTTCTATTTTCCTGCTGTCATTGCTTAACTTCCATAGTTCACACCTGTACAGCACCGGCCTTATAATTCTTCTATACACTACTAGCTTTGTTGTTCTTGCCACTTTTTTGGATGCTAGAAATTTAAATAAGGAACTTCAATTCCTTTTGCTAGTCTTGTTACTATTTCTAATTCTTCGTTGTCATTATTATTATTACTCCTAAATACACATGACTGTTTACGTGTTTAAATCTGTACAGTCTTCCGTTTTATACTGTGGTTTGAAAATGTGGTTTGAATGTGGTTGCCCAATTATTGATAGCCCTACCTCATCTGAGGCTTCCTCTAAACACTTGAATACTTTTTCCAGCTCATATCTTGTTCTGATCATGATAGCGATATCGTTCACATAAGCTAGAGACTGACGCTTCTGACGATAGATGGTTCCTTTGGTGTAAATATTATTTGTCTCATTGCCCGTTCCAGAACAAGATTGAAAAGTACGGTTGACATAGGGTATACTTGTCTTAAATCTCTCTTGACTAAAAAAGCTTTTCGATTTCTTTCCATCTGTTGTTAATTTACTGCCTGTATTTGTAAGAGTCATTTTGACTAACTGCACTATAGACTTTAATTCCGATGAGCAAATGCAAAAGGAAGATTTACAGTAGAACATTTTAAGAAGCATTAATATTTACAAACGTAATATTTCCGCAAGTATTAAATTTAAAAATAGGTAACATCTGAAAACCAAACATGTGATTAATTTAGATGACATTTTAACAGAATTTTGAGGTTGACAGTTTGAAGTAATGGCTGCCGTTGTCATGAAAATTTGCTGTATGTAAAAACGACTTGCTGGTAGCCAATCATAGATCAGCTTTTTGGCACGGTATTTGTGAATCACTCCTTCGAATTAAAAAACAGAGTATATGTTATCAGGTATTTGTATGATATTAAGGGCCGAGAGTTCCAGTTGCTAATAAACTGTCCAATAAGTTTATTAGCAACATAAATTTTTTTCCGAGAGTTCCACCCCTAAATAGTTATTAGGTTGCTAATAAACAGGCTTATTTGTCTAATAACTTATAGGCAACATGAAGTGCTTAATAAAGTGACATATAACCAAAAACAAGTTCGCAAAATGTGTTAATATTTCAATTTTAATTATAAACCGTATAATTTTAAAAGAATATACGAATGTGTAGTTTTTAAACATTTATATAATAGTGATTTTAGTGTTTTATATACATTTAAGTTATATTTTGGCGAAATCGACGATCTGTTTGGGTGAATTTATAAATTATGGACAACCGTTTTTAGAATATTTTGGGCATTTATTGTAAATGTGATATATAAAGAACAATATATAAATATATATTTTTAAATAAACATTGTCTTTTATTTTTACATATGTATTTATTTCAATTACGATTACAACACACTACAAACAATACTTTAAGCATTACTATTTATATAAAAATGATAGAGAATAAGAAGACAGACGCAATTATTGGCAGAATAATAAAGATGTGTGGCTGAAAATTGCTGATAAGTTTAATTCATATTGTTTAAGGAATGTAAAATAAAGCAAAATATGGCTGTCTTCTTATTTTCAGTCACTTTTGTATTATAAAATGCTATTTTTATTAACTTCTCTTCTATCTATATTGTCCTCTTTTTCTGTGATAAAATTTGTTGAACGCCGTTTAATTGTCATTTTAACAGTACCACAAAAAATATACGTGATGTCATTGAATGTCAAGTCAAACTATTTATTGTCAAAATATTTAATGTCAAAATATTCAGTGTCAAAATTTCATCTCACTTTAGCTCTACAAATTTACGTATAGCTCTATCCCTCTTGCACCGTGTTACTATCTTCATAAGAAATACCAATGCAAAAACAAAAAATTATGTTGCTAATAAACTATTAGAAGGATTTTGTAACTTGGAAATCACCAATAAATTTATTAGCTTCATAAATATATTATGTGTCAAATAACTATTAGGGAGTTTATTAGGAACTGGAACTCTCGGCCCTAAGTATTTCATATAGTTTTTCTCTTTTTATTTGTTATTTTATACATTAAAATAATTATTACCATTTGGTTTGTTTTACTATTGATTAAATTAAAATTTTGAGAGTGATTCCAAAAGTCAACTCAAATAAAATTACTCAAAGCAAGAACAACACAAATAAACACTGTAAACAAAATATATCATAAAGATTACTAATATTGCTTAATATGTATGAAAATAATGCAAATATGACAAAATCTTGTCTGGTATTACCAGACATAACAAATTCTCGTATTTATCTTCCGGCTTAGATATGTGTGTGGGAGCGGAAATCACAAGCCAAATGTCCCACGCACTCGGACATTATATTAAAATAAGATAAAATGATATAAAATTAGATTAAAAATTTCGAGTACCCCTCGTTATGACCTTTCCAACAATAAACTAGATAGAAGAACAGAGCCAAATTGCACACCGATAGCAGGAACTCGGTTAAAAACAGTGGCGTAGATGAGAATTATTTACCAATTTACAAAAAAATAATTTCGTTCGTGTGATTTGTTATACGAGGTCTGTTCAAAAAGCATCGCGAATTTTGTGTTTTTTCAAAAATTATTGATTTATTCATGAATATCTATTTTATCCCCTTCAAAGTAATCCCCACCAGATATTATACACTTGTGTCAACGTTTTTTCCAATCCTCGAAGCACTTGAAAAAATCATTTTTTGTGATCTTGTTCAGCTCCTCCTTCGATGCCGTTTTTATCTCCTCACTCGTAGCGTAGCGTCGTCCTTTCATGGGCCTCTTCAGTTTCGGGAACAAGAAAAAGTCACAGGGGGCCAGATCTGGGGAATACGGTGGCTCCGACATTATTAGTGTGTTGTTTTTGGCCAAAAATTCGCGCACAAGCAACGATGTGTGGGCAGGGGCGTTATCATTCTGGCATTTGCTTCGGTTCAAGGTAGCTTCACCATATGCCACAGTCTACATTCGGAATGCGTCCGCGCACTTAATTTTGTTTTCACACAAAATTTGATACAGATTCTTTGGTCCATTTTTTGGTACAGGCAAAAATCGAAGACGAGCCAAAACACGTGCAAGCAAAGCAACTGTCAAAAATTAACTGAACATTCAAAATGGCCGAACTTGTCAACATAAGTGAGAGACATAAGTACCAACATAACGCCACAAAAAAATCGAAAATCTAATATACGTAACCCGCGGAAATTCAAAATTCGCGATACTTTTTGAACAGACCTCGTATATTCACTTCACCATATTGAATTTAATATGTGTATCAAGCTTAGGGTTGCCAACTTATTCAGACAGAATAGACAAATCGCGCAGTGTAAAAAGATATAAAGAGATAAGAGTGATCGAAATATAGAGATACTTGAAGGGGAAAAGAGGAAGATCAGGGGGTAGTCAGGAGGATAGCGAGGCTTAGATGCGACAACGAAGAGAGAACCAATAGGTACTGGGCAAAGCCAGAGAACAAGCTTTGCAAAATGTGCAAGGAAGAAGAGGAAACCTTGGAGCATTTAGCTAAGAGTTGCAAGGAGATGGCAGTCTGGGAGGAAGAGATAAAGGAACTGATGAGTGAGGAAGGCAAGGGAGAAAGATTGGCGAAAGAACTGGAAAAAAGCAAGAAGGAGATAGGAGTGGGAAGCCGGGATGAGAATTGGAAGAAAGAGAGGAACACTCGAGGAAAACAAGTAAATGAGATAACTAATATTGTAAAAAATTTGGATCTAATTTTTAATTTAGGACCCCTTTATAAAACATGGTACGGTCCCTGCACCAAAGCAATAAATACTACACTGGAAATTTGTAATTGGAAACTATTCCAAACAGGCGTAAAGAATATTTTAGGAATTTTTAGTCTAAAATTGTAACTGATCATATTGTTTATGTTTACATTCTCTCGCACGTGAATTGGACAGAAAATGATAAACAATCATTCAACAGAGATTTCAAGGACTAAAGGAAATATCATTAAGACTTTTTCCTTTTTTTTCCAAATAATTTGGTTACTTTAAAAATTAAGAATAAAAACAGCACTTCCTCTGTCTTTTGCGAGCTCGTTCTACTGGTGTACAGGTATATTTTTCTGTCACATCCTTCTTTGCCATTCAATCCTCTTTTGTTTTCTGCTGTTGTGCAGTGTAGTGTTGATGATGATCTAAATGTTTCAGTTCGTCATCGTGCTCAACAATTAAACTTGTGCCCATCCACTTTAAGGAAATTTTTCCGTAAAGATCTTGGTTTACGTGCTTACAAGATTAAACTTGTGCAGGAATTGAAGCCACACGATCATCGTTCGCGCCGTACATTTGGTGAATGGGTCGAAGGAAACATTGCCATTGATCCACAATTTCATTTGAAAATTTTGTTCAGTGATGAAGCACACTTTTTACAAAACAGAATTGCCGCATTTGGAGCAATGATCGCATGTCTACACCGATAAACAATTGAGCACTTGGAAGCCAACATTCGACGCGATATTGCCGAAATACAGCCTGATTTACTGCGAAGAGTGTGTGAAGATTGGACCTCCAGATTACGCCATCTACGCGCCAGCCGCGGCGGCCACATGCCCGAAATAGGATTACCAACCGTCCTACTTTAGTAGGACATGTCCTACAATTTACCTCCTTGTCCTACGTCCTACTAACTGTTAAAAAATGTCCTACTTTATAGTATTTTTACTTTTGAAGACGCCTTAAATTTAAATGCCAAAACAGTTAATGATAAGTGGTTACATTTTTTTCAAAGTGTAAAACACGAGGAATAATTTTCCGAAATTTTAGTAATATTCCAGTTTATGTTTGCTATTTCAGCGCATAATGCTGTTGTAGAAAGAATTTTTAGTTTAATGGAAGCATAATGGTCAGACGAGCGATATCGATTGTCAATTGATACAGTTAAAAATTTAATGTTCGTGAAATTTAATTATAAAAATAAAACATGTTTAGAATTTTTCTATGATGTCATTAAGGATAAAGCTTTATTAAAAAAAAGCAGATACATCTAAAAAATATGATTTTATTAAAAAAAAAAAAAAGAAAATGTGAACGTCAACCAATAAACATATTTAATTATATTTTTTATTACCATATATATATATATATATATATATATATATATATATATATATATATAAAAAAATTTAAAAAATTTTAAAATGGCGCCTAGCACCATTTTGTGAGAGAAATAAAAAAATTTTTTCATATAAATTACCATTAGAAAAGATTCCAAACAAGTACAATTGCCATTTTAAAATTTTTTAAATTTTTTTAAATTTTTTAACTTTTTTAACTTTTATTCATTTATTTATTATTATTTATTATTTTAATACTTTGTTTTAATCATCTATAATTCTTTAATGTTTTTTAACGTGATTTTTAAGTGTTTTTCACATTTTATTTATATTATTTTTTTTGAAGACTGATTTATAAAATTTTGTAAAATTGTATATTTTTTATTTATAGACTGAAGATGACTGGATGTCCCAGTCGAAACGTCTCATAAAATTATTATTTTGTAATAATATTTTTTAATATAATTTGACGAGTAAATAAGAACTATTATTTCTCCTTATATATATATATATATATATATATATATATATATATATATATATATATATATATATATATATATATATATATTTAATTTATATATATATTTAAATTTGATTGTTAATTATTTATTGGTTGTTTCTTATTAATTATATATAAAGAAAATTTAAAAAAATGTCCTATGATTTATTTTATATTTTTATTTCTAAAATGTGATTTTATTAAATATAAAGAAAGATGTGAACCAATAAATATATAATTAAATTTTCATATTAGTAGTATTACTTATTATTTATTGATTGTTTCTTGTTAATTATATGTTATTAAGAAATTTATAAAAATGACCTGTAATTTATTTTATAATTTTATTTCAAAAATTAAACGATAATTAATAGGGTTGGATCCCATAATAAGGCCTTTTTTTTATAATGAAGCCTTTTTGAAAATTTGTTTAATAATATATAATCTATAATAAAATGTTTTTATAATATTATTAAACAAATTTTAAAAAAGGCCTCATTATGAAAAAAATGCCTTATTCTGAAAAAAAGGCCTTGTTATGGGATTTGACCTTATTTTTCAGATATCTAAATATTTCGTAACATAATAAAAAATTTTAAAAAAAAACTGTCCTACTGTGTTCTACCAAACTACTATTTTTAGTCGATATATCCTACTCTGTCACGATAGACATTTGGTAACCCTAGCCCGAAATCATATTCAAACGTTAATGTCAAACAATTATCTTTGAAATAAAGCCAATTTCATGGATATTAAAAACATTTTTCTGTGTTTTATTTCAATTTAAAGTTCTCCGCCTCTAAAAAAAAAAACACACATTTTATTTACGTGTATATTTATGTTATTAAAATTTTATTAACTCAACATAAAAATTATCGCAATAAATTTTTTATGAGGAATCCTAAAAAAGTTGTTACACCGGGCCCCGATGTAAAAATGACTGGCCCTGTGCTTAGTACATAGTTATAATCATCAATACCCGTTGAACAAACTATGTTGCAAGCGAATGCATTTTAGTATACCTTCAACTCCTGTGATCCTGATAGTTTTGCTGCACTTTGGTCGAGATGACGTCACCTTGCAACTGCATCGCTACCGCACCGTACCGATGCACTCACCGTTGCTTGCAGTTCTCGCTGTGAAGGCCTCGCCGTGCCGTTTTCTCGAATGCAAGAATAGATGTACCTCCTCTTATGTCTGACATACGATGAATTGATTTGTTTCTTGTTAATTTTAGATTATTTGGTTTTGTGTTGAGTTTTAAAGATTTGTTGGGTGGAGACACATTTGTAAATGTCTTGGTTTAAAATTGGGTGGAGATTTATAATTAATTATTGTTGAGAAACATCAAAAAATAATTGTTATTTTTGGAGTTACGAAAGGTGTGAAACTAAAAACAAAATTAAAATAATATTTCAAAATATTTATTTTAGACCTAAATAATAGGTACAAAGTACATTTAGACCTGGTTTATTATTATTTAATAAATCAATTATGGAGGAGGCTTTTACTCAAAAATTGGGATAGTTTTGACTGATTATTATTATTTGAGGTATCTCAAATCTTGACAAGCGTCCACTAATCGCAAACTTCAGTAACTTTTTGAGCCACGGCGTACTAGACTCTAATGGAGCTAAATACACACAACTTCATCCCAAACCCTGGCGATTACTCCAAATCCAATGCCCGCACAATGTGGAGTGACCCCAAGCAACACTGATTTCTGCATCCTGCAGATCAAAGAGGTGACAGAAGATCTTCAGGCCGGAATGGACTCAATTTCTCTTCTGTAGGAGGCTTTCATACCACCCAAAGTTAGGGTGACCAACCGTACTCTTTAAAGAGTACATGTACTCTTTTTGAGCAAATAAAATTATGTACTCTTACTTTTTCTAAAAATTCAATAAAAGTACTCTTTTTTAAAAAAATTGAAGAAATGAAGAATTTTCAAAATTGTCAGCTGATTCAAAATGGATTAATTATTTTGAATCAAACAACATCTTCAGAATTCCGAAAGATATGTTCATTTTTGTTTCGCGATTCCAGCGCACAACGCATATTCGGAAATGATTTTCAGCATGATGAAGAGTATTTGAACTGCTGAAAGAAACAGAGTCTTGCCAGAAACAGTAAAAAACTTACTGATAGTACAATTTAATTTTAAAAATTTTAATTGTGAACAATTTTTTAAATATTGTGTGGACAATAAAAATTTGTTAAAAGATGTGAGAAGCAAAACCAAATATCTATGATTTTGCTGATCGTTTGTGAATAAATTACGTTTTGTTCGTCCTATAACATGTTTTGTAATATTTATATAGTTTTTTTTTTTGTTTATATTGTTTATTTTGATTTTTTAAATACACGTATTTATTATCTTAGCAATTTTATTATTTATTAAATATATAAATGACTATTGACGAAAATGATAAGACGATAGTTAGTAGGTATGTAGGAATTGCTATATAAAATATGGGTACGATTTTTTTTTTTTTTTCTAAGAAATGTACTCTTTTTGAGCTGGGCTGAGTTGGTAACCCTACCCAAAGCACCAACTATCAGGACTACAAGCTTAACTTTATACCCTAGATACAGCTTTATAAGCTCGGACAAGAGATCCATTTAAATACTTGGACCTCTTTCCCTACTCCTTGAGAGAGTTATATTATTATTATTACATTTAGATCCCTACTAGATCCATTAATAATTAAAAAGGTTAAAACAGTTACAATTACTTGTTTTCGAGAGCCAAGCAGCCAATAGGTATACGTATATAATAAATTGGTTTTATTTAATCTTACCACATAATATTATAATTGTTTAAGCATTATTATAAAATTCTTAATTCTGATCTGACATTTTTAAAATATCTAAAAAGGTGTGTAGCGAATGTGTATCGAATTTTTTAAAAGAAAGTGAAAGCAGATAATTCGGCCCTTGAAAGTAAAGCAATTACCAAAATTCACATTTCAAAAGACCTGTTGCTCTGCCGATCCATGGAAAAAGTCGATTATACTCGTCAGACTTGTTTAAAGTATTTATTAATGACGCATTTAGTCACCGTTGCAAATTATATGAATTATAATTATTAATTCTTTCAACCGCTTTAAGTTTAATTAAGTTATAAAAAAAGACGATTTTTTTCACATGTTGTTTAGATATTGTTTATTTAATGCTGGCGTGTGTATGTATGTACGTATTGTGCGATTAAAAAAAGATTTATTTTTAAGAAAAACTCTTTAAAGCCAAATTTAAATTTGTTCAATAGCTCTGAGTGTCAAAAATATGTGAGTAGTTCTAACGTACAAATTTATTCAAAGACATACGTGATTTTTTTCTCGGCCTATTCCGACGTATTTGTTTTAATCGGTTCCATGACAACTGGGGCCGTAAGACAATTCGGGCCGTTCACAATTGGGGCTTTTCACAACTGGGGCAATTAACAACTGGGGCGATGGACAATTCGGGCCGTAAACAATTGGGGCTTTGCACAACTGGGGCCATTAACAACTGGGGCGATGGACAATTCGTGCCGTTCACAATGGGGGCTTTTGACAACTGGGGCCATAACTATAAGAGCTAGAATCTTCTTTTGTTTAAAATAAAAAATAATTATTTTACTAGTTGGCATAAATTAAATTGCGTGTTCTTTTGAAAAAAAAAATAATATTTTAATGGTTTGATTAAGTACATTTTGGTGGGAATTAGAATAAATAAAAAAAATGTATTTTAAGAGTTGGCTTAAGGAAATTTTCGTGTTCATTTGATTAAAAAGAAATTGTATTTTAAGGGTTAGATTAAGTCAAATTTGTTAAATTTTTTTATCAATATCAAGCGAAAACGTAAAAAAAAATATGCAAATAAATCCCTAAAAAAAAAAAAAAAATGCTAAAAGCTCTCTTCCTAATTATTGCACGAAAGTCTGGTTTGCACCATGTGTTCAGAAAATCATTCCTTAGGCTGAAGGAATTTTTTTTTGGCCTCAAAATTTTTATAAACAAACTAAAAAACACTCAGGCACCCTATAAACAGTGCGTGATAGGCACAGTAAGCAGAGAGGCAGAGGGAGAGATAAAAGATGGGAGATACAACGGGCACTAGTATTTTAATAAATTTATATGTATGAGACATGTTTTAGAAGTGCATGGCATTTATTTTGGTCTCCGACGAAGAATTATGATGTTATTGACATAAAATAGCAACGAAATAGTTGAATTTTCAAAAATCACGTATAACTTAAAAACGTTACTAGTTAGAAGTTTTCAGATGCAAGAACTAACTGCAAGGTTTATGCCGCACAAGGGCGCCATTTCAAGTTGTTGCGATGAATTTAGCATTTCCGTGACCAAATAGAGCCAAAATTTGGGGTGCACCAGTTCAGGCGGGCACCCAGGGGCTCATAAACACGTGCTTTTAATGTTTTTAAGGAATACATTTGAATTTTAGAGCTTTTTTTTTAGTCATTACTTATATTTTGAAATTGACGACGTTCTTTTTTAGGTCATAATTATTTTTTAGCTTATATAATAATTTTATCTTCTAACCCCTCCCCCCCAAGAAATATTCCTGGGTGCGCGCCTGCAGCCGTGTGTTATTCTTCTGGCACCTGTGGTTCTCTTCGAGCTTGAACTGTGAGGTCAATCGACGCTTGTCAAAATCTGACAAATCCAATTGCAATTATTAATAATAAATCAGTTAGGCCCGGTCTTTCCACCTTCAGATAAAGTTCCAGGTAACTATCTGATAGATAAGGTTTTTTATAACTTCATCTGCTGAATAAATGTCAATGCCAGTCAGTGAATCCAATACGTCAGTCTCATTATCTGTTAGATAACTATCCGATAGAGACATTTGTATAGAAAGAAGGGATGACATTTACTCAGCAGATGAAGTTACAAATAACCTTATCTGTTAGATAGTTACCTAGAACTTTATCTGAAGGTGGAAAAACCGGGCCTTAATCGAATAAATAATTTCAGAATTTGTTTCTAACAGCAATTTTTTCTAGAAAATTCTTATTCCGCTCTTTGAGCTTATCAATTTAAGCAAATAAAATTTGATATAAATAAATATTTTATCTATACAGCAAGTAAAGACCTACGCATGTTTAGGTCAATGAAAAATAAAAAAATAAAACTGATCTTGCTCAATATCAGTAGAGTCATACCACGAGCTGCATAATTAACAATTAAATTGAATAAAATGTGTATGTTTAGATTATAAATGTTGTGTGATGTAAGCGAATAGCGAATGCACTCACTGTCAAGGTCTGATGCGTGTCAAATAGTGCATATGATATTAGTTACAGCGATAATTATTATGTTTACAACACGGGCTTTGGTGTCAGCCTTGATTAGAATTTTTGTTTCAAAGTTTTGAATTACAGGCGCCAGAACACAACTCTTTCTTCAAATGGTATGTTTCTTCCTGTAATAGGGGATACCCGTAAAATTTATATTTCTTACTACATTTTTTTGATATGTTAATGTTAGTTCTGTCACCTAACAAAACAAAAATCACATTTTAATTAATATTATAGCCAAATTTTTTAATTAAAATTTGAAATAAGTCGAACACGGCACGAAGTTGGCCGAGTAAATACCACTGAGACTGCTGGGGTTTGACGTCACAGATACAGACTAAACATAATCTTTACGTAGGGTTACCAACTCAGCCCAGCTCAAAAAGAGTACATTTCTTAGAAAAAAAATAAAATCGTACCCATATTTTATATAGCAATTCCTACATACCTACTAACTATCGTCTTATCATTTTCGTCAATAGTCATTTATATATTTAATAAATAATAAAATTGCTAAAATAATAAATACGTGTATTTAAAAAATCAAAATAAACAATATAAACAAAAATAAACTATATAAATGTTACAAAACATGTTATAGGACGAACAAAACGTAATTTATTCACAAACGATCAGCAAAATCATAGATATTTGGTTTTGCTTCTCACATCTTTTAACAAATTTTTCTTTTATCAAGTTTCTGGCAAGACTCTGTTTCTTTCAGCAGTCCAAATACTCTTCATCATGCTGAAAATCATTTCCGAATATGCGTTGTGCGCTGGAATCGCGAAACAAAAATGAACATATCTTTCGGAATTCTGAAGATGTTATTTGATTCAAAATAATTAATCCATTTTGAATCAGCTGACAATTTTGAAAATTCTTCATTTCTTCAATTTTTTTTAAAAAGAGTACTTTTATTGAATTTTTAGAAAAAGTAAGAGTACATAATTTTATTTGCTCAAAAAGAGTACATGTACTCTTTAAAGAGTACGGTTGGTCACCCTTTACGTGTGTATATTGTATTAGGTATGTTCGATTTGCACCTTCGCGTTATACTGCTAAACGCTAGCAGTAAAACGCAGTTAGCAGTTAGCAGTTTACTACTAAAAACTGGTAACATACAGCGAGTTTAATTTTCTGTTCGATTTGTTTATACGTAAAGAATAAGAAGTACGTCTGATGTAAATGTTAAATGTCAGACAGATGTCAGATAACTTTCCAGGTTAAGAATCTTTTTACGATTTGGTTCGGAGATTATCTTGTGTGTCGAATAGGGTGACCAGACGTACTATTTTTAAGAGTATTATACTCTTTTTTGAGTAATATTTTCTATACTCTTACTTTTTATAAAAAAAACCTGAATATACTCTTTTTTGATTGTTACTTGTTTTTATTACTTCTAGTTTAGAAGTGAGGACCTTTTTTTTGCTCATCACTTCTATTTTGGGAGTGAAGACCTTTTTTTTGCTCGTCACTAGTATTTTTGAATGAGGACCTCTGTTTTTTGTTCATTATTTGAATTTTTGGAGTGTAACCTTTTTTTTAGTATACTCTTTTCCTGTGAAAAAAATCTGGTCAGCCTAGGGTCGAAAGGGTGAAAAATATTAGATATATTTAATAGATCTTGAAATATTATCAAATCCAGAATCATCTGATTCAGATTTAGATTTTTCGAGTTCGGATGATGAAGTTATGAACTGTATTTGCGAGGTTTACAAAATGCCCCAGGATAGAAAAACTGAAAAATTTTGTAGAAACTATTGTCCCAGGATATTCAAAAAAAGAATTTGTAAGACATTAGCCATCAAATAATATAGTATAAATATCAAAACAAATATGCTAGCCATATTCCTGTCAAAAAGTCAAAAACAAAGTACCAACCATTTATTCTTTATCTATAGTACCAACTCAAAAAGGTAAACAAACACAGCCGTAACAAATAATCCGCAAGAAGCAGCTGTAACTTTTTCGCAGTAGCGTCATAATCTGGCAGTAAATTACGACAAATCGAACAGATTTGCAGTTACTGCGAAACAAACGAACAGATTTTTTTAACGCGGCAGTAAACAGTAACTGCAAATGTGCAAATCGAACACACCTATTGTTCGAGAGTTTTGTATTTGTTTTTAAACAATTTTTCAGGCATTTATTATTATAATAATTTATAAAATATATGTACTCACATTAAAATGGTCATCACATACATAAAGTTTACTTTTTTCTGAAATATCGGTTTTATTTCGCCTCATAGCTTTCAGCCAAAAATTTCGCCTTTTCTGTTGTTCTTCGCTATCAGGTAATGATATAAATTGTTTTTTTGGATTTCTAATTGAACTATTTGTGCACATCGATACTAAACAATATTTTCGACTATGTTTCGAAGTACTGGGGCCTGGATCTTCCATATTTTATATATTTTAATATAAAATTTAATTCGGTAAACATGTATAAATTGTTTTTATAGAATTAAACTTTATTTTAATTAAAATCACTCTAACTTTACATAACCTATAAAAGTTATACAAGCAAATAAGTTCAGGTTCAGTGTAGGCTGTACGCTGTACACTGGGTAGGCTGTACGCAGTACACTTAGTTGGGGTATGACGTCACACGTCGTTTTCGCGCGCTACATACATTTATGATTTTTTTAAGCCTTTAAACTAAAAAAAAAGCAAAACTGTTTTTTATGTTTATATGCAACAAGAGGAATATAATAAAAAAAATAATAAAAATCATGCCTATCCCCCATTGGACCAATTTGACCCAATTGGACCCAGCACTGGAAAAGGCACCACGCTATAAGGTTCACAAAAATTTAAATATTTATAATGTAGAGAACAAAAAAATCTGTCATTTTGGTTTTTTTTTTTGTGACTTTTGGTTTAGTAGAAAGTTTTTTTCAATATTTTTTTCCAAATGCAACAATGCAAAATCTGTTTTAGCATCTTTTAAATTTTGTTTAAACGTGAAAAAATGTTGCATTGTTTCAACTGCTGAAAATGCATGCTTTATAGTTAGGCTTACCATACGACTGTCCAGGTTTGAAGGTATGGTCCCGGCGTCCCGGCCAGTTTGTCATCTTGTCCCGAATATTTAGTAAAAATTACTACGTGCCGAATATACCATGAGTTCAAAAAGAAATTACATAAGGATTGGCTATGGAAAATAAAAGTAAAGTCAACAGCAAACTTTAGAATTAATTAACTGTCATCACTGTTGTTGTTGTCATAAGTTTGTATTGTTTATATCATATTTATATAAAGCTTGCATTAGACATTATTTTATTTTTCCATAGCCTTACGGGATTTCTTTTTGAACTCATGTTACATATAGTACAAAAAGTGCAGCTTCGGAAAATGGCGAATAGGCAACTAATTAAAAATAACAAAGATTTTTTTTTTTATTTAACGGTAGTGATAAACATTAATAATAAGTTATGTTCAATTAAGGGCCGAGAGTTCCAGTTGCTAATAAACTGTCCAATAAGTTTATTAGCAACATATTTTTTTTTTCCCGAGAGTTCCACCCCGAAATAGTTATTAGGTTGCTAATAAATAGGCTTATTTGTCTAATAACTTATAGGCAACATGAAGTGCTTAATAAAGTGAAATATAACCAAAAACAAGTTCGCAAAATGTGTTAATATTTCAATTTTAATTGAAAAACAGTATAATTTTTAAAAGAATATACGAATTGGTAGTTTTTAAACATTTCTATAATGGTGATTTTAGTGTTTTATATACATTTTAGTTGTATTTTGACGAAATCGACGATCTGTTTGGATGAATTTATAAATTATGGACAACCGTTTTTAGAATATTTTGGGCATGTATTGTAAATGTAATATATAAAGAACAATATATAAATATATATTTTTAAATAAACATTGTCTTTTATTTTTATATATGTATTTATTTCAATTACGATTACAACACATTACAAACAATACTTTAAGCATTAGTATTTTTATAAAAATAATAGAAAATAAGAAGACAGACGCAATTATTGGCAGAATAATAAAGATGTGTGGCTGAAAATTGCTGATAAGTTTAATTCATATTGTTTAAGGAATGTAAAATAAAGCAAAATATGGCTGTCTTCTTATTTTCAGTCACTTTTGTATTATAAAATGCTATTTTTATTAACTTCTCTTCTATCTATATTGTCCTCTTTTTCTGTGATAAAATTTGTTGAACGCCGTTTAATTGTCATTTTAACAGTAACACAAAAAATATAAATGTCATTGAATGTAAAGTCAAACTATTTATTGTCAAAATATTTAATGTCAAAATATTCAATGTCAAAATTTCATCTCACTTTAGCTCTACAAATTTACGTATAGCTCTATCCCTCTTGCACCGTGTTACTATCTTCATAAGAAATACCAATACAAAAACAAAAAATTATGTTGCTAATAAACTATTAGAGGGAATTTGTAAGTTGGAAATCACCAATAAATTTATTAGCTTCATAAATATATTATGTGTCTAATAACTATTAGGGAGTTTATTAGGAACTGGAACTCTCGGCCCTAAGAGTAATTAAAAATTATTACTATTATCTGTCTCAATTTGTAATACGAAACTAACAGGGAAACTTCATTTTTTATGTTGTATATTTAAAATATCATCTTAGGGTGGTAATTCTGAAGTAACACCTTTCAAAATATTTGACAATTCATACTTGACATTAAATTATATGTCAACTTACTAACACAAATTGTATAAAACACTAATTGACAAGTATTTGAAATATATTTTATGCAACCAGAACAGAAAATATGAATAAACGAAATAAGATGAAATAAATATTTGTATATAATTCAAAATATTAGACATGTCAATCACAATTTTGACATGTCAATTTCGTATCTGACATGTAGTTTTTGAGTGAATATAACCTCAGTATAATGAAACTTCACAAAAAATGTAAAAGCCAGATTTACAAGTTTACATGGTTTCAAAAAAGTCTATTTACACCACAACAGTCACCAAAGTAACCAGACCTAGTTTCGTATTACAAATTGAGACAGATTATACGTAATTTTTGTTTTTTTTTTTTTTTAACCACCATTTATTTAGCCTTTTAATCATAAGTACTTAGAGTAGAAGGCGCTATTTTCTATTCTGAGCAAAATCTCAAAATTGTCCCGGTTTGAGAATAAAATATTAAAGTCTATTTATAGTAGGGGTTTGGAACTCGGTTATTTCTTCCATTTCCACTTCGTCGTTAAACTCATGTAAACATTTCTTGGTCAAATATTGGTCAAAATAGATCTTATTATAATATGTTTTCTGTAAATAATTTGCAGCTGAATAAAAATAATTAAATTTTTACTAATTATTGTTTAGTTATGTCAATAATTAGTTAGATAACAACAAATACAAAAAGTCTTGACCATGTAGGATTTTTATTAAATGATTTACCTATTTGAATAAAAGCGAAAAGTTGGGGGATGTAAAGTTAATGTCAAAATTGTCACGGACCCCTGTTTAAAAACCGCTGCTCTAAAGATTAGAGCCTAGAGTCGAGTCATATCTTTAAGAACGTGTTTAATATTTGGCACACATTTCTGTAAAATAATTGTCACATAAAATTATTGTCTAGGGAATAATATTATATGTATTATTGTATACACTATATTTTCAAGTTGTCCACTAAATTTCTTAATGAATACAATATATTTTCGTTGTTTTTGATTCCTCAATGTCTACTATAAATATTAATTTAATTCTTTGGTGGTTTTATACTCACATGACATTTTTCATCAATATAAAATCATGAAAAGTCCCTTACCTGCAACAAAAAACAAACAAATAAATATAAAGGTGTAGGATAACATTTTTTGAGTTTCTTAAAAATTACTTTTAGCGCAGTGGGTTCCCTTTTTGAATGTCTTTCTTATGAAATTCTCTCCTCCATTTTTTATAATGTTAATTAATCCTCCAAATGACAGATGCTGACATATAATTTAAGAATTATTAAACCTTTTTTCCTAGAAACGCTACTAGCCCCCTTATATAAACCCCCATCTCTCTGAAGAAGGGTCAGAAAGTATTCGGTCCGGTAAGTTGTTGAATTCTAAGAGGCACTGTGTCGGCATTCTGGTGGTCTATTCGATTCTGTGTTTTATTTTTAAATTATTTTAATACCTATATCTTAAATCTTTCAAACTTACCCATGAGGGCACGAAATATTTCTGAATATGTTTTTAGTTGCCAGTTTCATTGACCATGTCCCTGTATTTGTTCTTTGTTTTTGCAATATATCTTGCTAGATACATATACAGTGGATATCTTTTATAACGACGTTAAAGGACCAAAACCAAAATGTCTTTATAAATGATATCCACTGTATACATATATATATATATATATATATATATATATATAAATACAAACTATTCCAAACGTTTACGCGGAACTAATTGGGAATTTCGTTCTTTAAGTTTGTCACGAGAAGGGACCTTGCTTGGGTTATTTCTTGTTTGATTTTGTTATATGAGAGTTTAAAATTCCAACAGTGAAACCATTGAAACGAATGACATATGACAAAAATAAAATATTTTTTTACTTATTTTAATGACAAAAAAATAAATAAATGGGATATTTGTATTAAGAATGACTCAAAAAATCAAAATATAAAGAAAATTACATTTTAAAATGATATTAACCTTAACCAAAATTTTTTTATTGTAAGTATGATTTACAAAGCTTAAACAAAACTGCCAAAAAGCACAATTCAAATGATGAAAGTAACTGCAAAATCTAGTTCCGCCTAAACGTTTGGAATAGCCTATATGTACGTATAATAACTTATTTTAAAACAATTAACTACAAACATGTATAAATAAGACAAAAACTTCTATGAACTGTTTATTAGACAATCTGAAAAACGTACAGCCTTCCCCCTCACCCTGCTTACCACCTATGCAGGGATAATAGGACCAATCGAAACTTAACACCGATCTTTTTTTGTTAAATAGTGCATATGGAATTCCGTGGAAAAAGAATTGGGCGTACTGGCAAACCTATGCCATGTTCTTAGTTAACAGAAACATGTTATAAATTCTTCAAACTGTTACTAATATTTTATTTATAGCATCAATATTTATAAATATTTTAATATAAATATAAATATAAAGTATAAAAATACATAACATTTTCAAAATATACTAAATACGATTTTTCTACATTAAACTTTCATCTTACAGGTAATTTCTTAAGATTTTCGATGAAAGTATATAAATTCAAAGATGATATTTGGCAAGAGTTCAAAAATCTTAGCTAATTTACGGAATAATATATATAAACTTAAGTGCAATAATATATAGCTTACTTTAAATAATAACCTATATTTCTCTCTGCATACAGGAATACACCTTTTATCTGGCGGTCGAGTGCGATTTCGAAATTTTACAATTATTATTTTAAGAAGTGGTAATAGGAAGTTTTTAGGTTGGCAGTATGTACAAGTAATTTTAAAGATTCTTCTTGTTGTTTAAGATCATAATTCATACTTTATGAACTATTAAATTAAGTTATTTACTAATTAATAATACATTGTAGCGTTTAGTGGAATTAAATTTGTCATTTATTAAATAACGATGCCACACGTAAGATTTATTAGAGCAGTGGTTATTAATCTTTTTAAAATCGTGAAACAATTCAACTTCATTTGAGTTACTGTCCAATATTAGACATCTTCCCTTCGCGATCGCTAGGCTTGGGCCCACTTAATTATTAAATAAAGGCCCACCATACATATTACTATTTTAAATTAAAACATTGAGTTATTTAACAGTTTTTACTTCGGTTTTAATGTTAACGTCGGGAAATAACTGGCCATAGCATATTTTCTATGCATTACGTATATATATTTAAGAGCTCACTGCATCTCTTGCTCAATCAAACGGAAATATTTTTTTGTGAAAAATCTTTAGCTGAAAAATAATTTATTAATTTACAGTATGTACCAAACGGTTAGGCGGAACTAAATGGGAATTTCGTTCTTTTAGGTTGTCACGAGAAGAGACCTTGCTTGGGTTATTTCATTTTTCACGTTGGAATGTCAAAATTTAAAATTCCAACAATGAAACCATGAAAACGAATGACATGTCAAAATTAAATTATTTTTTTTACATATTTTAATGACAAAAAAATAAATAAATAGGAAATTTGTATTGAGAATGACACAAAAAATCAAAATATAAAGAAAATGATATTAACCTTAACCAAAAAATGTTTATTGTAAGTATGATATACAAAGCTTAAACAAAACGGCCTAAAAGCACGATTTAAACGATGAAAGTAACTAGATTGCAAAATCTAGTTCCGCCTAACCGTTTGGAACAGACTTTATTTCGTATTTATTGGGTTGATGCAAAATTAACGAAGATTTTTTTGGAGTTTTCTTTTGTGTTAAAATGTAAAGATGTGTTAGATGTAAAGTGTGAATTTTCACACATTTCAGTGTTTTGTAGGTATTTAATTAGTGTAAGAAGCCAACATAATACTGGATGTCTACGAATATTTGTTATATTAACAATGTGTTGGTGTGGTGTTCAAACCTCGGTCCTCAGATGTTAATTTTTTATTATATTTTTAATTTCATAAAAAGACACACACCATGCTAGTCATAAATACAAAAAATCCATAACATTATTAGCCATAATATAGCCATGACATATTTTTGCCAAAAATCCCTTTAAAAAATTGATTTTTCAAAAATAAAATTTGCTTGTTGATCCACATTGATCCTCATTAAGAGGTTCTATTTGGTATGTCACTCAAAATTTTAAAAAAATATTAATTTTTTATTAAATACATAATTGTTTATATTTATCTCGGGATGTGTTTTTTAAACTCGCAGTATTTTTCCTATATGTGTGTTAAAGAGTTGTATAAGCATACCAAATTTCAACTTTCTATGTTAAGCCGTTAAGACTACAATTTCTACCGTACAGACAAACCGACAGACAGACGCATGAGTGACGTTATACGTGTTTTTTAGGTGGTCATACCTACAAAATCCTAAAAATGGCGCTTGCTTTATGTAATAATTATAAAAATATTCTTCTGTTTTTAGGGGAAATAATTGCGTACCGAAAACCATATTCATTTTCGTCATATATGCTCTACCACTTCGTTATTATCTAATAACTTTGACAATTCCTTGAACAGTCTTTTTACACTTCTTCCTAGAAATTCATAGAAATGCCTTATAAAAACATCTCTCAGAAGACGGGGGCAGAAAATATTCGGTCCAGTTAGCGTAAGATCTAATTTGTTGATTTCTCAGAGGCACTGTGTCGACATTCTGGTGGTCTGTCAGATTCTATTTCTTTTAATCTTTTCATTATTTTAATACCTATATTTTAATCTTTTAAACTAATTGTAAATATTACTTTTAATAAATAAAATTCATTCATTTTAAACCATCTTACATAACGTGTGTAAACCTTCACCTTTAAGAATTTAAGTGAACAGCTAAGATCCAGACTAATTACAAGATGCCTGATCAATCGGTTGGTAAGTACTAATAAATATCATTTAATGCACGTGTCGTAAGGATAAACCCTGGATAACACTTACGTCTACTACCCGAATTACATTAGTCAGGAATCTCATTTCAGTTGGAGATCAGACTTCTTATTATATCATAGGCTCGCTACCTAGTTGATATAAAATGGTACGTTGTAAAGTAACATAAAAGGGCTCGCTACACTGCTTTAAATTTTGCAAATAAAAAATTACTTATTGACGAAAGTAGACCTTAACCTAAACTTTAAAAGCCTTAGAAACAGTCATTAAAACTCTGGAGAACTAGCATACAAGGGCAGGGACTCGGACCTGCCTCGGCAAAAAAAAATCTCTTATTCATATAGCAGTGTAAATAAAAATTAACTAAAATCTTTACTCGGATAGCATGTCGATGAACAACTTTATATCTGCACATCTTCCACCGGTTACTAATATCTTATTTTGTTGCTACTTTTGAGCTCCATGTATTATAATAGAACAGCACCTAAAGAAGCTAAATATTATTTAGCGAAACGTTGTAATCCTATAGTAAATATATTGTCCAACAAGCCGTACGAGTTTTGTTTCAGTAGTATACATGTTTCCTATTTATATTATTGAATTTATGCACCTGGTACATAGAACTTGTAACCTAATATTGTTTTGGTTTATTTTGGCTCGGTTCCATTCTCCTATAAAACTTCACCGCATGATTTAGTCCAACAATGTTCCGCTTGGTGTAAAGCCTACAACCACTAGATCACACGCGCCCAAATATTTAGAATAAATTAAAAATAGATTGACATATAACGCTTCTTTTCTTCTACACCCACATCACTATTAACTTCAGAATTATTAATTATATGGTGTTAGTGACATCATTTGTGTGTTAAAATTAGAAAATCTTATTTTTTAAGTATACTTGGAGTCGTTTTGTTGACTTGTTAATGTGTTGCATTTTATATTTTTTAGTCTAAATTAATCACCACATATTTTATGATCTATATTTAAATTGAAAAGAAGGGTAATTAAATGTTCTTCTTCATTCTCATGTGAAGCCAAGATCACTGTTTCTCAACCACTGTTAGTAGAAATAAAATACATATGTACATCCTCAAAGATCAGTTGAGCTATCATATATACTTTTTTTTGTTAAATGTTGAGAGATAAAAGTAGAATTTACGGTCGTATATTATATGATTTGTTTAAAATGTTGTCACCGTTTATCTCAAGAACATGGTCGAATGTTTACACAGATGCTGATTTGCGATATATTTTCAGTGATATGGATGGTAATTAGAGTCAAAATTAATTATTTTGGGGTTATGAATTATTGGGAATCGAAATATTAGTCTTTAAGATAATCTAAAAGGTTTTTGTAGTTAATTGGAGAGCTGATTATTTTTACAACCACAAAAAATGGGGTTCAGAGATCAAATTATTAACTTTAAAAAAGAGCTGGGAAAATCTTGTGAGAGACAGGGGAGTCGTGAGTAAACCATAACCGGAGTCGGACGAATCTCCCCAAGCTTTTGGCTGAGAAACCCGGTAGCGTGTAGTAAACCAGAAGTAGTCTGGATGTGTTGAGGACAGTTTTAAATGAATTGAACGAACCTCGATAACGGGTTAAACACTGTCAGTGTTGTGAGGTGTTTAACGGCTTGTGAGGTGAAACGGTGATTGTGAGGTTGTGTTGAGTGTCTCTCATGGGATTTCGTAGGCATTTTAATTGTAAGTTCTAGTGAATTATTAACGTCAATCTTAACTAAACATAAACGCAGATTAAGTAAAATGCAGACATTAATTCAAACACCCTTATTCCTGTCATAAATAATCTAAGCAACCAACCGGCGGACATTTAGGGTTTTAGACTTGATTCCGCTCGCAAGTCTTAGAACCCACTATGTGGAAGGGCCTTTCAAAGTAAGTTCCATGAAGTAAATTTATTCAGCCAACCCTGACGTTTCGATCGATCCTAGAAATGCCACAATGTGGATATCCCGAAACTTTATAAGACCCAAAAAATAAATTCATTAATCTTCTAAACTTATAATTGTTATGTCTCCATTATATGTGTTAACAAGATAGAAAAAAATATAAAAACATTCATAAAAAAGTTTAAAAACAACTAATTTCGTAAGATCATAATTCTTGCATGGAAAATGACGCAAGTATTTTGTCCTTTTGCCAATGTTCACCCCTGTCGTTGGATTAAAATAAATCATTTTAAAAAACTATCAAATAAATATTTAAAGATGAAGAAATGCGGGCGACAACAAATGCAATCTTAAAAATAAAAGAATCATTTATAATATAAATAGACAAATGTTGGTTGGCAACTGAATCTCAAACAGGCATTCCTTGATCAGATAGATTTAAGAGTTTTTATATTTAGACCAACTATAGACATAGAAAATAACGGAGGGATTAGCAGATTACTTTTACTATGCACCATTTCTTCACGCCACACAACCAATTTAACCAAAAATTTATGGCTGTGATTAACAAATATTTGAAGAATCAGAGCAAAGGTAATGAAGATAAGTGACACAGGATGATAATTAGAAGAAAATGGAGTGTAATGTTAATGGACCAAGCTGAACCGTAACGCCAAGGCGTAACTATTAAGTGAATCGATTATTTCGAAAAGGGCTCATCTTGTTTTTTTACTTTTTTTATAGAAATTTCATATAGGGTCGACTCGCAAATTAAAAGCTAGAAAGACTTAATATATGAACTGCCTAAGGCTGAAAACTACTATGCCGTTCCTTTTTTTGTCCTTCTCGAATTTTCGGGAGTTTTTCGCAATTTGAAAGCGAGAAAGGCTTTTATATAAGAACTATATAAGAGCTATTAATATAAGAACTCCCTAACGCTAAAAACTACTACACCATTCTTCATATGACAAAACTGACAACTCTCAGAAATGAGCACTTTTCGAAACAAACCAGATGGTGTTCTCTACTTTTTTTTGTTTAAAAAAAAAAAAAAAAAAAACATTGGAAAAAACATTCCCAAAAATTAGTAACATTCCAAGAATTAGTATCATTTTCTTAAATTAAAATTCAGTCCTAAAAACCCAGGTAAAGGAGTTGCTCGTACATTAATCGACAATGAACGAACCCCAGAAGTTTTTTTCATTTTCTAAAGTCAAAGCAACTTGTGCCGATCTACCAAACCGTTCTAAATTTCAATAATATTCTGGAAAACAACGTTTTTAAAATTGAGGACTTCAAAAACTTGGGAAAATACATACTTACTGAAACACAGCAAGAGATCTTGAAATCAGGGCCGATCTAGGCGAGAATGTAAAATGCCCCCGCACCTTGGCGACCGAATCCAGACCGAACTGCAGACCATTTTTTGTTCACAAATTTCCTGAATGGACTTGAATTATTTAATAATATATATATATATATAAATATATATATTTAATAAAATATCTAAAGAATATGACTCAGCTATAAATATATAATAGCTAATGAATAACAACGGACGGAAGCTATAAACGTATAAACTATATAAACATAGCATAGAAAAGGTATAAACACTCTATCAACATTATTAGACGAACAACCATGAAGATCCAAACTACAGAGAAGGCACTAAGTAGAAAAAAATTGTTCTCCATAGATGTTAAAGCAATGGTGCCCAAAATAAGGTCCACCAGCCTATGGAATGAATAAGAAAATTTATCCGGGCCAGGAATATACACATTCTAATAAAAAGGCGCAGTTACCCTGGTCTTGCCCCAAGCGCCAAAGCTAGCGCCACTTTTTACGCGAAATACATTTAGCACTCTCGAGTAATTTGTTTGACTTGCCTTCAGCACATCAAATTTTCACCCTAATATGCTAAACTGGCGTTTCACGCACTTGGTAAGCAAAGGGCTCTTTTTCTAGAAAAAATGGTGTGTATATATATGGGGGAAACCGGGGATGACCCATCATGTAGCACGAAAATTTCATGACGGGGAATCCCCGCTCTTTTACCTCTTACTGGTTTATACAGGAGTATGTTTTCTTTTCACATTTCAGTAACTGGGACACAGTCGACTAGATGCTGCACTTGTCGTGACATAGTGTAGCTAATTTAATAGCTCAGGGCAATGTCCCAACGTATTCTTACGAAGAATATTGAACTAGAGTATCCGTTACGGTGCGACGCAAGGGGAATTTACATAGAGATATTGGCAGTGTCTAGGACAAAATAGTTGCGTGGCCGAAAAATGAGAGAGCTGCTGTTTAAATAATCGCACGAAGTTAAATTGATCGTAGCGTAGAAAACAAACTTTAAAGATTTAAATTAAAAATTAAATAAGATAAAATCTTTATATCTTTAGAATTATAATAAATTGGTTATTATAATTATTATTTGCACTGCCTATTTGCACTTATATAAAAGTCGGCCATGGATAAAATTTTAAAATCTATTTGCGTGATTAAATACTCTCAATATTCATATATCTATATCGTAAACATCTTTAAAAGTTTTTAAAATTAGATTCTACTTTTTGGGTTTGTAGTAGCAGACGTGTTTGCAAATAATTGTCAAAAGTCAGCTGTTCGTTCTTCACTTTAACACGGTATTCTAGATTCGTTGAAATGTTTTCTAAATGTGGGCGTACACCAATTTTTCAATGTCGTTTTTCTCATTTTTCATACAAAAACGTTCTTTCTGGTCACTGCATTCAATGTGAGCAAAGTGATGCAACTTTTGGACAGAATAGTTTATTGTGTAAACCATAATACGAAAATAATGTGATTTTGAAATTATTAAGAGAAAATAATATCGACAAACCAAATTTTTCAATATTTAATACTAAATGAAAACAAATCGTTAATTTCTCATTATTATTATTTTTACTGAAAAATTAATGACTACCCAGCAAACATTCAACTAACGGCCGAATGCTGGCAAACTGCTTTTATGCTGGTAAATTACTGGCACCAAAAGTAAGTGCAACCCCAGTATTAATAATGTACTTCACATTTGTATTTCGCATTCCGCCTATACGAAGTACTTTACCAGCATTTTATAAGCACTCTTCTTCACTCATACTTTTTACTTAAAACCATCAGAAATAAATCTTGCAACTAATGCGATTATTTTGCACTTTACCGTTGCTGGGCCAGCAACTGATACATCAATGGGCCAGTAACGGCCACGGGGACACCGGGGTACTGGCCCATTACTTTCAATGCCGGGGAGTATGTGCTTTACCAGTACTGGCCCGTATAAAAATGTTTGCTGGGTAGTTTCGACATTTTCAAAGGAGTTCCATTTTTCGGCCCCACAAAATAAGGTTTATTAACGACAGATTATATTTTAAGAACGGAAAATATGCATGATTATTTCAATGACAAAATATTTAAATCACAACCAAATACACACACCGGCAAATTTAAAGGAACAGATATAAAAATCTAATTATTTTCCCTGTAGTGCACATATTGTTGATATCTCTCAGATAATCTTCTAGTACGATGTTTTTTGGAATAATGTTCAATCAGGTTGTCAGGAGAGCACGCTGGCCAACCCATTGTTGTTATACCCACTTGATTAAAAAAGTCTGTTACACAGTGGGCGATGTGTGGGCTCGCATTATCCAGCGTTAGGGTGAAATTTTCTTCGATATATAGGGCAAAAGGTACAACATGATCTTGAAGAATATCTCTGATGTACCTATCTGCAGTTAACGCTCCGCCATCAATCACCACTAACTTTGTGCGAGCTCCCAAACATATTCCACCCCACACCATAATTGAACCTCCACCAAAAGATACAGTAGTAGCAAAATTAAATGGTGCGTTTTGTTCTCCTTCGTCGATACAATCTTTCCCTACGAGTAGAGCATTCAAAGCTATCTAGATATAGACTACAAAATAAAAAAATTTAAAAAAAAAACATACTTATCAATCTTTAAATTTGCCGGTGTCAGTGGCGGGTTAAATTTCTCGGGGGCCCTGGGCGGTAAAATTAAAATGGGCCCTCTATTATTTTAAATAGAATGGAAATAATTGTATACAGGCCTCGGTGGGCCCACGAAGCCGGGGGCAGCAGCCCAGTCCGCCCACCGCCTAATGCGCCTCTGGCCGGGCCGGTGTGTGTATTTATATGAACGACAAAATAAGCAGGTGAACGACCAAATCTGGTGCGCTACCTGTGAACCAATATAGAGACTAACGTCATTAATAGAGATAACTGAAAGTAAGGTTATATTGGCTGCCATTTAAATGATTCAAAGAAAAATATTTAGCATTTGAGTGATTGATGTATTATATTTTAACTACCACTTAATAATACAGCAGATAAGTCGTGAAAAACTGAACACCCACTGTAAAATATAAGCTATTCCAAACGATTAGGCGGAACTAGATTTTGCAATCTTGTTACTTTCATCGTTTGAATCGTGCCTTTTAGCCGTTTTGTTTAAGCTTTGTATATCATACTTACAATAAATATTTTTTGGTTAAGGTTAATATCATTTTAAAAAGTCATTTTCTTTATATTTTAATTTTTTGTGTCTTAATACAAATTTCCCATTTATTTATTTTTTAAAATATGTTAAAAAAGTATTTTATTTTTGACATATGTCATTCATTTCCATATTTTCATTGTTGGAATTTAAAATTTTGACATTCCAACGTGAAAAATGAAATGACCCAAGCAAGGTCCTTTTCGCGACAACCTAAAAGATCGCCTGGGTGATTGTTTGAAACGCCAAACCTCGAATAACTCCTTCATTTTAAGAGATACAAAAAATTCTTCAGAAGAAAAGTTAAACTAGACAAAAGGGTCCACTTAAAGACTATAATGGGGCATTCGAGTTGTACAGAGTAGAGCGAGCGTTGAGCGAACAGTTGATGGTGACGTCATGAATAGAGCACTAACGAAGCGAGCGTTCTTGTGACGTAATGTTTATAAAATCTAACCCTACAATTTTAGGCGGCGTTTTTACTGTCAGTTCACGTCAGTCATGAATCAAAATTATGTACCTCGGTTTTTCGTTGATTTCTTTTTCAATAATGAAGAAATAAAATTAATTAAAAATTAAATAATAATTAATGAATTAATTTAATGAATTTTTTCCATTTTAATTTTATGCACGGTGTATTTTAATAATTTTTTTGCTGTTTACAGAACGTCACAAATACATAAAATAGCCGTACTCTGTAGCCATAGACAAATAACAATATTATTTGTCTATTGTTATTTATCTAAGGCTATTATTTTTATTTTATTTAGAATTTAATTTTAAACTTTCATTTCTTTCCCGCCGTTCCCCCATTTTTTTACGTCATACTCCATATGCTCGGTCGTAAAACCCCGAACACATAGAGCGCACTCTAAATGCTCGCTCGATCGCAAAACGAATGCAATTGAGTGTACTCCGAGCGTCAAATCGAACACGTTTGAGTGTACAGAATCGAATGTACCCAATAAGAATTCTGCATCACTTCCGGTTTCTGCGGAAATCTTTTCAACTTTTTATCTAGCATAGGGAATCGGTTCTTTATTATTATTTTTTCTTGAAAGTACAATCAGTTTTACAAGGATATCGAAACATCATACTTTAATTTTAACCATTTCAAAATGGCGACAATTTATTTACAAAATAATAAATTTTGTAACCTAATCTCGGATCCGGATCCAAAAAGTAATCATGGACTGTCATGTCCAAAAAGACCGAGTCCTCCCAAACCATAACTACATATGCCTAGGGATGGGAATTTATTTTTGAATATCGATATATGCGCGATTCGATACATCGTAAGTGTGATATCGATATTCGATATATATCGAAGTAAAAACATCGATATTTTCGATATATCGAAATAACTAACACGTAACATGTAAGATATATAAATTACATATTTTTTTGTTGGCTTGGCGGGAAAAGAAGTCGCCGCTTGACAGACGATCACTTTACAGTTGGTACTCACTCAGATACCAACCAACTTTCTAATATTATCCTTGTTAACAGCTCTCTTAATTAAATATATATATGCTGTTCACTTTTGTAAGGACAAACCAGATTTTTTTGTTACTTTTATAGTGTATTACGGTCTTTAAATATCAACTAAAAATATTCCTTACACTGTAAAACCGACTTTAGATTTATTGGTTATGATCATTATTAAGAAAGTGACATTTTTTATAATTTTTTAATACCAAAATGTCAATTTCAAAGGTGCAAATTATTGAAATCAAAATTTCGTCTTACAGGCTATTCCAAACGATTAGGCGGAACTAAATGGAAATTTCGTTATTTTAGGCTGTCACGAAAAGGGACCTTGCTTGGGTTATTTCATGTTTCAGGTTTGGTATGTGAAAAATTAAAATTCTAACAGTGAAACAATGGAAACGAATGACATATGTCAAATATTTTAATACATTTTTCCATATTTTGAAGACAAAAAAATTTATAAATGGGAAATTTTTATTAAGAATGACAAAAAACTAAAATGTAATGAAAAGGACATTTTATAATGACAATCAATTTATTCTAGAATTTGCAATGTGAGCATGATTTTCAAAGCCTAAACAAAATGACCAAAAGTCCGAATTAATTGATAAAAATTACTAGATTTCAAAAATTAGTTCCGCCTAAATTTTTGGAATAGCCTATAGTTTGTTTCTACAAAAGTGAAAGTAAAAAAAGTTTAAATGTAAAAAATATACAAGAATACCGATATTTTGTGCGAATATCGTATTTCGCGCGATATATCGCATTTCAAATATCGATATAAAAATATCGATATATTTTTCTAAAGTATCGATATTTTCGATATATCGATTTATCGTTCCCATCCCTACATATGCCCAAATATGTCCATACTAATTTTTCACCCACAACACACACGTAAGCTAAGTTGCCTACCTTGTAGTTTCCGTACTTATTAAAAAATGCACATACTAAAGTAAACGATTCTAAAATATCTTTACTAAAAATATATTTCCGCCAGATTGATGATTATAATGACGTCATATTTTAATATCGTCATGCAATAAACATACAGTTCACAAATATATAAAAATTATGTCAAGTTCATTTTGATATGGAACCTTAAATTACGTTATCAATTTTTAAGATAGGAATATCTCGTCTCGACTAAATCTATTGGATGTTTGTCTGTAAATGTGTAAATAATTTTTTGTAATAAATTTTATTTTATTTTTGGATAATATATTTAAAGTTGTCATCAAATTAATGTTATCAAATCAATAATTTCGTATTTTGGATTTTATTGAATGACCCAGATTGACATTTGCTAAGTTCATTTTGATTATTTAAAATTTTCCATAATTGCTCCCCGACCTTTGTTTCCTACATTTTTTCCATTTTATTTGTTTAATTAATAACTAAAATTTTGCGAATTTTGAAATTTGTCGAATGAACAATTCACTATATAAGGCATTATTATTATTAAGGAAGGGTTTATAGTACCGCCAGTACCGTCCAGATTTGCCCGCAACGTGTTCGGCACAGACGAGGTGTTCTCTCTTCTTACCTTCAAGGGAGGGTTGTGGGAGCTTTATCCCAGCAATCGGCCGCATTCCATACCCTGGCGATATGCGACCGATTGGCTCACACCAAACCCAGCACAATGCGAAGCGACCTGAGCACCTCTGCTTTTTGCATTTTGCGGGCCAGAGAGGTATAGCCCAGTCGTTCAATCAACGCAGTTGGCCATTTTGCGTCATAACTGCAATGATAAACTTAGTGGCGAAAAAATAACTAAATCGATTTTTTTTGCATGTGAATTATGGACTAATATTGCTCCTTATTCTTTTATTTTACTAATACATACCATTTTAAGTCATATTTAGTATGTGTTCGATAGCCATTTTGAAGATTTACAAATTTTAAAAGTGTTTATTTAATATAGGGACATTTGTATTGGTAGTACTAAATAAAACAATGTTTACATTTGACATTTTATAATACATTCTGATGTGTTTTGATACTTGTGTTCACATAGGGTGACCAGACGTAGTCTTTTTTAGAGTATTATACTCTTTTTTAAGTAATATCCTCTATACTCTTACTTTTTATAAAAAAAACTTGAATATACTCTTTTTTGTAGAGAATGAGGTCCTATTTTTTTGCTCATTACTTGTATTTTTAGAGTGAGGTCCCTTTTTTTTGCTCATCACTCATAATTTGGAGTGAAGATCTTTTTTTTTTGCTTATCATTTATATTTTTGGAGTTAGGACTTTTTTTTGCTCTTCACTATCACTTGTATTTCTACAGTGATGACCTTTTTTAAGGTTTTGTAGGTATGACCAAAAAATCCTTATACCGTCATTTTGTCGTCTTTCTGTCTCTCTGCCTGTTCGGTAAAAATTTTAGCCAAACGGCTAAACCTAGAGAGTTGAAATTTGGCATGCTTATACAACTCTTTGACCCGCACATAGGAAAAATACTAAAACATCTAAAAAACATATCCCCCTAAAAATATAAACAAATATGTGCTCATCGAAAAATGAAATTCCTTAGTACGTGGTTTAACGATCAAAATTTTATTTTTGCAAAATAAATTATTTTGACGCGATTTTTGCCAAAATTGTACAAAAAAAAATTTGTCCCACACCCTGTAGCCCAGATGGTTTAAACTAAAAATCTGAAAAAATTCTACGTAATGTACATTGGTGTGAACCGAAATAGTACAACAAGAATTTTTGATCAGATTATGTTTTCGGAAAATAACGCTTTTTTTGTGTTTTTAACTAAAATATTTAATTCTCTATGTAACACAGTAGATAAGTAAGCGCTCGTAGCGTAGTGGGTTGTGTCGTCGCTTCGTAATTTGCAAGCTAGAGTTCGATTCCTGTCAATTTTAATTTATCAGTTTTTTTTTTGCATTTTTATTTCTATTAAGTTATTTTGTCAAAATTTTTAAAAGCGTAAATTTAATAACCAGTGGGAAGTGTTGAAATTATAATTTAATTCTATGTTTGAATGTATACGAAATCAGAGGGCGAGGCTTGTGATTTAAGCAACCAATGGAAGCCATAGGCGCAATTTTCAAAATCTTAATAAACCTTGTTATATAAAAATACTGCACATATTTAAAAACTTAAATAATGGTATTAGGCATTCGATAAAAATTCATAAAAAAATATTTTGACATAAAATTTGTTTTGGCATCTCAAATAATCATCATTCAGTTACTAAATACCTGCGAAACCCTGAAATGTGTGAAAATTCATACTTCATATCAATTTTTTGAATGAAAGGTCTTGAAAAATGTTGGACTTAATATATAAAGCTGAATGGAGACTATGTAGAAAAATAAATACAATTTTGCCCCAAAAAGTTATATTTTATATTTCGTTCTAAACACTTTCCTATCACTCCTAGGTATACAATAACTTTGTCTCGCTTGAAGTACACAACTATAAATCAGAAGCGTGGGAGAGGGGATATTAAAAGAAGCGAATATTGTTATTTAAAATATATTAGGATGACCTAGTACCAAATTAACACAATTAGCTAGGATTTGTCAATACTGAGAGTACCCAGCCTAAATTTGTCTCAACTTGTCGTATGCATGTCGTTGATTAATTATTAACAGTTAACTCGTTATAAATCGTATATATTCACACTTACGTCGTTAGAATAGAATCTTACAATGCATGAGCAATGCTTTTGAAGTGACAGAAATTAATGTTATTTTGTTATATGCAAAATTGTTAACAAAACCGGTTGATAAACAGGAAATTCTGCATATAAAATTCTGTATATTATTGCAAAAATTATTAGGGCAACCTATTTTATGAACACGAATAAATAATATTAGGTCCAACTGCTATAGATTAAAAGAAATCAATATTAATCTACTTCAAAACGATTTATGTGTGCCAAGAGAATATTTAAAACAGTTGCTCAAGAGGAATTTGATTTAATATTAATGAGATATTTTTTAAAACAGTTGTTGCTTTTTGAAATACTGTAAATTGAAATAAACTACCACGTGTCTGTAGACACAATCATGAAAAGAAAATCCGTTTACAACTAGCAAAATGGTCACACAGGAAATGGAAGGAAGTGTACGAGGGTTACCTTTTATGTTTCATTACTATATTCGACATTTGTTATTGTGAAATCAGTGGCAGCATATAAATTGACCGAGTAGTTTGTTGAGAGTGAGTGTTAAAAAAATGTAGGGGAGAGTAGCCAAATTTGGACCACTTAAGAATTTTTTAATATATAGGGATGTACAAGTATTTTTAAAAAAGGAAGTAGTGGAAAAAAAAGTTATTGTTTATATCTTCAAAATAATACAATTTATTTAAAAATAATAATTATATTCAGTAGTGAAAAATCAATACATAAAAATCGTGTCATCGGTCCAATTAAAGAAACTGGTTTCTTAGGATTTCAGAGGTTTTCCAAGATGGACCATCAATATACTTAAACACAATTGAAGCAAAAGTACTTTTGATTTTTGCACTGACTCCAGCACCCTGTGTATGGACCCAAGTGTGACATTTTATGCACTGTATCATCTCATCTTCCTTAATTTCCTCACATATAATACAAAACAATGTAGTCTTATTTTTTATTCTTTGTCTTTTTGGTCCAATATTTGGTAATTTTACTTTGTTAGTCGTTTTATCTTTGACTTTTTCTAATTCCTTTTTATGAGGACTACTAGTTATTACAATTGCTTTTTGGGCTATTCCTCCAGTTCGAGAATACGATGGACCTTGCTGTGTATTTCATTTTGGTGGAGGTGATATATCGTAAAGAATATCCTTACACTTTTTAATTTTTTTTCTCCCGAGGTACATAATCAACAGCAGAATCACTATTATTACTTTTACTGTCACTTAAAGACATAGATGTTGGTGTATTAGGCCTACTTGTAGTATTTACTGCGATTTCAGCAGGGTTAGCAGAACACTGTAAAATATCGGATGCTGCAAACTGGTGGTCCTGAAAGATATGTCTATTTACAGGCCAAATACCAGAGGTACGGAAAGCACTTTCAGCTATAGCTACAGTGGCTGCTCGGCCGTATGCTTCATTTAGCAATTTAGACATCTGAATTGGACCGGTCCAATTCTGGCGACTGCTTGTGGTCCAACTTGAGCTACTTTTATAAATATTTTAAAATGTTTCACCTAACCTTATATTTGAACTAGATTAATAAAACTAATATAGTAAATTGTAGCCAGACAAGTTTACTTTCTGCAGATATAAAAATATATTTTGTTACTTACTTTGAAACAGGCTAAAGACTATTGGCCTTATTGATAAAATATTTAATTGATGGTATGTAAATACTAATAACACTTCACTAACTGCAACCATGAGGTGCGCTGTTATAAAAATGATTGCATCACAAGTTTACGTCCATCCCCTTTTAATTTATGTTTTGCTGCGTAAATACCTTATGCAGGTCAAGTTACGATAGTGGTCCAACTTAGGCGATGGTCCAAATTCGGCTACTCTCCCCTATATTACTCGTGAAGGTTTTCGTTGAATGATTTTTTACGATTTTAGTAAAGGCCTAATTCAACAACAATGCATAGATTAGCTTTGTTCAACTTTTGGTAATGAAGCACCATCAAAAAAGACTGTTTACAATTGGTTTGTAGAATTTCGTCGTGGTCGTGCGTCCGTCAGTGATGAATCTCGTGAAGATTACTAAAATCGGTTGTGATTAAAAAAAAACATCGATGCTGTATGCAAAATGATTGAAGAAGTTCTGCGACTTACCGTGAGATAGAGGCATCCTTTGGCATATCACAGACTGCAATACATTCGATCGTGAAGATCTTTTTTTTGCTCATCACTTGTAATAATTTTGCGATACACATTACTTTCTAAACTTGCAGGTCCGCAAATTTTTTCTAGGTCGCTTGCCTGTCCGCCAAGAAAAAAGGTTGGGAAACGCTGCTTTAGAGGATTGGAGAACAGTTAATGCTGAATAGTATACAACAATTTGTTTGCCAGAAGTCATCGACAAAATTATAGGAAAAGCAACCAAAAACGTCGCATCATTCTTCATCATTACAATACAAGCTCCCACACAGCACGTCAAACAATTGATTATTCGGAGGAAAAAACATCGAATTAATGTCTCATTGCCCGTATTCACCTGATTTATACCCTTAACGACTTTAGATACCAACTTCAGAGTGGAAAAAATGTTTCGAGAATTGGTTTGATTGAACGCATGCAAAAGTGTTTAAATCTTAAAGGCGAATATTTCAAAAGGAATAAAACAGTTTGTTCCAAAAAAAAAATTCTTTCTTAGTTTTTGTAAAAACTTAAAAAGGTAGCCCTCGTTCTTGAACTTCAATAAGGTCGATAAACACGTTCCGATAGTCGATACTGGTTGTTACTAATTTTATTTCAAATTGTTAGTTTTCTATAAAAGCTCGTGAGAACACTGATCTTACCCTTAAGAGTAACATCATAAAATTCTTCCGCCATTTCTCAAACCTTCAAGTGCAGTTTAAAAATTCCTGATTTGTCTGAAGGTCTAATTTTTTGGCAGCTGTTTTTATATTCGGATATCTTAAATTTGTGTTATTTGCAAAGTAAACTTTTGGCCTGTGATAACAGAGATAACACAGTGATTTGCAAGGAAGTTTGTTTTATAAAATGTAACGCCATCTAAACTGTCAACGTACAACATTTAATTATGAATAATTATTAGAGAAAGAATACATTCGTTTGATTGCTAGTGACTAGTGACGTAATATTGATAGTAACAAGTTTTTATGCTGTCATTTCTAGTTTTGACATTGAGTATACTCTAGCCAACCAGTCAGGCCAATTTAACTAAGAACGTATTCGCAATAAAAAACATATGTTACTATATATACACTATAAATTTTGGTATTAATGAAACAGTGTATAGGTACGGTGTATATTTTAAAAACGTACTTCTAAAAACGTGGCTTGTACTTTCTAATTGTAAAATAAGAAAAGTAAAAGATAGAATGCCTTTAGTTTTCGTTTTCTCATCGTATCAAATTATGTGAAATTTTATTTCTAATTATATATAAGAGAACGCCTTTCTGTCTGTGTGTATAGTATTTCCAAAATGAAATGGCCACCCGCACTTATTGATTCAAATAATTACTGATAGTATAACCATTATACCTGCTGCGTTTATGGTTCTATTAATAACAGTTGCCAGGGCCGTAATAATTATTTAAAATAAACGTGTTTTCTTATATGCTACTTAGAATGAACTGTATATACTCACATGACATTCGTTCACATTTTTATCAGGCTTAGGACTGGCTATATTTGAATTATAAATATAAGCATGTTTAAAAATCGTTTTTTTTAAGTCTTTAAGCAAAAATCATTCTATTTTTGCAACAAAAATAAATCCTAGCAACTTCAAATAATTATACATATGGCTAACTTTGTATGGAAATTCTATTCCGTCTTGTTCCAACTTTTTACCGACCGCCAACATATATAAGGGAGGTATTGTGATCATACCGATTTTGACATTTCGAGATTTCGATGGATCTCCACGAATTGAGGTCCCTACATAACGTTTTGACTATTTTTAGCATGATGTCTGTCGGTCTGTCTGTCCGTCTGTCTGTCTGTCCATCTGTGTACACGTGCAGAGCAAATTCGGCTGAAAGGATTTTTATGAAACTTCATATTTAAGCTTCTGCCATCAATGGCACGAGTTGATCAACTTTTGGTAAAAATCGGTTGACTAAAAATGGGAGTTTACTCGTGTCGATTTTAAGATTTTTATGAATATTTCACAACAGAAAAATATTTAGAAAAAATTTATTGAACAAAAGTTGCTATAAAATCAATAATTAATAACTTTTATTTGAGACGTTTTTTGATAAAACGAAAAATTTCGAATAATTTTTGTAAAATTTTCTATTTAAAAGTCTCAATTTTTTCATACTTATATGTAACGTTTCCATGGTCATGATAAATAATATCTCTGTTAGAAAATATTAGGCCAAGTTATTTCTACTCTGCTGCTAGAATGTATTACTTTATGAAGTACTTTATGATGGCGGTCGGTCCTGTGGTGGCCACAGCTGAATTTTTATTAAACGATGCACAGTCAACACTATATTTTTCGAATAAAAGTCGTATATTTTATTTATTATGGTTTTAGACATAAAACTATCTATTATCCTGAAAACTTGTAATCGGGTCGTTTTCGCTGCTGATTTTTGCCACGAACAATGACACGTTGAAATGTTCTTTATGGAACACTAGTTAATTCAGCAGTTCTAAGTATAGGTTTGTCATTACCTTCCGAAACTAACTTTTTATAAACGTTCAGTATCAGAACTTTGCAATCTTCTGACAAATGACATTTTTCTTTAGTAACCACGTCCACATTTTCGCATTCCACGTCAACGTCCACATTTTTGCACTCCAAATCACCTTTGACAGATTCCCTATTTTCACTACAGAAATTAGGAATTTCTTCAAAATCAAATGGTCACAAAAGAGCCATATTGTTAATGTATGCACGTTATGAACGTTGAAAATTAACAAAAAAACAAATATAACAACCCCTAAAATTTAGAAACAATAGGAATATAAATTTGAAAAATATCCTTAATGGTTTTTAAGAAGCTTCAATTGAACTACTGTTACATCTATTCAATTTAAATTTAAAATTCCCTTAATACCTCCTATATTCCTTTTAACAGCAACAAATCTTAGGATTATTGCCATAAACCCATTACCGCTTTGTTGAGCTTCTTAACAAGAGTGGCCATTTCATACTATACCAAACTACCTATCTTACAAATACGTTTATAATTTTACGATGTAATTGTCAACAAATTTATTGTGTAAGTCCTATCTGATCTAAAAATAATACAGTAAGCGCTCGGTTAAGTGAACTTATAGAAACCAGGGATGTTCATGAAATGAAATTGTTCAAATAATCGATCGATATTTAAAGCAGGGGTCGGCAACGCGGTGCCCGCGAAGCATTTTCTAAGTGCCCGCCTAACCATGCGAAATTCTATTTCCGAGCCGCTTTTAGTAATAAAAGTACTGTCAAGAAGACTAGAAGTGTTATAGTTTTATAAATAAATATAATTTAATATTCATTAAATTTTATTGTAAAACTAAATTTTAAAACTATTCCCAATATGAAAGAAAGCAATAATAAAAATGGTAATAGAAAATTATTGCGATGGAAATGCTACCACCCATTAATTTGCCTAACATTTGATACATTATTGGAAGAATTTAATACCAGATTTGAAGACTTTTACGAATTGGAGGCATTTTTACCATTTTTATTAGTCCTTTTTCTGAAAGAGAAGATGATGAGACTAATAAAATCGCAACATATTTCGGTATTTCCAATAAGGAGGACTTAGAATTGGAAGTTATAAATATAACAAATGACATTGAATTAAAATCAGATCGTAACGAAGAAAAATTCTGGAACTTAGTGAATGGGAATAGCTACCCATTGTTGAGAAAATGTGCTCTAAAATTGAAGTCTCTCTGCGCGTCGACATATGCTTGTGAATGTATGTTTTCTAATATGAAATACTTAAAATCAAAATACCGAACAGGCCTCACTGACGCTCATTTGGACCAATGCGAACTGGGAACTGGAAATTCTACTTATGTCCCACATTACAACGAATTGGTCGCGAATTTTCATTGTCAGCTATCGCATTAATTATCACTTTGATATTATGTATTTTTTTTAAGAAAATTAAAATTTTAAATTGCATTAATATTTTTATGTTTAAATTTTACCCCCCCCCCCCTTGTCCCACGGAGCCCACCGAACTCCCGCATTTCTGAAATATGCCCACTTAGTAAAAAAGGTTGCCGCCCCCTGTTTTAAAGTGTTTAATAAATGTTAGTTCCATCATGTTTTCAGATGCACATCCTGAGGTGTTCTCACGGGCTTGAGCATAACTTTTTACCAATGCTTTTTCCCTACATTTTCGCAATACAATAAATGGCCTTATTAAAGGATTATACAGCAAAAAATATATGTATTTATTAAATGTTATTCATATTTCTCCTCATCAGCTTCATAAGCTTCTATTTTATGATCGAGCTATTTTTGCACACCATAGTACCTATGTTCCTGAAAAAATATGCATTGCAAAGTCGGCAAGAATATTTTGACAGTGTTGTTTTTTTTTTTATCAATGGAACTATTTTTTTGTTATCAATTGAAACTACTGAGAAGTCGGTTAAGGTAGGGGGGAGCTAGACGCTCAAATTCTGACATGAATCAACCATTGGGTGCGTTTTGTTGGTGGCTGGTTAGAATTACTAGAATTGATGCGCCAGAAAACGACAATTTTGTTCGTGAAGTAAATAAACATGGAATGACATCTGCATGGAGGTTAAGTCATATGGTTGTAGAACAAATAACGAACATATTTCAGCTAAATGGATAAACTAAATAATAAATGCAGAATAAGAAAAGTTTATAATTGAAGCAAATATTCTAGAACGTAATGTTTTAGAACGAGTAATTGAATTGTACATATATTTTTTAAGTTTAGATTTATCAATACTGTATTAAAATCATATAGGTATATATTTATGTTAGGACACAAAATGAGAAAATACCTAAAAGTGAAAATTATTTTGAAGCTGTAATACCAAAATTAAAAAATTTTAAATGTACTAGAACATTTAAAAACCAAATGAAAACAACTGCATTCAAATATTACTTTTCAACCCCACCACACTCATTCATTCCAGTCGCTCGACCTCGAGTCATCGGATGAGTAGAATGAATAGAATGAGAATACAGTCGCAACAAAACGCGTATTCTGATTAAACCGAAACCAGAATTGGCATAACAAAACGCACCCATTGAAATACTTAAAAATTCTTTTCGCCGTTGCTTATGAAAAGGTTTAAAAAAGTAATGGGAAGGTTTATGTTCAGGAATGGACGAAATCGACTAGTAGTAGATGATAATGAAACGCGGGGGGTAAATGAACTGTATAATTGGTTCATATACTAAGAGATAGGTATGTATGTAGGATGAACGTAGTGCAACATTTTTTTAACAGAATTTATGGTGTAAGTGTGACATCATATCTGTCTCTTATCATATTTGTAAAAAGATAAGGGCAATATATAAATCTCTAAAGTGCTTGAATTAAATATATAACTATTTATAGTAGGTAATATTACTTGCCAATGCTATCTGTGTAAACCGCATCTTCTCCACTCCTTCCTCGCTTAAGATTAGAGATTTAAAAATTTCGAAAAAATTTATTTGACCAAAAGTGCTATAAAAGCAATAACTAACAACTTTTATTTAAGACATTTTTTGATAAAGCAGCATATATTAAACAAGTACTTTGTGATGGCGGTCGGTCCTGTGGTGGCCACAGCTGATTTTTTTAAATCGATGCAGCTGTTCTTTAATTTTAAAGTAGCATTATACATATATACCATTCTTACATATACAGGAGTGGGGAGGAATGGGCCGAACTTCAGGAATGTATTGTACATGTAAAAATAAGTAAAAAAAAATTTCTAATGTTGTTATGCGATTCTTTTATTCTCAAGTTATAACGTACTTAAAACACTTTCTATAGAACATCGGGCCGAACTTCAGGAATGTATTGTACATGTAAAAACAAGTAAAAAAAAAACTCTAACGTTGTTATAAGATTGTCTTCTGTTTAATAAATAAATCATTAGTGTCATCCTGTTTATCATTAGTGTCAAATTAATTATTATTGTCTTCTGTTTAATAAATAAATAAATAATAAATAATAATAATAAATAATAAATAATAAACAACGGTGATATTTTTGAAAATTTGTTAGCAAATTTGTTAGCACACCGAAATTAAAACGATGTTCGATTTTAATTACGTTATAACTTGAGAATAAAAGACAATCGCATAACAACATTAGAGTTTTTTTTTTTACTTATTTTTACATGTACAATACATTCCTGATGTTCGGCCCATTCCTCCCCACTCACCCTGTATATGTAAGTATGGTATATATGTATAATGCTACTTTAGAAATTTCGAAAAATTTTACTAAAATTATTCGTAATTTTCGTTTTATCAAAAAACGTCTCAAATAAAAGTTATTAATTATTGATTTTATAGCAACTTTTGTTCAATAAAGTTTTTCGAAATATTTTTCTGTTGTGAAATATTCATAAAAATCTTAAAATCGACACGAGTAAACTCCCATTTTTAGTCAACCGATTTTTACCAAAAGTTGATCAACTCGTGCCATTGATGACAGAAGCTTAAATATGAAGTTTCATAAAAATCCTTTCAGCCGAATTTGCTCTGCACGTGTACACAGACGGACAGACGGACAGACAGACAGACGGACAGACGGACAGACAGACGGACAGACAGACAGACGGACGGACAGACAGACCGACAGACATCATGCTAAAAATAGTCAAAACGTTATGTAGAGACCTCAATTCGTGGAGATCCATCGAAATCTCGAAATGTCAAAATCCGTATGATCACACTACCTCCCTTATATATGTTGGCGGTCGGTAAAAAGAAACAAATCGAAAGAAAAAAATATATTTTTTATATTTCAAGTACTTTATATGGCGGTCGGGCCTGTGGTGGCCACAGCTGCTTTTTAATAATACCAAATAAACGAAAAAACTTTCCGGTGCACCTAATTGTATATGTTTGATTTCAAAATCATCCACGAATTTCAGAATCATATTTCTAACTATTAACAATGTGTTGTTTTGTTTATATTTTATTACTATGTTTATTCCTGTTTGAATAATACTTAAATAACTAGGGACCTCAGCCCGGCTACGCCGGTCTTCTCCCCTACGTTGTTAAAACTCGTCGCTTCGCGACTCGTTTTAATATAATAAGGCATTTCGTCGCACTTGTAGATTATAAAACTCGTCGCTCATCTTTTTTTAACACTATTTTATGGAAATTCTCCCTGTAAATGTCTTAAGTTTTATTGTTAATTCACCTTAAATACTTAATTAGTTTTATTCTGTCAAGAAATACGTTCGAAATGTAAAATCTCGTCACATTTTAAATTGCAAAAAAATTTACAGCTGTCACCTTTTGAAATCTTGTAAGCATATTTTTGCCTCAAAATGATCCAATAATGGCCCAGATTCTTTGAAAAATGTTTTCTGATGTCTCAAAATATATATCTCGCACGTCAAAAAATCTATCTTGAACCATTATCACCACTTAACACTTTGATTAACCCTGAAATTTTTAATATATATAAATCTTTTTTAACACTATTTTATGGAAATTCGCCCTGCAAATGTCTTAAACTTTATCGTTAATTACCTAAAATCCTTAATTAGTATTCTTCTGTCAAGAAACACGTTCAAAATGTGAAATCTCGTCTCATTTTAAAATGCAAAAGAATTGACAGCTGTCTCCTTTTGAAATCTTGTAAGCATATTTTTGCCTCAAAATGCTCAAATAATGGCCCAGATTCTTTGAATAATGTTTTCTGATACCTCAAAATATTATCTAGCACGTCCAAAAAGCTATCCTGAACCATTATTACCATTGAACACTTTGATTCTCGCCGTAAATATTCTGGACCAGCCGTCTTGTATTAAGAATATTTTTGAATTATCGTCTGATAAAACTTGTCCGTGCCGATCAGTGATGACTTTGATTCGACACGGATTCGAGGAAAAAATGCATGATGTTTATCAATAAAAATTAGTCAGTACCCCCTGTCGAAATAAAATTAAGCCTAAGCATTGAAAAAATATCACCCGGGTAAGATGGTGGTTCATTTTCCTCTCTCCGCATTACCGAAAAAATGAAGATACACCAGAAGTTGAATAGAACATACATACCACACTTGTACAATATAATAGTAGATAATTTAAGTATTATTCAAACACATGAAAAACTCAAAATTACATTAAAAACTAAAAATTAAAATAGTTCATTCAGAGCCGCAGTAAAAAAAACTTGCGCTAGGGGCACAGCCGTGTTTTGGCGCCCTTGGCAAATAAAAACAAGGTTCTCACCTCTCAAAATTTAAGTGATGAGCAAAAAAAAAGGTCCTCACCTCCCAAAATCCAAGTCACGAGCAAAAAAAAAGGTCCTCACCTTCAAAATGGCGCCCCTTAGTCAAGGCCGTCAGCGCCCTTTTCCTTAGTGCGCCCAGGGCAGTCGCCCTCTCCGCCCCTCCCTTATTGCGGCTCTGAGTTCATTCAATAGTGAATTAATAAAGTGTGATTCAAAAAGAGTTTCGCCTTCGATTCTACAGAGCTATTGAGCTAATTTAATTTTTTTTACAGTTAGTTTTTCTTAAAAATAAATGTTGTTTATTTAATTATATATTTATTACTTTATTTCCTACTAAGACATGCTACATAAAAGTGTAAAAAATGATATAAAAATGAAATGAAACTTGTTACTGTATGATATTTTTGTTGCCAAAAGTTATTTAAAATATTTAAAATTGCATGCGTTTTACTTAAATAGTGAGTCTTTAAAATTAGTCATAATCTTAAAGTTGCAAGTGCATTACAAAATAGTAAATACGGTAGTAAAAAGTTAAAAATATTTCAAAATAAGCTTTGTCCTGTCACAACTTTAAAGAATTTTAACACCGGTATAAATAAAAATAAAAGTTCTCAATTTTGGAACTGATCCAGAAACTACAAAGTAAGAATATTGGCTTGTTGCACATATGTACAATTTGTAAGCAAGTCTACTTCTATTTCAAACAGGAATTATGCAGACCATAACTGTTTCTACTAACCGATAATGCTATTGATGGATAGATCAATGATTTTCATTACACTCCTAAAGAGTAAAACAAATTTGTGGATCAGACATCAAATGAAAGTTTGCGAAATACTTGAAAGGATAACACGTCTGAAATGGCAGTGGGTGGGTCACGTTTTTGAGATTTGAAGTATTTTGAATAATTATTTATAATAAATTTTAAATAGTTAAGTTCTTACTAGTGAAGGTTTTCAGTTTATACATGTTTCTATTTATCATATATGAAATATAAAGTGTTAATGAACACAAAAAAAAACATATCAGTTCTGCAAAGTACACATAATAATATTTATTATTTGTTTTCCGAACTTTGCAACTTTTGTAACCTTGTAATGTCTAAATTCACTGTAGTCATATGACGACAGTGGGACTTACAGATATAATAACGCTTAAGGGTTGTTTCACTTACTAAGTGGTTCTACTCTGCAAATGCGTGTATATTTGTAGTGATTATTTAGTGAATAAGATAACCGTAAGTTTTTCAAGTATTTTAAAATTATTTCCATACTTAGGATAATTTATATTTTTAGTAAAATGTCTACGAAAAGGGCTTTATCAGTTCGCAAATTAGAGGAAATAATTAACGACGATTCCTTTTGGGAAGAAGTAGATGAAATTGAAAAGGGGATATTGTCATTTTACCTCCACCGGTTGACGAACAGACAGATGAAGAAGATATAGATGATGATGTTTTACTTCATGATGCACCTGAAGTGAAAGATATTGCAGGTGAAGTTGAAGTTCATTTCAAGTCAAAAAATATTATTTCTGCGCCAAGTTCTATACCCATCACTTCTAAATCTAAAAAGAAACGTCGATTATGTAATGAAGAACCTATGTGGAGCCCCCAAAAATCTTTGAAAAAAGATTCAAGGAAGTTCTGTTGTATATAAAGAGTAAAGTGGGAAACAGAATGCAACGAGTTTGACGGCGCGCTGACGCCGTTCGTACGGCGCTATCTGTCAGAAGAAAGTTAAAACCAAGCTGTCGTACGCAAGTGCACAGAATGGACAACGTCCTACGTCGTTCGAACGCCGTTGATACTGAATGTTCGTCAACTTCCAACTTTTGACGCCGTTGAACGTTGACGCAGAACACCTAACCTCAGTTTTTACTGAATGGTAAAGTGTTTGTATGTATAAATAACTTGCATACAACATAAATAACATCACACACAAGTCTTCATCATCCATTATACTTTTAATAAAAGAAAGCGCACGTATTAACACAGATATAGGTTGTCAAGTGACACTTGACGGCGTTAAAAATTATTGCATTGTGTGCAGGCGAAAATCTCAACGGCGTTGACGCAACGCCGTCGCAAATGACGGCGCGCTGACGGCGTAGCGCGCTGTGCATTCTGTTCATTAAAATCGGACATTTATCGCCTGTGCAATTATTTGAAACCATTTGGACTGATGAAATAAACTCTTATATTGTAAAAGAGAGTATCCGTTACTCTGCAACAAAAAATGAACCATTTACTTTTTCTGTAGAAGAGTTGAAGACTTTTTTGGGAATTTAACTTCTATCTGGCTACCATCAATTACCATCTGAAAAAATGTATGGGTCAAATATTACTGATTTAGGTTTTTTTTTTCTATAATTAAACAGAGTTTTCTGTGAAATAAAACTAAAATTGTGCTACATAAACATATAAAAAAAATCGTATTATTTAACAAGGTCATACAGTAAGTCCCGTTGTCGTCATATGACGACACCATCCTCTGAGGCCCTTATGGATGCGAAAGTTACAATTTGCCAAAATATCAATTACTTAATTTTTTTACGTGATATAAATGCAAAAAAAAACAAAACAAAAATAAAAATATATAGTTGGGACTTAAGGGTTAAACAGATTTCGCGTACTGTTAGGACAATATTCTCATTCTATTAATTCTACTCATTCAATGATTTGAGATCGAATGACTAGAATGAATAAGTGTGGTGGGGATGAAAAGTAATATTTGAATGCAGTTGTTTTTATTTGGGTTTTAAATGTATCAGAATTAAATTTTGGTATTACTACTTCAAAATAATTTCCACTTTAAGGTATTTTCTCATTTTGAGTCCTAAAATAAATACCTATATAAATACCTAATAAATGAAAAGACTTTTCATTTATGAGTACTTAGAGAACTAATGTCTAATCAAGGGGTACGTGAGAGAAAAAAGGTTGGGAAACGCTGGTCTAGTAGAAGGATGTATTTTAAAAGTTTGCACACTGATGGCATTTGGATTGATTTTTATAAATGGTTGGGCAAAGCGGTAGAAACCCAGGAGACAACCCTGTTTCTATAACATTCTTGCTTGTTCGTGTTCAGATTATTGGCATTCGTTGGTGTTTGTGCTCGTTGATACTCGTTGATTTATTTGTCATGTGTGAAAAAAACTAAATTGTTGGCTATGACATTTATAATAATATAAATATGTTTACCTTGTTTTAACTGTAAAAACGAACGAAATATATTCTATATTACTGTAGGTCAGTCAATAAAAATGTCTAATAAACGCCAAATATATGCTAATTATAAGCAAAAATTTAAAAAAATGTGAGTAGTTTCGGTTTAAAAATTGGAAAAAATCCTAGAAATATATGTCCTTCCTATTAATACTTCTTGAAATTTAACGATTCAAAATCGACAACTTCAGCCAATTGCGTAACTAAATAGATAGAATAGGTGCAATAGGTCAATGGGATTATATCGATATGTCTTCCTTTTCAGGGTTTTGTAGGTATAACCACCCAAAAATCCTTACAACGTCACTCATGTGTCTGTCTGTACAGTAGAAATTGTACCCAAACTTCGATAGAATGTTGTAATTTAGCAGATGAACGGTAGTGTGAGTCAAAATCAACTCATCCCCAATCATTCTGACTGTCAACCAACGATCTGAACGCACAAGATCCCGGATTCTGTCGACATTTTCATCGGTTCTTGAAGATGAAGGCCTTCCGCTGCGTGATTCATCTCCAATCAACTCTCTTCCTTCTGAAAATGCCTTAAACCACCAAAAAACCTGGGTACTTGATAAAACACTATCTCCATAGGCCTGCTGAAGTTTTGCAAAAGTTTCGGATGCACTGTGCCCAAATCTGAAGCAAAACTTGATAGCACACCGTTGCTCGAAATGAATGTCAGTCATTTTTAGAACGCACTAGAAAAAACTGTTTCACGAAAAAAATCGCTACGGACAAAAAAATTAATATAGCGAGTTGAAACTCGTGTTGAAGGTGTATCACATGTTCACCTACCGCCCCTTCAAGTCTCGCAGCCCAAATATTGCTAGATCAAACGCTACGTTACCAGTCCGGTTACTTAATTTACACAACTCATATGATGTAAAAACAAAATTTTGTGTATTACATCGAAGCATCTGCAAATTAAAAGTGAGTGAGAAAGAGGTGTCTAAAAAGAGAGATTTGTTTTTAAGGTGGAGTTTGCAACATGTTTAAGTAAAATATTTGCCCATAACCACAATGAAAAACAATTTTTTTAAATATATTTGTTTTATGAATTATATTCGTTTTTTATATGATAAACAATTTTCTTAGAAAATAAATAAAATACTGTAGTTTTCCTTGTATGCAGGAAATTCCAACAATATGCAAATAACAAAATGAATTAATTACAACATAGCCGCGAGACGCGAGTGTTCATGCCAGATAATAGTCCAGTGGTATGCTGAAACATGGCAAGTCAGCTGTTACACTTATCACTTTATCAGAAAGACAAGCAACATACTGAAATGTTTGAACACAAACTAACGTAATAACTTGCTAATCAAAACTAAGATTCTAACCAACTGTAAGATTCAAATTTGAATAGCACTTCACCTGCTTGGATGATCCGTTAAATCATCACGGATAATTTTATGAAAGTTTGGTACTTTTTTGCGATATTCACTTTCTACCAAAAATCATTTAATTTAATTTAATTACAGGCTTAATCCTGAAGCCTTTCTACCTTGCGGTGTAAGGCTATAGTCGAGTTACTTATTTTCTAGTGTTGTTCTCCACACTTCTTTCCATCGTATTCTGACCTTTGTATATTTTCTTATCTCCTTCCACTTTACGCCTCTCTTCGTTGCAGCTTCTTTTGTTTCTTGGTGCCAGCTTTTTCTGAAGTCACCCAGTCGTGTATGAAGGGTGTTTGGAAAAGATTGTTCAGTGAAATTGCTGAAGTTCACTGCAATCATGAAAATTATGTTGAAAATATCATCGAAGATATTAGTCATATAGCCATTTCCGAAGGCATCGAAGGTTTTGATGAAGATGATATTCAGACTTTGTTAAAATCACACGGTGAACCTTTGATTAATGAAGAGCTGCAGGAAATGGACTGCCATACGTCCCTAGAAAATTACGAACTTGTTCCCGTGCGAAATTTAACTGTTAAAACCATCGAAAAGGCCCTTTCTCTTCACAATCAATGCATGGAGTTGTTAGAAGAGAACGACGAAGATTACGAACGGGTGAGTGCTGTTAAACGTGGCTGTAATGCATTACTTGACAGTTATCGGCAAATTTTGCACAATAAACGTAGAGAGGCCAAACAAGGGAATCTAGATTCCTTTTTGCAACGTAGAACAAATTAAATAAATTATTAATTATTTAATGTATGCCTTTTTGTTATTTTTAATGTTTATTTAATAAATAAAGTGTTTTTCGAGTTTTACAATGTTTTTTTCAAAAATCCCCCGTTGATTGCGAAATTTCGTTTAACGCGAGCATGTCCAGAACGTATCCCCCGCGTTGAACGGGGGTAACTTGTACATACTATTAATTTTCTTTCTCGTTCGTAATCAAAAAACTTGTAACATTACCATGTCGTTAGCGTAAGCGAAGACGATAAGTGTAATCTAGTGATATTTAACACATATGCAATGTTTTGTCTTCATATGTAGGCAGACATACAATTACCTGACTCTCCGTTTAGCATAACGCTTGTAATCACTCGACAAACAACACTAAACAAACAACTCTCTTCACTCTTAACACTGAGAATGAACATGATATGTGTCACAACTATTTATTAATAAAATCTCTACATTTCCTTTAACATTTTGTTAGAATTTTATCTCTTGCAAGATCAATAATGATATTCAACCGGTTTATACCGGTTTGACAACCGAATGATATAGTTAATCATGATTATAGTCTATTTTTAAATTATGGGAATCGTTTAAAAATCGCCCAAAAATCTATAACTGTGATTGGCTTACAAGGATCCTGTTTTACTAAGGTGACCATGCGTCTCGAATTGGCCGGGACAGTCCCGAATTTCCGCCTTGCGTCCCGAATTTTTTCAAAAGCAATATTTGTCCCGAATTCGGGTTTTTTTTTTGTTCCGAATTATTTATTTATTTGTTTAATTTAATTTAATTGTCTCGAATTTTAGAAAAGGTACTTATTTTCAAATTTTCTAAATAGCCTCGAAATATGTTTGACAGATGAACAGTTGTTCGCACAGAACATGAATTTGCGCAACTTATACTGCACATTATTGGTTCATTATGTCCAATATTTTAGGTCGAGACAATAAATATTGGTTGGTTTTCAATATCATACAAGATCTCGTACGAAAATCCTGTAGTACACGATACAATAATTTGTGTACTATAAATCGTACGAGATTCAAAACGATAAATCGCATCGTGTACTACAGGCATTATATTCAGAAGACCTGTAACTTGTCAAGCTTTTCTTACAAATTATCGAGTTGGAAAATTGCGTTTCGCTCGTGAGCATTTGAACTGACTGGAACTATAAGCAGTATAGGGATTTGCAGCTAAGCACCCTACCATCTGGTGAGCGTTTCATGAACTTGTGTACATCATATAACATTTCGTTTTGTGTATTGGTTTTGTATGAAGTTTGTTTTTAAAGTTTTATTATAATCATTGAAAAATGTACAATACATATTGTTGTGTGCCTATGTGCAATTCATTGAAAAGAAGAAACCCGGAAATATCGTTTCATTTGTTTCCACTAATATCAGACACCGTATGGTTCGAAACAAAATTGGGAAAGCAAGAGGTTAGGAATCGACGCGATGTTTAGATAAACAATTTAAAAATTGGAAAAAAAGTGAGCCCTTGTATCAAAGTTTGCTCATTACATTTTAATGATAGTGACTACAAAAAATATTTTCAATTTTGTATTTATTATCGCATATCTTGAAAATTCCTGTTATTGTGTGTGGGTTTGTAATGTACAAGTTTGTAGGCATAATGCGTAAATCTTTATGAACTCTCTGTTTTTTTCAGTGACTCCACACAATATTATATGCCCAGCATTGTAGATTTCTACCACTTGGTAAACAACACGGGAATTATTATTTCCCCCAATATAGTTAAAATAATCGACAATGGAAAACCGCCATAACTTAAAACCAGATCACAAAATGTAGTATTTTAGATGTTTACAAGTAATGTCACTTCACAAAATCAGAAAATCCCAAACAATTATTTATTTTTTGTCGTTTTTTGATACACTTTTCACTATTATTTACTAGTAAATGTCAAGTGGTATCTGATTTAGAATGGTTTCAAAAAAATCCGCGTGGCGCTACGATCTTAAAATTTTTCCCCTATATTGGGCAGAAATGAGTAGCGGTTGAGTTTAATTCTCCAGATGGGCGAGAACGAGTGTTCTGAAGGCCTAGTAATCTAGGAATTTCATTGAAAAGAAGAGAAAAAAGTCATCTACAGACCAGTATTTCAACAATATAACTAAGTAATTTCTTAAAAATAAAATAAAGTTATCGATTAATAACAAATTAATTACAATAATTATTAATTAATCGAAACCAAGAATATCATATGAGTAATCGATTAACTGAAACAAAATATTCGATTATTTCAATCATTCAATTAATCATTGTCATCTTTATATACACCAGCGTGTTCATGGCAACGTTAATGGTAAAATAGACCCATTTTTATGATTCTCAGGATGCCTGATTTTTTTTTTTTTATAATTAAAATTAAGCAAATGTTGAAAATCGTATGCTAATAATTCCCTAAAAACATATATGTTTACAACTCGAACTAATTTTTGTAAAGTGTAATTAATTATTGTAAAAGGTTAATTTTATTTAGAGCTACTCATAATTTGTTAAGAATTATTGGCGGAAGTAAATGGTTAAATCGGTGTATAAAATACAAGTTTATAGTCTTGAACTAGAGACATTCTGTACAAGGAATATGTTCAATATACAACTAAAAATATCCAAATGAGATATAACTGAGTCCTTGATCACCTTGACGGAGAATGCATGAAAACTGAAAGGTTACTTTTATATATACAACAAATTATATACTACATCTAAGTTACTTCAAATCAACTAGATTATAAGTAATACAAACAATATGAATTACTTTCGACTTCAAAAGGATGGGTGCAAAAATATTAAAATGGTAATATTATATTCATCATTGATATAAATGCTTGTGAGAAAGCGTCGCCGATCCAGAGGGGCCATTACCTTACTTCAGTTATGGTTTGATGGGGCGGGAGCTACAACGGTACCAATAAGCTTTATTTTTACTGTAAAGGCGTAAAAACGTTGGTCAAAGAAAAAGAAAACCGTGTTGAAGTCGATAGTTAAGGAACTGAACAACTCCCTCTTCGCTGATCATCACTGGAGTTTCCAACAAGATTCAGCTCCAGCTCATAATGCGAAGGCTACGCAGCAGTGATTTGAAAGGACCGGACTTTTATTCTCCTGCTAATTGGCCGCCTAGCAGCTCTGTGTTTTAAGACATAGCTTGCAAGAAAAGACACCCTTGATGCCTAGTTAAAAACACTGCCTGATGAAGGAGAGTTTTCTGTAAAAATCCTTTGTAATTCTATTGACGTGTGGCCGCAGAGACCTAAGCTCTGTGCAATGGTCGAACGTCATTTTGAAAACTGATTGATGTTTCTTGTTTAAGTTGCATCTATGTATTATTTACTAAAAGCGAATTAAAATATTTTTAAGCATCTTGCGGAATTCCACTGAAAACTTTGTAACAGTATTTATGACAAGACTAGGTAGTAAAAATATCGATATAACTACACTAAAACTGAAGCTATACACATCAACAAATTCATTCTCAGTTTTGTTAAAATTTTCATTTAAGAAAAGTAAAAAGTTCACTATTTTTAACCAAATCAACGTGTAAATCTTCATTTATTCAGATAGTGTTATTTTTATTAAATATTATTTTTGCAGTTAAAATTAACACTACTTTAACCCTGTTTATTTTATAACTCTATAATTTAACCAGTATGTTTAAGAATAAATAATTAACACGAAAAGCGAGGGACTTTATGGTACACTAAAAGTTCATTTTTAGTGTACCATGAAGTTCTTTTAACACTTCTTTCTTTAGAGTGCAGCCAGAATATTTTATAATTATTATTATTATTTTTTTTAAACTTAATTAATTAAAGGTACCTCAACATCTTGGGTTATTAGTACCCGGTATTGTATTTTATAAGACATTGTTGATTATTTTGCATTGTGTGGATATTATGTAACATACATAACATAACATACACCAAAATGGTGGTAGTCTATATTTGTCTGTATAGTTTTGGGTCTGTTAGAAATTTATGTAGGTTTTTTTTTGCTTTGTGTAGGGTGTCAGGTATTTGGTGTGTCTTATTGTGACATATTTGGTGCATTCTGTAATAAGGTTTTTACTGTAATAATTTCCTGTAATTATTATGCTACAGTCATTACACAATGGGGGATCTTCTTTCTTCATTTTAGCTGTGTGTAATTCTTGTGTGTCCAATTCGTAGTCTGGTAGTGGAAGTTTGCTCTCTTCTTGTTCCCGAGAAAGGCCATTTCTTCGTGTCGGATTTTATTGTTCTTAGTTTGTTAAGTTGTATATTTTGCCATAAGTTGTCTACTTGTTCTCGGATTTTACGTTTTATTTCATTTTTCATGTCATAGTCTTGTACGGTCGAGTTATTTGTTGGATCCTTTCTAGTAGCTTCTATGGCTGCGGCATCTGCTTTTTCGTTACCTTTTATTCCTATATATTATAATTATTAATTATGCTAAATCTACTTTTATTTCTTCCTTAAAAACTTTTTGACTAAATTAGTTGTATAACTAACGTCTCGCTGATATTTTTCTTTAATTTAGTTAAAAAAATTCAAAATAATGACACTGTGTCACTAATTATTTGTTTAATAAATTCTTGAGCACCAAAACTTCTCACACAGCAGGACTTGCAGGTTATAAATGAATTATTTTTTAGAGCTGTACAAAACAAGAATTTACTTGAATTATTTTTTATGGCTGTAGAATTTATTTTTTATAAATCTATATTAATGTTTACATATGTTGAGATTGTATTCAGTTGTTGAATTATGAATAATTTTAATTACAAATATAATGATACATCCGTTTGCTGCGTCAATAAGCACTGCTACACCAGGAAGTACAAGGTCCCAATACATTCTCTGTTTACTTCAAATCGGTAAACACAATATTTCAATTAGTAATCAAAAATATTAATTAAAGTCTGTCTTGTGCAGATTTTCAATGCTCATTAATCAATATCGTTACATTAGGTAAGGTCAGAAGCGTAGAAAATGGAATAAAAGAGATTTTAGAAAGATATTGGAATATCTAGGGCAGTGATGGCGAACCTTTTGAGCTCGGTGTGTCAAAATTCTAAAAAAGAAACTCGGGTGCCGTGTCACGTCTAGAAAGGTGCAAATAGCCTTTGTTGCTGTACGCCAAAAAAATTTTACTTAATTAACTCACGTCTAGAAATATCCATAATTTTGTAATATTTGCAGCACGAGTAAAAAAATCAGCTGTGGCCACCACAGGACCGACCGCCATTATAAAGTACTTATATAAAATACATTCTAGCAGCAGAGTAGAAATAACTTGGCCTAATATTTTCTAACAGAGATATTATTTATCATGACCATGGAAACGTTACATATAAGTATGAAAAATTTCGAAAAATTTTACAAAAATTATTCGAAATTTTTCGTTTTATCAAGAAACATCTCAAATAAAAGTTATTAATTATTGCTTTTATAGCAACTTTTGTTCAATACATTTTTCGACATATTTTTCTGTTGTGAAATATTCGCAAAAATCTTTTTACGATTTTTACCAAAAGTTGATCAACTCGTGCCATTGATGGCAGAAGCTTAAATATGAAGTTTCATAAAAATCCTTTCAGCCGAATTTGCTCTGCACGTGTACACAGACAGACGGACGGACAGACGGACAGACGGACAGACAGACAGACAGACAGACAGACAGACAGACAGACAGACAGACAGACAGACAGACAGACAGACAGACGGACGGACGGACGGACGGACGGACGGACGGACGGACGGACGGACGGACGGACGGACGAACAGACAGACCGGCAGACATCATGCTAAAAATAGTCGAAACGTTATGTAGGGACCTCAATTCGTGGAGATCCATCGAAATCTCGAAATGATCAATATCGGTATGATCACAATACCTCCCTTATATATGTTGGCGGTCGGTAAAAATATTTTTGATATATTTATTTGTTAAAAAAGCTAAAACAAATAATTCTCTTCATTAATGACTTTTTTGTTGCTGATTAGCATTTGCTAAATCTTCAATTGAAGGTTGGTATTTCGTGCACTTCAAGCGCTACTAACTTCATTTGTCAGTCGATTTCTTTTATTGGTTTTAATATTATTTAACGCGTAAAATAAAGTCTCACAAAAGTACGTAGAGGGAAAAATTTTGAATAAATCCGTCGATAGATTTTTCAAAGTGCTAAAACCGTCTGGTAATCGGTTCCAAGCGCTCCAAATTTCCTGTTCATAGTGGCACTCTTTTTCATTCTCCAAACGATTTCTTTCCAGATTCTCAAGCTTGGACCTCAAAATGACAAACATATGAAGCCCGTCCGTAAACGATGCGTGTCACCCAAAATGTCTTGCCGTGTCACCCGTGACACGCGTGTCATAGGTTCGCCATCACTGATCTAGGGTTACAATACCTAGTAAAAAGTATTGGATGCACACCTGCTTGTAAAAGTATGAAAACAGAGTAAGCCGAAGAATTTGCGCGACTGAAGCCAAAAGCAAACTAAACTGACAGTGCCTAAGAAAGAAACATAATAAATCCTTTCGTTTAGAAACGATACAAATTTAACTTAAAAATATCTCTAACTCTAAACATCTGCTTTAGAAGAATTCTATGATTAGATTTCTTGGCGCCTGCACAAATACAAACGCACAAAAGAAAAAAATAATTAAATAAAAAACAAATATCCAATATATTAGGCGTTTCATATTAAGAAACAACAATATTAATAGGTTAGGTGTATCAATTTCGAATCGATAAAAAAGTTTATTATAAGACTGACAATATTAATTGTAGCTTTGGTTGAATCAACGATTTTTACCCTTTTCGAAATCGCGAAACAATTTTGATACTTTTTTCCTCCTTCTTCTTTGGGCACTGTCAATCGAGGTACTTTTTGACCTCACTCACATAAGTCCTTCATTTTAATCTGTTAATTATCAGGTCTTTTCATGTATCCTGTATACCAACACTTGCTAGATCTTCGATTAGCTGATCTCCCAAGGCCTTCCCACTGTTCGACTGGTCTTCAGTTTTCCTTCCCACATTTTCTTTACTATGCTATCCTCCTTGTCCTATTCAGTATAATTGTCTACCGCTCAGTTCTTGTGTGATACTCGGCCTTGAGTACAGATCTCGGATTTCTTTGTTCTTGAGGATTCTCAATTTAACATTAAATTGAATGTGACACTTTTTTGGAAACACCAAAATCAATAACATATATTCCATTCACAATATTTCTTCTTCTGAATAGGCCATGATTTTTTTTTTTAGATTGCATGATTTTGACATTAAAAAAAGACATTTTTACATCAACTAAATATATGTGTTGCCGAATAAATATTTCTTGTAGAATGTCATAGAATGAATGTTAAAAAATATATTTTTTATTTTGTCATTTGTCTAGTTATTTTTCATGGCTACCAACAAAACTGCCACCCTAACATGGCCTACTCAAAGGAGGAAATAACGTGAATAGATTATATGTGTATATATATTTCAACCAAGAATGCGATTTTCCGAAAATGCAAAATTGCTGAAAAAATTTTATTTACGGAACGCGATTACTGAAGTTTGATAAAATGATTACTAACCAAATCAATCAAGATCGAATCCTGGTTTTTCCCGGTTGCTTACTTTCCTCCTATGGCATGAAATTGTCCTCTGTTCAAATAATCCATGATAAATGTATCATCATCGCTTTCAATCGACAAAGAATCAGTTAAAAATATCTCGTTTAATAAATATTGTTGATACATATTTATATATACATATGTAATGCACAGAACACCACAGATATTGAGGTTATGGTTTTAAACAGAACTGCTTCAATAATCAACTAGCAACAAAATCATTACTCGATTGTTTATACCACAAAGCCAGCGTGGCTTCGTTTCTAATCGATCTGTTGTCTCAAACATGTTACTGGCCACTAATGAGTGAACAAAGCATCTCGATACTTCAATTCCTATGGATATTATCTACCTGGACTTTTCTAAAGCCTTCGACAGAGTATCACCTAGCTTACTTTTTGTCAAGCTTAAAAATTACGGAATTAGAGGCAAATTGCTCCATTGGATCGAAGCATTTTTAAGCAACCGTTCATTCGAAGTGCGCATAGGATCTGAACTATCTAACCCCCAACAAGTTATAAGCGGAGTGCCACAAGGCAAGGTGATTGGGCCTATATTGTTTCTCGTTTATGTGGCCGATATAATTTCAAATATAACCTCCAGCCACCAGAAGTATACAGACGATCAAAAAATATAAAACGGTTGTGGCAACTGGTCGCTCTTACAACAGGCCCTCAATGCAGTTGATAAATGGTGTGACAATTGGTCGCTCCAGCTGAATACGTCCAAATGTTGCGTATTACATCTTGGCCGGAACAATCCAAACACAAGTTATTATCTCTGCGACATCGGTCTTAAACATGTCGAATCTTCGGTTTACCTGGGCATTACAATCACACCCACATTAGAATGGTTCACACACGTCATCAACGTCGTTAAAAGAGCAAATAAATCCGTCTTCATTATTAAGAAATCGTTTCGTCACCTAACCCCATGCTTATTTCGCCAAATGTACCTGTCCTATGTCCGCCCACTCCTGGAGTTTGCTTTCGTAGTCTGGTCCCCGTACCTTCAACGCGACATCCAGTTACTGGAAGGTGTCCAGAGACATCTTCGCCGCCCGTCTTCCAAGATGTCTCCGAGCTCTGTCATACAAAGAGCGGCTTGAGATGCTAAATCTGCCCTCTCTTGCAGCCCGCAGAGCTCGAGGTGACCTCATTCAGATGTACAGAGCGACAACTGGGAAGTTTTCTACGGACATGTCGCCTCTGTACACCATCAACATCGACCAACGACTCAGAGGCCACTCTCTGAATCGCCACGACAAGTACGGAAAGCAACTGCGACAAAATTTCCTGACTAATCGTGTGTTCGGCCAATGGAACGCCTTACCCGATAGCGCCGTGTCAGCACCGTCCATCAACTCCTTCAAAGCATTCAAACATATTTTTGAACTTATAAAACAATCTATGTATTATATTATATATTAATTCAAATATTTGTACTATTGTATTTTTTTATTGTATTTTTACTCTTGAGCATAACAAGCATTTTAGCTTCTGCTCTTTACATTGTAATAACAATAATAATCCCAACTAAATATCTGGTTACACTCTTATGTGAAGATGGTCATCTCCGTAATGAATAGAAGTGGAAAGGTTGTACGGGTATCGGACATAAATAAAATGAACTATCTACAGCTTACCAGTTTCGGAATAGTTTATTCCTTCTAGACCGGGAGCTCATGACATTTTTGGTCTCCGATTTCATACAGCATGCCTTTTGGAGGAGAGAATATTTACCTTGTGACAACAAAAAACGATGGTCCTAAACCCCTGCACTGAAAATTGCATTTCCACTTGCACAAAATTTTTGTGTTTTTCTCTGACTTAATATTGCTTGCCCTTTTGTCAAAAGAAAGTTATAACAAATTTAAAGTCTTTTAATTATAGGCATGCTTTATGAAAACGCGGAAAATCATATTTTTTTATTACAAGATCACATGACCGTTTGAGCCCTTTGGGACCCTCCGAATCGCATGCATATATTTAAAAGACTTTAAATTTGTTATAACTTTCTTTTGACAAAAGGGCAAGCAATATTAAATCAGAGAAAAGCACAAAAATTTTGTGTTTAAGTGGAAATGCAATTTTCCCTGTGACCGGAAAGCGTGCAGGGGTTTAGTACCATCCCTTTTTTGTTGTCACAGGGTAAATATTCTCTCCTCCAAAAGGCATGCTGTATGAAATCGGAGACCAAAGTCTATTCATCAGAGCTGCTACATAAAGGAAAATCAGAATACAGTATAAGTGTACATCGTATATGAATAAATAAATAAAATATAAGTATAAGTATAATATTGTAAGACATACCTGAGATAATAGTATTAAGTGTAATGGTAATAGATAAAAACGGGTCATGATTTAAAAAACAATGTGTTGAAATGTAAATAAATAAATAAATAATGTATAACGAAGTCAGAGGGTTGAAACGAACAATACAACAAATTAAAAATTATTATTTTTTTTTTAAATAATAAATAGAGAAAATATGTGAACACAGGTGTGCCGTGATACGATAAGATGGATAATGATGACATGTTGAAAAAATCACAGATTTGTAAGACTCCTGTAAAATCCTGATATAGGGGTAAGCATGGGGTCGATGACCTGAAACCGCGGATTTTTTAGAAAGGAATAATGTACAAAAGAGAGGTGCCATCTATTGAGAGAGAGTGTGGTTGGGGAAAAAGAGCCCACTTACCCACATACCCCTTCCTCTTTTCCTCCAACCACACCCTCTCTCAATAGATGGCCCGTTTTTATCTATCTCACCATTACACTTAATACTATTATCTCAGGTATGTGTCTTACAATATTATACTTATACTTATATTTTATTTATTTATTCATATACGATGTACACTTATACTGTATTCTGATTTTCCTTTATGTAGCAGCTCTGATGAAGGAATAAACTATTCCGAAACTGGTCAGCTGTAGATAATTGTTTTTATTTATGTCCGATACCCGTACAACCTTTCCACTTTTACTCTCTTATATTTACGGCACATACTTTATGTCAATATTACGTGAAACAGTTGTAAAAATTTGACGGAATATTAGTGTTCCGCAGAACACTGATTAAGAACCAATGGACTGTACTGTTTGTAAAGGTTTCCAGTAAACACAACAATATTTAATGGTCTTAGAACAAAGTAAGTTGACCGTGATTACATATTCAAATGAATAATATTGTCGTGTTTTCTGTACATAATCTATTCATATATGTGCATATTTAAAATATCTTTCTCAAATTTAAAGCCAGTTTTAAGTTATTTATTCTATATTGATTATAGATTGTTTTCACCATATTCCCTGCAATTCATTCAACTTTACAATAAATTCTTTATTCTTCTTATCCTGCATATAATAAAACTTCAGGAGTATAAATAAATCGACTGTACGATGGACTAAAAAAATACAGGTGTACCATTAAAAAAATATACAGTGCATATCTTTTATCCTGCAACAGTGAAATTATTATTATGGATGGTTTGCCTAGTAACGACAAATTATTTTGACAGCAATGTTTTTTTTTTTTTTTTAATTTTTGGACTTAGCTACCATGGTCATTATCCAGAAGATGCATTTTATTCTTGAAAAATCCATGCCATAACCGGGATTCGAACCCGAGCCCTCATGGTCTAGAAGCTAGTGCATCGCTACACTAACCACTACGCCATGGTGACCGGCACAGCAATGTTAAATCGCCCATGTTACAAATTAACCCCTTCAGTAACCATTAAAAAATTTAAAAATGGAAAAAAAACACATTTTTTTTAATGAATTTTATTTACTGAACATATATATCCTTCATAAAAGCCATTTCGGGCCCAAAATGGGATTCAAAGTTGATATTATGGTGCATAGTGTGGGTCGAGAAATAAAAGAAATTCATAAAAAATATTCATTTTCTCTCGTACCTCGTTTGAATCATCGTAGCTGTGTTTTGTCTCGCTTCCACATACCATGAATCGTATTTATTTTCGCCCGAGTACATTCGAAAGTAATCTTTTCTGCAGGTAAAGCTTGCCCGAGTTATCTCGGGTGTGGGAATTTTCGCACATAATTGCCGCCCGAGTATACTCGGGCGTAGTCCTTAAGCGGTTAAAAGAAAAGCAATTTTACGTTGCTGTCAGATTTCAATTACCATAACGATAATACCTATATTGCAGGATTAAAGAAATTCACTGTATTTTCTTTTTTTTTTAAATAACTCATTTATTTGATGTTCAATTGTTTTTACATATTTATTATTACAATTTGTAATAATAAATATGTAATAATAATTGTTATTACAATTTCATATTCCTCTACATATATTCTTATTAAAAATACTTGAATTTTTCTCCCCCTTTTTACTGGCCCGACCTTAATATATAAGGGGCAAGTATTGTAATCGCGAAAATTTTCGATGTCGAGATTTTGACTGATGACCATGTTTCAAGGTTCAGGGAATGCAAAAAACCTATTTTTGAAGTGCCGTCCTTATGTGTTTGTGTCTGTGTGTGTGTGTCTGGATGTGTGGGTCTGTGTGTGTGTCTGTGTGTGTGTGTCTGTGTGGGTGTATACACGATAACTCAAGAACGGTTTATTTTACAGAGTTCGTTCTGGTACTAAAAAATTCTCCTATTAATTGGGAAGAACCCTATTGTTTTTTATGAAAATCCAAAACCGGAAAGGCAAGTTATTAAACTTTAAAATTTTTAAAAATTCGTAATTAGTAAACCAAGCCTTGGACAAAAATTTGTATAGAACATAATTTGATGTATTTTTGAAGATTTACCTAAAATTTTTAAATTAAAATATATATATATATATATATTTAAAAAAGTATTTTTTTAATTATTATTATTTTTTTATGGGAGGGCAAGTCTAGCGGAGGTCTCTCTTCGCCACTGGTTTATTTTCATTTAACCTCGTTCCTATCTCTTATAATAAAGAAGTTTATAATGCTTAAACAGTTCCCAAAATATCCTGCATAAGAAAATTTGTTTAAAATAAAGGAACCTTTTTTTAGTTCAATTTAGTTTTAATTAAGATGAATATTGGGGAAACTAGAAGAAGAGCTACCTAAAATTGTAAAATTTCAGTTATTATTTACATTACAGCAAAATGTATATAACAAAAAAACTTATGGATTCCTCAGCAAGTCTATTAGTAGTATAATATTGCAATATAATTTTTTCTAGATCTAATTATTGCTGTGTATTATTCCTTGTCATGAGTTGGCTGAGAAGCAGTGTTTATATTACTTGTTATTGATCATAACTCTTATTATATTTAATGAAATAAATTACTTAAGCAATGCAGACGCTACTGGCAATTCAGTAACTTATACTTTGCACTTTTCTCTGCATAACTCTGCTATCCACAAATTTATACACTTTGTACTTATCAAAGTTACGTTGATAAAACTACTATCAAAAAGAAACTAAAACATTAAATTGTAATTATAAAATTAAATTATGAATTATGTCTTGTTTTATACTATAAATCTTGGTTTATCCTGTAAAGTTAAAACACAGGCATTGGTTCGAAAAGTGACTAAAACAGGGGTAAGGAATCTTTTTACCATGGAAGACCACTGTAGCATAACGAATATAGTAACAATACTGTTGTTACTATGTTGTATGTAACTAAAGTCTGTTCCTTTGGTTTAGGCGGAACTAGATTTTCAATTCTAGTTACTTTTACGGAAACTAAGCAACAATCCACTGTTTGGGTCTTCCAAGATGAACCGAAATCCACAAAAGTTGTTCGTTCACGAAGCACTTCCAAGATAATGATCAATCGTTTCTTCGGTTGTACTGGGCATGTCGCAACCATTCCTTTAGAAAACTGTTCTTCAACCTGTGGTCCGCGAAATATTGTGATCGAATAATGTAGATGCACACTTCTATTCACGAGTATATAGCACATCTTTTTAGTCGAAGCAGAAGCTAACTTTTGTCCGAACCATGATATATTTAATATTTACTAGCCCCAATACAACGCCTCCCGCGCCTGTTTTTCATACTTCTGAAGAAGTTAGCTCTTTGGAATAGTCGCTTATAAGAGGAAGATATAGAAATGTTTCCACATTTGGATGAATTTTTGATTGCTGCTGATGTCAACCAGAAAGTCATATTTAACAATAAGTCAACATTTAAGAGCATTACTTGAAAATTTGAATACCGTATATTCTGGCGTATAACGCGCAACTCAAATCTGAATAGATTTATTTTAATTTTTGCATGTATTCCGCGTATACCGCGCACCCTTATAATCTGCTTTCCTGGAAACACTTTTATGCCAATATTCCTTCATAACAACCGTATGTATAAACTAATGACGAAAGTACATCTGAATTTGATGAACTTTTTATGTCATATTTAAATTAATAATTGAGGTAATTTTTTTATTATGTATATAAATAATATAAATAAATATGTATAAATTTTGATAGTTTAGTTGATTAGTATTTATATTATGTATTCATTATATAACAGGAATCCTATTTATACCCTATTTACACTATTACCATTCTAATCTTCGAACGGGTAAGTTTTATACCCGGCGTATAACGCGCACCCAACAAACTTGACAAAACTTTCAATGTTAAAAGTGCGCGTTATACGCCGGAATATACGGTAATCATTTCCCTGAAAATGAGGATCCTCGTAAAGGTAACCTCTGGATTAATAATCCATTCTTGAAAGATATAAAGTCATGTGTACTTGATCCTCGTAAAAAAGAAAAGCTGATCGAGTTGTCTTCTGATGTCACTTGGTGTTCAGACATAAAATGCAATCATTGTCTCAATTTTGGAAATCGCTAGAAAAAGAATATCCATCTTTGTGTTATAAAGCTATCGAATTATTAGTCATTTTTTCGACTTTCTATTTGTGCAAATAGATTTTTTCAGCCATGTCAATAATAAAAACCAAACAGAGAAATCGAATGGATGTTAACGCAGCGCTTCGTCTCTCAGAAACAACTCTGCAGCCACGTTTATCAAATTTTCTAACAAAGAAGCAGCAGCAGATGTCGCATTAAAAATTATATACGCGCACTATACACATAATAAAATACTATATATATATATATATATATATATTGGTTTTTATTTGTCTTTCAGCCGGTCCGCGAAATATTTATCCTGTTTTCACCGATCCGCGGGGGCAAAAAGGTTGAAGAACACTGCTTTAGAGGATCTGAGAACAGTTAATGCTGAATGGTATAAAACAATTTGTTTGTCAGAAGTCATCGACAAAATCAGGAAAAAAAATCAGCTGTGGCCACCACCGGACCGACCGCCATCGTAAAGTACTTATATAAAATACATTCTAGCAGCAGAGTAGAAATAACTTAGCCTAATATTTTCTAACAGAGATATTATTTATCATGACAATGGAAACGTTACATAAAAGTATGAAAAAATTGAGATTTATGAAAAATTTTTACATAAATTTGTCGAAATTTTTATCAAAATACGTCTCAAATAAAAGTTATTAGTTACTGCATTTATAGCAACTTTTGTTCAATAAATTTTTTCGAAATATTTTTCTGTTGCTAAATATTCGCAAAAATCTTAAAATCGACACGAGTAAACTCCCATTTCTAGTTAACCGATTTTGACCAAAAGTTGATCAAATCGGGTCATTGATGTCAAAAGCTTAAATATGCAGTTTCATAAAAATCCTTTCAGCCTAATTTACTCTGCCCGTGTACACAGAGGGACAGACGGACAGACAGAGGGACAGACGGACAGACAGACAGACCGACAGACATCATGCTAAAAATAGTCAAAACGTTATGTAAGGACCTCAATTCGTGGAGATCGATCGAAATCTCGAAATGTCAAAATCGGTATGATCACAATACCTCCCTTATATATGTTGACGGTCGGTAACAACTAAAAACGTCGGATCATTCTCCATCATGACAATACAAGCTCCCACACAGCACGTCAAACAATTGATTATTTGAAGGAGAAAAACATCGAATTAATGTCGCATTGCCCGTATTCACCTGATTTATCCCCTAACGACTTTTTTTTGTTCCCCAATGTCAAACAAAAAATGCATGTACAGCGATTTTCATCACCTCAAGAAGCTGTTGAAGCCTTCGAAAACCATGTTTTTGAAATACCAACTTCAGAGTGCAAAAAATGTTTCTAGAATTGGTTTGAATGCATGCAAAAGTGTATAAATCCTAAAAGCGAATATTTTGAAAAGCAATAAAACAGTTTGTTCCATTTTTTTCTTTATTCGTTTTTGTAAAAACTTAAAAGGTAGCCCTTGTATTTACAGGAATAACAATTCATCATCTAGTAATTATGTGTTATATACAATTTATTTGGCAAAAATATAAAGAAAAATTCTTGTTTATCGATTATATTGTTTTGTAGAAAAATATTAGTTTCTGGGAACGATCGGAGGGGACAGGGTTACAAATATTTGTATTTTTCTTTCTTTAATCCCCCCCTTCTTTGAAAACATAGCTGTATCCGCCTATGGGGCGAACTAATATTAATTTAGGTTCGTAAAGATTTGAAATTACAAATTTAAAAACGTGAATAAACAATTTATCAATCAAAATATTTCAACGATCGTAGATTAAATGAAATCTATTTTGAAATAGTGAATACACACGCACACCCAAAAACACGTGGTGCCTAGATTCCAATCTAGTGAATTTTTATCAATCAGTTCCAACACAGCAAACGATTTCCGATAATTGGAGCATTTGCATGGCTTTATCTCACTTGTGCCACTTCACGAAGACTGTAGATTTCACTCTTATAATTTGACAAAATCACCTCGCTAATATACTATCACAACTTGCTACACTCAACTTGCTACACTCAACATCATACAAAAATATCATCAAAATATACTTTCTATTTTATAAGTTATGGTTCGGTAAAAGTCGTTTATATTTACTAGATTTATTTATTGATAGTGGGCAGAATAAGGAGTGAAACAATATGGGTGGAACTACATATTTAATCAGTAGGAAAAATAATAAAAAGACAGAAATTAAGATGGAACAGACACAGCAATTGCAACTGTGAAATTATTAATTTTTTTCACTAATTGGCAGGATTCAGCACTTTGTCATCGTGTAGGTAATTCCACAGCTTTGGGCAATGTCCTAATGCAATCTTACGAAGAATATAGAACTATGGTATCCGTTACGGTGTGAGGTAAGGATAGACAAAATAATGCAAGTCTGAAAAGTGAGAACGCTAAGGTAGTTAACAGTGGCGGCTCGTGGAAACTTCTAATGGAGGTGCGGTAACCAGAATTATAATTGATTTTTTTTTCGTGAAAGCATTATTAACAGGTTGACTGCCATAGAAAATTATTTAAAAATGTTCAAAGTGCCAAATTGAACATAAATGTTATGTTGGTCATGGTTCAAGGGTTTGTTTTTATATTTTTGTTTAATTAACCAATATTTTTTTCGCACTTGCTTAGAACTTTTGTATGCCACAGCGGTCGTTCAACGTCCTTAAACCAATTTTATGCACGACCGCTGGCATATTATTCACGAAAATAATTCATAGTACAAAACAATAAAAAAACAGATTATTTTGAATTAATTCATTTTTAGGATTTTGTAGGTATGACCAATTTTGTCGTCTGTCTGTCTGTCTGTCGGTCTGTTCGGTAAAAATTGTAGCCAAACGGCTAAACCTAGAGAGTTGAAATTTGGCATGCTTATACAACTCTTTGACCCGCACATAGGAAAAATACTAAAACATATCCTCCTAAAAATATAAACAAATATGTGCCCATCAAGAAAAAATATATATTTTTGATGACAATGAAAGCCCTTATTTCGTGGATTAACGATCAAAATTTTATTTTTGCAATTAAATTATTTTAATGCAATTTTTGCCAAAATTGTCCCACACCCTGTAGCCCAGATGGTTTAAACTAAAAATCTGAAAAAATTCTAAGTAATGTACATTGGTGTGAACCGAAATGGTACAACAGGAATTTTTGATCAGATTATATTTTCGGAAAGTAACACATTTTTTCTGTTTTTTTTTTTTTTTGTTGTCGATGTACGGAAGTTATAGTTGTGTAACACACTATACTAGAAGACGTACCCTGGTCTAATGGTTAGCTTGCTCGCTTGCTACTCAGCAAACCAAGGTTCGCTCCCGGGCAGAGGAGACCATTTTATTTTTTGTTTTATTTTGTTTAAATTATTTTGTCAAAATTCTAGTTATATTTTGGCAAATGTTGCATTTAATTTTTAAGATCGTAAATTTAATAACCAGTTAGAATTATATTTTCATTCTATGTGTCATGTATACGAAACCAGAGGGGCGGAGCATAATACTTAATACGACCGATGGAAGACATAGGCGCAATTTTCAAAATCTTAACGAACCTTGCTATATAACAAAAGTACTGCACATATTTAGAAACCTAAATAATGGTATTAGGTATTCGAATTAAAATTGACAAATAAATATTTTAACATAAAAATTGTTTTTAAAGCTCTTAGATTTACAGACGATAAATTATTTTTCAAATATCGTTCATTTTACCGTGATTAATACAAAGCAAAATTTGTCCTACACACTCAGCCTGCCACTTTCACTTATTATATACCTTCGAAACCCTGCAATGTGTGAAAATTCACATCAATTTTTATTTCTCAACATAGTCTTCTTTTAGCTCGAAACACTTCGCCCAGCGTTTCTCTAACTTTTTCAAGCCATCCAAAAAGTAAAATTCCGAAAAATTTGATTGAAAACCTCTGGTTTATTTATTCAAAAATAAATTATCAATTTTAAAATAAATGTAAGTACCTAAATGCTTCTATATTTTTGAAGAGTAAATTCAAGTTCAAAATTTTATAGTAAACTTATCTTTTATGATAAGATTGTACCTAATTTTACAGTTTTGATTTCCACGTGGTTAAGTAAATATAAAATTCAAGACTGACTGGCATATAGTAAATATTCTAAATAACAAACTCTTATTGGAATAATTAGCTTTGCTTTTAAAATTATTTTAAGTTATTAAAAGTTCCCTAATATTTACAATAGAATTAATTACATCAATAACAAATGTTTCAAATTGCCATATTATTAAAACAAAATAACATTAAAACCGGAATTTACAACAAAAATACCCGTCGTACCTAATAAATTAGTGAATAATAAATTAAGTCAAAAAACTAATACCTCCCATTCAGGAATTCATAAAATGAAATGTAACGATTGTTAGGCTTACTACATTGGTCAAACAAAACGTAATTTTAAAATCAGATATTAAGAACATATAAGAGCATAGAAATTAAATAAACCTGAGTCGTCAAATTTAGCTAAACATTTAATAGTTAACAATCACCATAAAGAAGAAAATTTAGACATCCTACATCTGGAAAACAAATGCAGTAAACATTTGAATGTAAAACCTTCTGTAGAACTTCATATTTTGCCCCGCTCCCTACTTCAAAATAATTCTACGGGTGTCAGTGCGTTTAAACATAAACTAATTTGCAAACGTTACACCTTTTTCTATCTTAAAATTTTGAAATATACTTAATTAATGTAAGAACAAATAGGTACATTTTCTAATGTTCAATTTTCTCACAAAACTCAAAATTAAGAAACAAGTGTAAACAGTTGACTATTATCGTCAGCTGTATAGAGTAAATTGGTCTTAATGAGTATGAAACGTGCCGGAGAAATGATAATTAAATAATTCCAACATTATTTTTCAGTGTCACATGTTGTAACATTGCGCATGCGTGACATTTAATTTCACATTGTATTTGAAATGTGTAGGTTCTGCGTTAAAAATCACATGCTTGGTTATTTTAATAGTTAAAGAGTTATTTACGGGTGTTTTTGAGTTTAAATTTATTTTATTTAACACAAAAACTATTCTTTACAATATTTATTTCTGTTTTTCATTATTGGAAAATGATTTTTAGGTTTTCGTAGGTATGATCAAGAATAGGGTGACCATTCGTCCCGCATTTTGATTCGGTGTCCCGCCTTATGACATGTCCCGCATTTTTAAATCTTATTTTGTGCACTTGATCTAATTTGGGAGGGTTTGGGAACCTTTTTTTGCTCTTCACTTAAATTTGGGGAGGTGAGGACCTTTTTTTTGCTCTTCACTTATTTTTGGGAAGTGACGACCTTTTTCTTGCTCCGTCCTGCATTGCCTTCTCAAGAAAATGGTCACTCCAATCAAGAAAGCCTAAAACGCCACTCATCTGTTTATATAGACGTACATACGTACATCAAGAGGGGGGGATTCCGGTCAAGACCCCCCCCCAGGAACGAAAAAATCAACCGAAAATAAAAATTACCGTTTTTATTAATAAAAATCAAGTTATAATCAATATTAAATTAATATATATAAGAGCGCAAATAGTCTTTGTTGCTGTTTAACTAACTAAAGATTTTAACGAACTAACTAACTAAATTAATATATAAACCTACCCTTCTCCGTAAAAAACAATCATAATTTTTTATTGTTTTATAGATATTTTTACGAAATTGACACCCATCAGACCATTTTTCTATGTGCGCGCCTGTGTCTGTCTGTATGTAGAATGGAAATTGTGGTCTAAATCAGTGTTTCTCAAAAGGTGGTCCGCGGACCACAGATGGTCCGTAGAAAAATTTTAGTAGTCCGCGAAAGTCCTTGTTTTTTTTGCATTTTATTTTGTTATTTTTTATGCACATTTTTTATGTAACTAATTTATATTTTGCTTATTTTCTGTAAACTCTCTATGATTTTCTACAAATAAAATAAATGTATTTAGTAGCACATTAAATAAGATTGTTTTCTTGCAAAAAAATGAATCAACAATTATTATTAGTGGTCCGCGTTAAAAAATTATATATTTTACAGGTCCGTGGTGCGTTTCTGGTTGAGAAACACTGGTCTAAATGCTGGGCGTAGAGAGTTGAAATTTGGCATACATTTAATTTTTGCCCCATATATAGGAAATATGCTAATATTTCGAAAAACACATCGCTTGAAGCAAATATTTCCATTTGGTTTTTGAAAAATTTCAGAGTAATGCACAGTGATGTAAATCGAAATAGTACTATTGGAATTTTTGATCATTTTAAGCTATCGAAAATTTTGTATTGTTGAAATAATTATTTATTTTTTAAATTTTTGTGGGGTGTAAAATGTCTTTAAAGAATAGGTTAATAAACAAAAATTATTACTATTAAACTTTTAACGCGATTTTTGCCAAAAGTGTGCAGGATAATTTTGTGTATGTATGATAGAAATTGTGACCAAACTGCTGGAACTGAAATTTGGTATTTTTGTACAACTCTTTTACCCACAGATTGGAGAACTATTAAGGGTTCAAAAAAGACATCGCGGGAAAAATAAACTAATTTTATACATCTGGTTATATTTGTCCAATAAAAAATTAATTATTATTTTAAATTTTGAGGGAGATATCAAATGATGACATTTCAATGCGTGGACAAATCCACAAATTTTATTTAAATTTTTTTTTTATGTGATTTCGCCAAAAATGTATCAGAAATGTTTTGTTCCCACCCTATTTCCCAAAGGGATTGATCTAAAAATCTGAAAAAAATCTCAATAATGTACGTTGCTAGAAGCCGGAACAGTTCAATAGGAATTTTTGATCAGCCGACCGGCGTAGCGTAGTGGTAACACATGTGCTCTGCGTTGTTAAGGTCTCGGGATCGAATACCGTTCAGGCGTGAAATGTTTCAAAAATAAGAATTGTTCTGTCTAATTGCCGCAGCAGCAAAGCCAATAAAATATATTTTTTTAAATTTTTTCATCAGATTCGGTTTTGAAAAATATTCAATTTTTTGTTGGGGAAATAATTATTATCTTTTTAAAATTTATGATGCGGTATAGTAGTTCCAAAATGAAATGGCCACTCTTGTTAAAAAGCTTAACAATTCGGTAATGGGTTTATAGCGGTAATCCTAATATTTGTTGCTGTAAACAGAATATAAGAGGTATTAAGGGAATTTTAAATTTATTTCAACTACAAGTACAACTAAAGTTTCTTAAAAACCTTTAAGGATATTATCCAAATTTATAATCCTATTGTTTCTAAACTTTAGGGGTTGTTATAGTTATCTGTTAGTTAATTTTCAAAGTTCATAACGTGCATACATTAACAACATGGCTCTTTGGCGACCATTTGATTTTGAAGAAATTCGTAATTTCTGTAGTGAAAATAGGGAATCTGTGCAAGGTAATTTGGAGTGTGAAAATGTGGACGTTGACATGGAATGCGAAAATGTGGACGTGGCTACTATTTTAAGGCTACCGCCATATTATTGTGTTTTAAACCCTATAGAACTAATATGGAGCCAATTAAATGGTAATGTGCGCCGGAAAAATACAACACCGATAGAAAGTGACACTGTAGTACAATTAATTAATGACGAAACAAGTGCAATAAGTAGTGATTTGTGGAAAAAATGTGTAGAACATGTAAAGACAATTGAAACAATTTTTTTTATAAATCCACCAAATAAATCTTCAATAATTTTTAATTTAAATGACAGTGGGAGTGACACAAACTCTGATAGTGATATAAACAATGATAATAGTGATAATGATTAATATTTTAATAGTTTTCAATTAACATAAATTGACAAATTCAAAAAAAAAACTAACTATTTAAGATAGACTATATAGTCTTTAAAACAAAACGATTTTTAAACATGCCCATATTTATTATTCAAATATAGCCAGTCCTAAGCATGATAAAAATGTGCAGGAATGTCATGTGAGTATATACAGTTCATTCTAAATAGCATATAAGAAAACATGTTTATTTTAATTAATTATTACTGTCCTGGGAACTATTATTAACAGAACCATAAACTCAGCAGGTATAATGGTTATACCATCAGTCATTATTGGAATCAGTAAGTGACAGTGGCTATTTCAATTTGGAAATACTATAATCACTAAATACCTACAAAACCTTGAAATGTGTCAAAATTCACTATTCACATCAGTTTTTCATTCAGTTTTATTTAAACTATAAATTTCGCGACTTAATGCGCATCTCGAGTACGGTTGCAAATCTCTAGATAAAAGCACGTGCCTTAATACTTTGAAAAGTTATCGGAATATATATTTTTTAATATATACCTACTCACAATTAGTTATAACTTACTAAATACCTACAAAACTCTGAAATATATGAAAATTCACACTTCACGTTTTTATAATTCGAGTTTTATCGCTGTTTTTAAATTAAATAATTCAATTCAGTCTATGAAGGACCCATAAAAAATTAACACAAGTGTAATATATTATAAAAAGTAATACTTTAAATTTGTGTGACACGTGACTCACAGTACATAAAAATGCAAAATAATCATATGCAATCAACAATAATTGCACTATTGTATTACTACCAAGAAAGTAAAAATATTACAAATGACTTTTAAAAGTTAACACAATAGCATATGAAATACATAAGACTGTCAAATAAACTACTTATTTTCAAAAATATTTGAAATATCGCGGTAAATATTCAAATGGTGTTCGATATTATGCGCGCGAAAAAGCCGCATCACAATAGCAAAGATAAATTCAAAAAATGTTAACATAAACTTACCATTAATCAATGGAAAATTATGTGCTGCCCCCAGAAAAGACTTTAAACCAGACTCTAATAATACAGGAGAACAACTTCGGTCTTTAAAACTCATTTCACAAATTAAAAAAATACCAATTCACACCACACACGTAAAAATTACACCAAATAAAAATTTGGTGTCACACCAAAACCACAGTAAACCAGTTGGAGGCACCGCTCAACAAACTGAGCAAAATAAATATAACACTAGTAATAGGAGGACCACGAGGTACATGTACCAAATGACCGTGATGGGTTTAAAATAGTAATACGCGACATCACAACACTGCACTCTAGCGTTTAAGATGCCAACTAATATAAGGTTAAAGTCCAAGGAGGCTACTTTAAAACAACTGATAATATAACCGAACATAAGATATATATTTGATTGTGAAATGCTGTTATCATAGATTGATAATTGTAACCAATGATCTCTATTCCTGTTAGGTTAGTAAGGACATGCGCATCGTTGCCCCTACTGTGCAGGCCACCAACTTAACGACCGCGCCAGCCGGCTTGCATGCTGCGTTATATCGGTCAAATGTTTTGGTTATTCATTAGGTTATTTTATTACCTACAGCTTTATTATTCATTTTATTTTGGGGTTTCGAATATAATTTATTATAGATCACAAAAGTTTTACTATTTCAGTCATATTTTTTGAAGTTCTATCACAAAAATTAAAATGTTATTGGTAGCAATAAACAGCAACTTTTCTTCAAGAAGCATTAATTCAGCTAAATGTATACAGACGATTCCGCTTAATTGGGGCAGCCGCTTATTTGGGCCAAATCTCAAAGAACAGAAACCAAACCAAGGAACCATCAGTAAATTTACATGTTTAATTGGGACAACATTCCGCTTAATTGGGACAGTAAATTTAAGATCACAGTACATATTATGCTACACATATTCTCAACCAGGAAGCAAAAAATTGTATGGCCGTGTTACAGCGTTATTTTATGCAGGAAGGAAATGAAGGGAGCCCTACATCCGCACTGAATACCTGTGCTGATTTTGTAGAAGTGAAATGTTACAAATCAAAAGACAGACTAAACTTTTGCATTGAATTAAATTGTATGTACCTATTTATTATTTTATTATGGAATTTATTATTATTTTTTCTTAAAAGTTTATATTTTTTGGTAATATGTAATTTATAGTTTAGTCCAAGAGTTTATAAAATAAAATTATTGAAAGAAAAATATGCATTGTTTAATTTTATGTGAAATTCGCTTAATTGGGACAGCCGCTTAATTGCGCCAAAATGCCTAAGTCCCGATGTGTCCCAATTAAGCGGAATCGATTGTATTTCGAATGCTATCCATTCATCGTCAGTAAACGTACCAGTGACGGCTTGTGACAATATTGAGTGGTGGGGCTAATCTCGGAACAATCCTCTACCCCCCACCCCCATTTTACTAAAAGTTTTGAATCAGCTCAGCTTGCAGTAATTTATTACCTCGTTTATTACCAAGTAAAACATTTTAATGTAGACAAATTGAGAAGTCATTTAAAAATGAAAAATGCTTTAAGTACTTATCGCGGGTACTTATCTACCTAAATATGGATACTTTAATTAAATGGAAGTGACTTACCAGAATCTCAGGTAGCAGGTTGTCTTGTAAATCGAATACAATTTATGATTATGTTTAAAACATACCTGTTTTTGTCAACTCTTTCGTTGTGTTCAAAGCAAAGAAAAACTAAAAATATTGCTCATATGTACTTCGATTTCTCATGCGTTTTAATTTTTTTCCAGATGTTCAGTAAATCCGTAATAGCGTTCTTCGTCCATATTAATTCTTCCCCAAATAAAACGCAAAGAAAACAAAAAACAGCTTGCTTTTGTCGCATCGGTAAACAGTGGCGTAGCTACCGCAAGGCCAGTGTAAGCAAAGCTTACGGGCCCTCAAGCAACTGGGGCCCGGCTCGGGCTTTGAAAATTTGCAATTAAAGGTAAGACCGCACTAGGCGGAACTACACTGCACGGCACAACACGGCGCGTCAGAATTTGTGAGAAAGTCACTTAGTAGCGCTGTGCAGTGCCGCGTTGCGTAGTGCGTGATATGTCATATAAATTCAATTAAATAATATTTGTCTGCGTCGTGTCGCGTCACTCCGCTGCAGTGCAATTCCGCCTAGTGCGGTCTTACCTTAAGGCTTCGAAAATTTGGCAATTAAGAATATAGCACTTAAAAAAATTGTTTTGCTGGATATGGTGGGGGTAGTTTCGCGGGACCGGGGGCCCTTCCTGATGTTTGCCTACAGGCCCAAAAATCGTAGCTACGCCACTGTCGGTAAATCTAATTGTTCTTTAAGTATTTTTTTTTGTCCGTGTTTTAGAAGCAGGGGCAGAAACATTATGAGTTTTTGAAATGTCCAAATCCGGTAGCAGTCTTCCCAATTGTTTTATTTCAAGGGGATACAAATGGGTTTTTCTCGAGGGGATACGAAGAAAATATTTTTTCAGAAGGTTACTGATACTGTTAATTTCTAATAGCAACACAAAATAACACACACACACATCATGACACAGTAAAAAATTGATGTGAAGTGTGAATTTTCACATATTTCAGGGTTTTGTAGGTATTTAATAAGTGTAAGAAGCCAACATAATACTGGATGAATAAAAAAAAATGGATGAATAAAAACAAATAACTGGCTGAATAAAATAAAAATAAATAACTGGCGGACAAAAAAAATAAAATAAATAACTGGATGAATAAAAAAAAATGTATATTTATCACATCAAAATCAACAGTTTTTTTGATAATCACTTTTATTCGTTATTTGAGAACTAAGAGCTTACATTTAATTTTTTTAACCAAAATTTAAATAATTTGCCAAATATCACATCGTTTTTTCTGCATTTACTTCGTATTCAAGTCTTCATTAGATAAATAAGAAATATTTTACAGTGTAGAGCAGTGTTTCTCAACCTTTTCTGGCATGGGGCCCCCCAAAATAACTTAAATATTGTCTGCGGCCCCCCTATATATATACATAATTATTTTATTTATTGTATCAGTACAACAAATATTTTTAAGAGCAGGTTCTTAGAAACTTATAAATTGTTGTTGCTATACCAATATAATTCAATATTCATTTAGTCAATAATCGGGATTTATGAAAATGATTTAAAAAATAGTTTTGTTTCTCTAGTTATAGCCGATAGTGTATGCATGTATGTGTTTCTATATTGTCCATAGAAGCACATTTACATAACAATGACTTACATTATAAAATTAACAAAAATTTCTACAAATACCTTTCCATTCACTCCAATTTTGGTCTGCATTGAGTCCAAACCCTAAAGTCCACACTATAACACACTATTACAAGTATTTTCTGCACTTTTATCACTTAAAAATAACTAAAAACGTCAGAAAAAATGAAGACGCCACTTGCAAAAATCACGTATCACTTCATATCAAGATGGTTAATCGTGATAAAGCTCATTAAGGAATATAGTCACTAACAATTAATAAATAAGGAACAGAATTGCTTAAAATAATTCTTTATGAGCGTAAACACATATATTAATATTTTATCAATAGTATACAGGTGGTTGAAATTGAACTACCAGGTCCAATACACTATTTTTTTTATTATTGAAGATGAGGTATAACGTTAAATTGGGAAGTTACTTGGTATTACATGATCTAAAATAGTTTATATTTTGTTACTTTGTATCTTTATATAAATAGTTGTACAGTTTGCTTTATTAAAATTTCGGAGCTATAGCGTTGGAGACACGGCCTATATGGTAAAATGGGAGGACAGAGGTGATAATAGGATGACTTCTGGGCTATCAATGATAATTCTGAGGTCTCAGAAAGGGATGAAAATTACTATTGGAAGTATAATGGAGTTATCTCTCGAGAATTTTATACAGGTTAATTTTTTTATTTACGGGTTCATTTGGAGGGCTAAGGTCATAATGCCCGGGGGGGGGTCATTATGACCTTAAGGCCCGGTCTTTCCACCTTCATTTAAACCACCAGGTAACTATCCGACAGATAATGTTATCTGGAACTTTATCTTCTGAATAAATGTCATTACCAAGCAGTGAATTCAATACATCAGTCTCATTATCCGTTAGATAACTATCCGATAGATACATTTGTATTGAAAGACGAGATGACATTTATTCAGCACAGAAAGTATCATATAACCTTATCTGTCAGATAGTTACCTGGAGCAGTGTTTCCCAACCGCCGGTCCTGTATATATGTAGCGAGAGAGGGGGGAGCGAGGAAGGGATCTCAAGGTGTATCAAGATAGAGGAAACACGATTTTTCTCGAAAAGACGATGTGTGAGCAAGTTGGGAAAAAAATTTGGTGACCAGAGTTTACCCAAATAATTGGATGGTAGTATTTAAATTTTCGGAATAAACCGGAAGTACAGGATATCAAGGACAACTTCGATTTTTTATATAGGAACGTATGGCGTGTTGGGTATAATTGGAAAAACCTTTTGAAAAAAAAACAACCTTTACATAAACATGTTTTTAATATCTGTTACGATTACCTATAATGGCTTGCAAGTATTTTTATTCACAAGTGTTCCATTGTTCCAAGTTGCTTTCCATTTTGAACACTTTCGCATCTATAATCTTTAGCTAACAGTAGCTCGGAGCATAACAAAAAATATTGCAAGTGCAAGTCGTACCTACTTGAAAGTACTTGAAGTACCTCCAACGCGAACCGTTTTAATTAGTTTAAATTAGTTGTCAAAATAAGTATAATTTATTTTATTTGTTTAAAAGGTATATTTTAATAAATATAAATGTCATATATTTATGAATATATCTTGCAAAATTGAGCGTTTTTCTATTATAATTTCATGCTTCGATTTTATATGATCTCGCGGCCCCCCGGTTGAGAAACCCTGGTGTAGAGTGTAGTGTTGTATGGTGTGAGTAACTCAGTTCGCAACTATTTAAAACAAAAAAATTATTTTTTTAATATTTTTAATTCCAAAAAAATACACGCACTATAAATACTATACTTACAAAAAATCCGTAACATTATTAGCCATAATTTAACCATGAATTAAAAAAATAATTAATTTTCTCAAAAACACTAAAACTGCCATATTTTTCAAAAACACAAACTAATAAAAAAATCCTCTCGTTCGTTTCCGGCTCAGATCAATATACATTACCTATATTTTTTTCAGATTTTTAATTTAATTTTTGTGCAGGACAAAAACTTTTGCACATTTTTTGCTAAATTCTTGTTAAAAGAAACGAATTTCGTCTCTTAAGCTTTAATCTCTTAAGCTTTATTTTGATACCACACAATAAATTTTAAAAAAATATTTTTTTTTATCAACGACACAAAAAAATATTTTTGAAAAATTTATCTGATCAAAAATTCCTGTTGAACTATTCCGGTTCCCATCAATTTTCATTACGGAGATTTTTTTCAGAATTTTACATCAATCCCTTTTGGAGATAGGGTGGGGGACAAAAGTTTTTTGACACATTTTTGGAAAACATTTGACACATTTTGACACATGCCTCCACGCAGTAAGAGGTTTCATTTGAAATACTACTCAAAATAAAAAATTAAAAAATCCATTAAATACATATTTGTTTATATTTATCCCGCGCTGTATTTTTTTGATCTCTCTATAGTTTTCCGATATGTGGGTCAAAAATTTGTACAAGTATGCCAAATTTCAACTTTCTATGTTCAGCCGTTTGGCTACAATTTTTACCATACAGACAGACAGACAGGTGTTCATACCTGCAAAACCATAAAAACACACTATAATACGCGATGTTTCTATATGCAATCGTAACTCAAACTAACAAGCCAATTTACAGCTTGCTCACTTTAAAAAATAAAAATCACACATTTTTATATTTTATAATTCTTATTTATGCAGTTTAGATGGTACACATTTTAGGTTTTATTGAGGATTTTATACATTTAACGAAGAGGTAGACACTGTTACCAATATCTTAATTTTGAATTTTGTGTGACAAATCACATTTTGAATGTTGATCATTTCTCCTCAAGTACCTATTATTTCTGAAATTAGTCTGAGTTAGATAATTTTCGTATGCAATATTTTTTTGTTTTGTAGTTAAATTTATTTGAAAATGCTTTTCCAATTCAACATTACCTAGAGCCCAATGAAGGTATAACGCGTCTCTAGATAGCCTATTTGTTGTAAAATGCATAATACCCCTTTTCACACTAGATCTTTAAGACGAGTGAACTTAAAGTTCACCGATGTTTAAGATCGGTATGCTTTCACACTTGATGTTTAAATCTCTGGTGCTGTCATCAGCTACAGTAATTTTGTCCTTAAGTTACCGTCATGAAATTACCAGTTTTGAACTGTCTACGCAGACGCACATTTTGAATCATTATAAACAATTAAGGATATTTCATTTCATTCTACAATAAAGGCACTACAATAAAGAATATATTACACCTGTATTAACATGTAAGTCGATACATTTTATCTCAATTATTGTAGCTCTGTATTTTATTAAACACATTATTAAAATAAATAATTTTATTATAACAATAAGTATAAACTTCTTATAACGTCGATATAATACAGTATTCTTGTTTATGATAATATAAAATGTTGACAGCACAAATTCAAGGAGTATTTTTTTATAATAGAAGTTGACAATGCGTTCGAAGTTTAAGGCGCAGATCTCTGTCTTAAACATCGGTCGTGTTTAGACGAGGCCGTACGGTTTCACATTAGCGTTTAAAGATACATTCACTTAAACATCCGATCTTAAAGATCTAGTGTGAAAAGGGTATAAGTAATTTCGCGGTACATTTGTTTTACATTAATTAAATTTTCATTTAATTGGAATTAAAAGGTCACGTGCCCCCCTGAATACACCACTGTCGACTACAATCTGCTAACATATCCGGTTGACTTTTATTTTTCTTTTCGAACGAAATTAATAGATCTAAATGTGAACATTCTGTTCGTCTGAGCACGTGGATATGTTTACTCCTACCTGCAGGCAACCAACTTAACGGGAACGTGATGCGGAAATCGAATTATGTGTTTATTATTAGTCAGGTTCTCTACCTATTTAGCATGCAAAATGTTAGCAAAGCTTGCTGACTTATATGTATAAATAGAATGAATTTTATTCATTCCAAATTTAAAATTACATTATATTTAATCACGTCATTTAGTTCAATATGTTATGCAGTTAGTTCAATATATAGGGGAAAAATTTTAAGATCGTAGCGCCACGCGGATTTTTTTGAAACCATTCTAAATCAGATACCACTTGACATTTACTAGTAAATAATAGCGAAAAGTGTATCAAAAAACGACAAAACATAAATAATTGTTTGGGATTTTCTGATTTTGTGAAGTGACATTACTTGTAAACATCTAAAATACTACATTTTGTGATCTGGTTTTAAGTTATGGCGGTTTTCCATTGTCGATTATTTTAACTATATTGGGGGAAATAATAATTCCCGTGTTGTTTACCAAGGGGTAGAAATCTACAATGCTGGGCATATAATATTGTGTGGAGTCACTGAAAAAAACAGAGAGTTCATAAAGATTTATGCATTATGCCTACAAACTTGTGCATTACCCACACACAATAACAGGAATTTTCAAGATATGCGATAATAAATACAAAATTGAAAATATTTTTTGTAGTCACTATCATTAAAATGTAATGAGCAAACTTTGATATAAGGGTTCACTTTTTTTCCAATTTTTAAATTGTTTATCTAAACATCGCGTCGATTCCTAACCTCTTGCTTTCCCAATTTTGTTTCGAACCATACGGTGTCTGATATTAGTGGAAACAAATGAAACGATATTTCCAGGTTTTTTCTTTTCAATGAATTGCACATAGGCACACAACAATATGTATTATACATTTTTCAATGATTATAATAAAACTTTAAAACAAACTTCATACAAAACCAATACACAAAACGAAATGTTATATGATGTACACAAGTTCATGAAACGCTCACCAGATGGTAGGGTGCTTAGCTGCAAATCCCTATTGCAGTGTCCAGCCTACAGCCCGCGGGCTTAATCTGGCCCAACAATAAGTTTCAAACGGCTCGCATGAAATATCTACCCCTTGTTTTTTTAGAATCACCCTCCCCCCTTCCTCAAAAGATATTCGGAAATTCTCCACTCCCCCTGTCCTTAATTGATTTTCAGATTTTTTTCCCCACGTGGGAATTAGTTATTAAAATTTGCATGATTCTGCGTATATTAACAAAACAAAAACGTTTCTTGATTATACCTAGGAAATCCTAAAAACCGATTAATGCGTGTCGTTTAAAAATTAGTATCGGGCTTGATACGGCCCGCGGCCCATATGCTGGATATCAATGTTATAGCTGTTTCTGATTATACCTAAGAAATCTTAAAAACCGCTTAATGCGTGTCGTTTAAAAATTAGTATCGGGCTGGATACGGCCCGCGGCCCATATACTGGACATCAATGGTATATCTGTTTCTGATTATACCTAGGAAATCCTAAAAAGCCGCTCAATGCATGTCGTTTAAAGTTTAAAAATTAGTATCGGGCTGGATATGGCCCGCGGGCCATATGCTGGACATCAATGGTATAGCTGTTTCTGATTATACCTAGGAAATCCTAAAAAGCCGCTCAAAGCATGTCGTTTAAAGTTAAAAAATTTAGTATCGGGCTGGAGACGGCCCGCGGGTCAGTATACGTTGCGTAACATCAATTCAAAACCTGCCCCTGACACAACAACCTTCACCGTATGTACTGCAATGCTCTGCTCTAGTGTCTGGTAAGCTATCTGTTTCGTAGTTACCGCCCACACCCCGCAAAACCCATTCACACCCCGCAACTTAGCGTTACGATGACACACAGAAATTAGGGCTTTTATATATATAATTAAGCCAAGGTATAAAAAAGAGAGCAAAGCGGCGAAATTAAATTAATTAATTCCTGTTAACACGCGCATAGTGGAGCGTACTGCAGCGAGGTTATGTCGTTGTTATAGTCGAGCAAGGCGACGCGTTCATACAATTTTGATTTCTCTGCTATCATCATTGCTGAAATAGTTGTTTAAAATGGATATTGAGGCATTTACAAGTAGTTCTCATTTATAAGAGGTATTTATTGTAGGTTCCGATTGAAATTTGTCCATTTTTTACCAATTTATGTTGAATTTTTTCCAAAATATAATCAAACGTTGAAATACTCATGCGAAAATAAGAATGAAACGTTTCTGGATGTTCGCGGAGTTGCATATAGAAATGATGAAATTCACCATGTATATGTCTACTTTTATTTATTCTGTGAACATTGCACCTTCTAGCGCGTTTATTTTTATTTTTTAGTAAATACCAAATTTTCAGTGAAGAGTTTTCTGTTAGTAAAATATCCATTATAATTTTGTGAACTTTCTGCTCGATTTTAAACGCGTCACTATGTGTAGACACCCTTTTATAAGCGTGACATTCTTTCGCTGTTTTACTCTCCGCTTTCATCGCTGCTTTGCTCTATGCTTCACTATGTGCTTAAGTGGGAAACAGAATGCACCGAGTTCTACGACGCGTTGACGGCGTACGTACGGCGCTATCTGTCAGAAGAAAGTTAAAACCAAGCTGTCGTACGCAAGTGCACAGAATGAACAACGTCCTCCGGCGTTCGAACGCCGTTGATACTAAATGTTCGTCAACTTCCAACTTTTGACGCCGTTGAACGTTGACGCAGAACACCTACCTCAGTTTTTACTGAATGGTAAAGTGTTTGTATGTATAAATAACTTGCATACAACATAAATAACATCACACACAAGTCTTCATCATCCATTATACTTTTAATAAAAGAAAGCGCACGTATAAACACAGATATAGGTTGTCAAGTGACACTTGACGGCGTTAAAAATTATTGCATTGTGTGCAGGCGAAAATTCTCAACGGCGCTAACGCAACGCTGTCGCAAATGACGCCGCGCTGTGCATTCTGTTCCAGGCTTTAGCCTAAGTGCACAGATTAATACTACTAGTAATCTGTGCTAAGTGAGCTGTTGTTTGTCGGAGAACGTCGCTCTCACTATGGGAAGTGACCGACCACACACTTCAAGCCCCGCTAGCACCTAGGAACTTAGCGTTACGTACACACAGAAATTAGGGCTTTTATATATATATATAATAAATGCCCATTTTATACCCAGTTATATGTGGAGTACGTAATATTCAATGAATATATGATAAAATAAAACACATATGTCAAAAATACGTCAAAAATCGAAAAAATTGTAAGGGGTACCCCTTACGATTTTTGATCATTTTCAAGGGTTTAGTTTAACCAATTATATAAATTCAAAAAATTGGGTGTTTAAGGCCTAATTTTTTTCAAGACTAAACAAGGCACAAGGCTTTCAAAAATTTGAACCGCAGGTCTCTATCTTTTATCGTTTTCAAAGGGGAATTTTTTGAATTTTGAAAAAAACATTTTTTAAATCATAAAATTTCAATAAACTAAAATCTTCAAAATATGATATAAGGCCGTTTAGGACATCAGGATTATAAAAATTCCAACCGAATATCTCTATATGTTGGGTTAAAACATTTATTAATATCTCGCTGAAATCGAAGTGCTCGTTCAACATTCGGGTCATTTTGTAGAAAATGATTACCCAATTTTCGCCCTAATTCAAGCCGTTCGCGGATGACTTGCTGTGAACTAGATCAGGCTCCATTTAAATCACATGAACAGAAAGTTTTATTGTGTGCACAAAATGGGGAATTCCCATTTTTAGATTTGATACCAGTGTTACCAAGAGAATGGAATTAAACAATGCAGAAGTAAGTATGCTGTTAAAATATTAATTTTTACCAGTTTTTTAAAAACGTTATTTTAAAAACCGGGTAAAAGCGAAGAACCTTGTAAATCCGGGGATAGGTGTTTTGTAAAATATAATTTCAATAAATAAAACACAAATTGGGGTTTCCAAAAATATATTAAGTATTAAAAAGTATACACACTTTTAACACAACCCGAAGAAAAATATTCTGAAAAAAAAAATTGACTACATAAAATCTAACAATATAAATATTTTTTTCATAACAATATAAGTTACAAAGGCACCAAATTGGAACCGTAGTATTGCTAATATATCGCAAATATTCTCAAAATATATTAACATATCATATGAAGCAAATATAACATTTCAAAAGTAAATATCTTGCTTAACACAGTTTAAAGTTTTAGGAATGTTCATATTTACCCTAAGTACTTACAATTAACAATTTACAAATATAAGTTCGATGAAAAATTTATTTATCACCATCAGAATATAAAAATAATATCATATACTTTCAGTACAAAAATACAAATCAATATCATATACAAAAATTCTTGGAACTATTTAACCCTTTTGTTCCCAGTGGTTACACCAAGAAACCACGTATTACATGATATCCAATTTAATGATAATTAATAAAATGATTGATACTTTTTTTTTGTTGAAAACATTTATTTCGAGCCATAACTTGTGTCCTAATATTCGCGGTGAGGACACACACATAAAATAATTTTTATTCTGACATCTGATGAGTCAACGTTGTAGGAACATGCGTATGTAGATGCGCAAATGTGTCCTCTTTCACAAAAAACGCGTGCTTTCATGCTAATTTGGTCAACCAGCAACAGATTAAAGTATCATTCACAGCTCATGTTTTAATAGATAGTACGTAATTCATAGTGTTAATGTTAACGCATAACAATGTTAGTTCTACACAAATCCGTATAAGCATTCATAGCTCCAATTTAGTGGATAAGCGTAAGAAAATATTTAACGCATAATGTTAAAAGTTTGTATACCTCAAACTTCTGACATTAACATTAAAACACTGACAACTGTCAAAATGAAGGAATATATTATACTTGAAATTCTAATGAGACTTGTCGATGCAGCTTGTGACATAATTATTAGTAAAAATGTTGAAACTAATATTGAAAAATAGATGTGAAGTGAGAATTTTTACATATTTCAGGGTTTCGCAGGTATACAGTAATACATTTCAAAATAGACGAATATATTATACAGGAAATTCTAAAAAGACATGTGGCTGCAGTTTATGATGTACTAATTAATAAATGTATTGAATCTAATAAAAAAATTGATGTGAAGTGTGAATTTTCACATATTTTAGTGTTTTTCAGGTATCTAGTACCCAAGTTAAAGAAGCTATATGTGTGGAACATTATTTTTTTTTTGCGGTATTCAAGTCAAAATGAACAATATTTTGAAAATAATGTACCGTTTGTTATTCTATGTACTAAGAGCTTTTCCTTAAAATACTACATGAACTTTTAAAATAAAATATGTATTTTTTCAACAATAAAAAAATTGATCTGACAAAAATTCCTTTTGAACTATTTTGGTTTCCATCAATGTACATTATTGAGGTTTTTTTCAGATTTTTAGACCAACACTTTAGATTGAGTAGCTTCAGAAACATTATAGTTATTTTATTTAATAATTAACTTAATAAATATTATTTTGGTTCTTTTTAGAAGTACATTAATAAAAAAAACAATACATATATTTAATAACAAGATATTTTTATTATAAATTGTTTAGTAATTTCTATTGCGTGTAGATGGCAGCTAGATCGATTTATCTATTAAAATATGAGCTATGAATGGTACCAAAGTGTTGTGACTAGCCACTAACATTATCCATTAACATTATGCAGTATGAATTACGCGTTGTCTATTAAAACATGAGCTGTGAATGATACTTTACGTGTCCTTATAGCGCTATTGTTCGACAACTGTTTTCTAGTAGTTCTACATACGATATAGATCCATGTCGCAGTGACAAAAAATACTGTTTTGCTTTATTCATTTTTGTTCAAATTAATTAATCTTGATATCAAATAAATAAAAAATAAAGCATTTTATTATGTTTTATTTTGACATTGTTACTTGCCTGGTATCTCCAGAACGAGAACACGCCATATATTACATGTATATTCACATTTCAGAATTATATGTTAATGTATTAATTTTATATTCTCAGAATGACAACAAATTTTCTAAGGTAGGGTACATTTATGGACCAATAGGTTACATTACACATTTAGAATTATTTTAAAATTTATATAAACTTTAGGAACATATTTTGAGTTTTATAAAAAAAAAACTTATGGATCAATCTTTTAAGAATTATTTATTTAACTCAGTTCAACAAACTATAAACAAGAAAATTCTATATTCACTATCCGCCATTTTTTATGCCATATGCTATGTCTATTACTATCAAGACTCATGCTTGTAACAATATTATGTTGCTACAAAAATATATATTTTATAACAACAATACATTCACTTGATATGTGTTAATAGTTAAGTAATATTCGATTCTAGCGCACGCGCCTACACTTTACATCATATTCGTCGCAAATCCAACTTAATCCCCACCCCAGCACTATCTTATCCCTACTCCATTGCTAGCTTCCATTTCCCTACAATCAACATAAACATTCTCCCCACCATACCGCCACTCCATTCTGATTCACCCCACCTCAAGCTTAATCCCCACCCCAGCACCATCTTATTCCCCCCTCAACGCTAGCTTTCCTCCAATCTCCACAAAACATACTCCCCACCTTACCACCAGTCCAATCCAAATCACCCCATGTCCAGCTTAATCCCCACCCAGAACCATCTTATGTTTGTTTTGAACTCCATTGCTAGCTTCCCTTTCCTTCAATCACCACAAAACATACTCCCCACCCTGCAAAAACTCCTTTACAATCCTCCCCACTTCAGCTTAATGCCCACCTAACCACCATATTATCCCCCCTTCATTTCCAGCTTCCCTTTCTTCCCAATCATAACAAAACATACTCCCAACCTTTCCAATACGTCACTCCCCACATCTAGCTTAATCCCCACCAGAGCACAATGTTATCCGTACTCCATTTCCAGTTTCTCATCCCCTCCAGTCGCCACAAAATTACAAAGACACAAGTACATCAGTCTATCGCTTTCCATTTGCTTTGTTTGAGCAACAAACACTAACTGTCAGACCGTGCATACACATATTTCAGTGTTCGAACAGTTCAAAGTTTCAGTAACTTTGATCTGACTAGTAGTTTTATGTTTGAGCAGTAAGAATGACCAGTTTCAAACTGTCACAAGAGTATGAGTTTTCTTCCAATTTGCAAGTGTAGTTGTCATTATTTTTGAAATATTATTTGTAGTAAACGCAGTATTAGTGATATTAAATGATACATATTTCTTATATTTCACAGATATATTTATTATACTGACTGCAGTTTTGGCTCTTGCCATTTTCAAAGCCAACCTTGAACAACATTCTATCCAAATATTTGTAAGTGTACTATTATGATTCATATGTCAGAAAAATAATTTATTATCTCATGTCAGACAATTTACAATCTGATACTTCTGGTTGTCAAATTCGTCTATGCCCAAACAAAGCTTATACATATATATCTGCATCCTTTTTCAAATTTAAGCATATAATAATTCTTAATTATTGTCCTTCATCCCCAATCCTAAGTAAAATTTAAATTCTATGACAGAAGGCATAAGCTGAACTTCAACGATTAACGACTAATTGACAACATAAATATGTTCCAAAAGATTATATACACCGACACAATTTAGGTGCAGTATTTACAGCACAAATTTAAGACAGCAAGGCACTAAAATTAAGTCACCTTATATAAGTACCTAGTTTATAAGCCTGACTAAACAAGGATGTCCAATAATTGCATTAATAATCACCAGTTATTCATTACGAAAAATTGATACGTCTCCATTAAAAAACTACATAAGTTCCCAAAAAAAAAAAACTATCCAAAGGATTTTTAAATTTATCACACTGTAAACCCTTCAAGGTCAAAATAACAATATTTTTAATTAAAATTAAATTTTTATTTTTGATAAAATTGAAAAAATTGATATATTTCGAAATTTATAATTAATTTACGCAACCATACCGCACAGAATTGGCATGTTTCTTTTTTACGTCGACATTATATACAGTGGGTGGCCAAATTATTAGGGACAGTGCAGATTTTTTGTAATTTTGAAATGAATTTAATGAGGAAATAAGTTGCTTTGGGTCTCGTATTTATTTTTATTCATTAGAGTGCTTTATTTAGAATATAAAACGACATAATTGCTTATTCATAATCATTTATTTTTGTATAAAAAGTGTTAATTTAAAAAATTAAGTAAAATCTTAATATTTTGTAATGCCACCCTTTGCTGCGATTACGGCTTCCAGGCGTTCGGGCATGCTTTCTATGCAGACTTTTGCGTTGTGTCGGAGTTTGGGGTTGTGATGCCACTCTCTGATAAGGGTTTCTATAAATTGCCGCTTGGTGGTGATGATTTCTTTTCTCACCTTGGTGGTGATGAATAATAATGATACCAGCAACAAGAATATAGAAGAAACATTATTTAAAAACAATTTATTTTCTCACAAAATGCATTTAAACTTGAAAATTACAGTGGGGGGGGGGGTGCTGTCCCTAATAATTTGGCCACCTACTGTATTTCTGCAACGAGGCTAATCTTCGAGGCCAGGGGGAGAGCTCCTACACCTGGATGAGGGGTGAATGATTGTTAAAATGGAAGTAATGTTAACATATTATTCTCGCCCGAATAATATCACTAACGGGGACTTCACAATTTTATAACAATTCAGACTATTTTTACCAGTCAGAACTGCGTTATTTAACGAGCTCGGACACTCCATTGGCTGAGGCTGAATTGGCATGTATTTTATATCATCTAATACAGAAAATTGTACTCAATTGATTAATACCATATCAATTTTCGTACACAGCAAAAAATTCTTAAGTGTAAAAGTTCATTCACAGTTTGGTTCAGATTTTAGTGTTAAATTTGCATTTAAAAAAATTTATGTGAAGTGTAAATTTTCACACATTTCAGGGTTTCGCAGGTATTTAGTAAGTGTATGATGATTATCCGGGATGCCAAAACAAATTTTGTTAATTTTTTTTACCTAATACCATTATTTAGGTTTCTAAATATGTGCAGTATTTTTTTTATTTTTTTTTATTTTGCAAGGTTCATTAAGATTTTGAAAATTGCGCCTATGTTTTCCATTGGTTGTTTTAAGTCATAAGCTACGCTCCTCTGATTTCGTGTATTCAATTTACGCTTTTAAAAATCAAATACAACATTTGCCCAAATATAACTAGAATTTTGAAAAAATAATTTAAACAAAATAAAAATGCAAAAAAAAACAGTAAAAATAAAATTGTCTCGAGAACCCTAGTTTGCAAATTAGAACGCCAGAATGCTAACCATTACACCATGAAAGCATACTGGTTTACTTTCTTACATAAGTTATTAAATATTTTACATGGTCAAGCAAAACACAAAAAATGCGTTATTTTCCGAAAACATAATCTGATCAAAAATTCCTGTTGTACTATTCCAGTCCACACAAATGTACATTACTTAGAATTTTTTCAGATTTTTAGTTTAATCCATCTGGGCTACAGATGCATTAGGGTGTGGGACAAAATTTATTTGTACAATTTTGGCAAAAATCGCGTCAAAATAATTTATTTTGCAAAAATATCATTTTGATTTGGATCCCCGTACTACGGGCTTTCAAAAAAATATATATTTTTTTTTTTCGATGAGCAGATATTTGTTTGTATTTTTAGGGTAGTATGTTTTTTAGATGTTTTAGTATTTTTCCTATGTGCGGGTCAGAGTTGTATAAGCAAAATTTCAACTCTCTGGGTTTAACCGTTTGCCTACAATTTTTACCGAACAGACAGACAGACAGACAGATAGACAGACAGACAGACAGACAGACAGGCGACAAAATGACGGTATAAGGTTTTTTTGGTCATACCTACAAAACCCTAAAAAGTAAAAAGTTCACTATTTTTAACCAAATCACCGTGTAAATCTTCATTTGTTCAGATAGTGTTATTTTTTTGAAATATTACTTTTTGAGTGTTAAAATTAAGACTACTAAAACACTATTTATTTTCTAACACTATAATTTAACCAGTATGTAAGTGTAAACTTTACACTAAATTTAACCAAAGAGGAAGTGTAAATAAATAACACAAAAAGCGAGGGACTTCGTACACTAAAAGTTCATTTTTTAATGTACCATGAAGTCCCTTTTTTGAAGTTCCATGAATGAAGTTCCATGAAGTTCCCCAAATTCTTGTTTACTAAATGACTGACTAAATCAAATTTTAAAAATGATAAATGGCAACCATCTGGTGAACACTTTGGGTAGAGGTGTTGCTAGTACTTTTTTTTACATAGTAAACTTTTCTTGCTTTTCAGCCAATCATAGCACTGCATTAAAGTCGTTGGATAAAGTATAAGTAGTTTACCTAATAGGAGAAGTATCAAAAACTGGACGCTTGCGCAGAGATTTCAAGGTCTTGGTTATTAGTACGAAAATTGTTCACCTTGATAAGTGGCGCCTTTAGCGGTAAGCTCATGAAACATCCTTGTTCTATTGCGTGTTATTGTACAACATAAGTCTTTGGTGTGAATTACAATGCTATTGATTAATATTTGGTTGTATTTAATCTAACATCACCTTCAATATCAATTTGGTTATTATAAAAATTAGCTAAACAAATACATATTTACAAAATATTTGTTTATAATCCACATTGATATATTCACATAGTACATTTGTACAAAAATATCATTCTAAATTTGTTCTACAAAATTGACCAAATTCAAGATATAAACTTTTTTAAGTAGGAATTCTGAACCATTTCTTAGTAGAATATCCCAGCAATATTGAGATTTCGAAATAATTATCAATTAGCGAATATTACCGCTTGTTAAAAATATAAGTAGGCATTGCGGCGCTTGACCATGGGAAAATTTTACAGACCGTGGGAATTTTTTGTGGCGATGTCGGCAAATATCAATAATTATAGACCCACAGATATTAATTACAGTTATCAGTTGCCCTGATTGTATCAGGTGTATTCATATAATCAGTTGACCTGCCACAATCAGTTCAGCTGATATTATCAGTTAACCTGATCATGTCAACTGATAATTATCTTAGATTACTTAGCCAAGGAGCCATGGCTCTAACTGCAAACTTATGGCAACACCATCACAAATTAACCATTGAAAAGCTTTTATTTTCTTAAATATAAATAAACAAATACACGTTTAAGTACGGAACGCTGCTATTGCCATGCATTTGATGCGATGAAGCACGCTTTGTATTTATTTAGGCAAGCGAGCCAAATGGAAACTGGCTCCGTTTTCAGGCAGTTTGTTGGCCTCCGCGGAGAGTTGGCGGGTAGAGCGGATGGTTAGTTCGTGTGGTAGAATTACATTAAAACGAGTTACATTTTTTTAATGTGTCATGTCGTGTGTGTGTTGTTTTCTGTTACTATTAGAAATGAACAGTATCATTAATCTTTTGAAAAAAACATTTTCTTCCTATTCCCTAGAACAGTGTTTCCCCAAGTGGGTTCCGTGGAACCCTGGTGTTCCACGTAATAATTTTGGGGTTCCGCGAGACCAGAAGTGATATAATATTAAAATAATATTATTGGGTACAAAACCCATTCAAAGTTGAAGAAAAGCCCATTGAATTTACAGCACTGGATTATGAAAAATTAATTGATATTGTTTTTGATACCCAATTAAAATCTAAATTTGAGGAAATGTCACTTGCAACATTCTGGTGCAACATACATAACGAATACCCAGATTTATCAAAGAGACTATTCGAGCTCTTTTACCATTCGAAAACAACCTATTTGTGTGAACCTGGATTTTTGAGATATGCAAATACCAAAACGAAATATCGAAATAGATTGGACGCACGACTAGACATGCGAATATAATTAACAAATATTCAACCATATTTTGCGAAAATATTGGACATTAAAAAACAATTATATCCTTCGCACTAAACACTAGACATGTTTTTAATTAAAAAACATGTCTTTGCAATTTATTCAAACATTTATTGTAGTTACAAAGTTTTATAAAAATAAATAAAATGTCTTATCATAATTTTTGTTTTATTTAATATTTATGGTAGTATTCTGGACAATGAAGTTCATGTTAGCATCGGTGTTATCGTTCAAGATCACGGAATTTGTATTAGCTATGTACGCGAAAATCACTCAGTTGTCAACACCGATGTCAACGCTAATATCTCTGCCTAGAATACTGACTAATCTAATTTATAACAGCTTTAGGTATGGCAAGGGTTCCATGATCCGTAAAAAATTGCCTAAGGGTTCCACAAGAAAAATAGTTTGGGAAATACTGCCCTAGAGGAAAAACGAAATAAATTGAACCCCTCCCAAGAAGGAGGAAAATACCATTTAAAAAAAAAATTATCACCATGGTCTTAGTAAATATATGGATATGGATTTAAAAGTAGAGGGATGAGGACCTTTTTTTGTCATCACTTGCATTTTACAAGTGAGGACCTTTTTTTAGTCATCACTTGTATTTCAGAGGAGCTTTTTTTTTAGATCATCACTATTTTTGTTTTCCCCCAATTCCTGGGTGCGCCACTGGCGCAGTGGGTTAATAAACTCCACCCTTACTATTAGGGATTAGACGTTAGGGCAATTATATACTAAGTAATAAATACAGTGTCGTCCGACGATGGTTTATTTAGTTAGTGTATGTACAATTGTAGTCGATTGCCACAGACACACGCCACTGAGTCTCCCGGTTCAAAACGACGGCCTGTAGAGGGTAGGAGCGCCCACCCATCTAACAGCAAAACGATCTCCTTATGTTGGACAATTTATACAATGTCAAATTGAGTTTGCATAAACATTTCAAGACATAGACGTGGGCATATTATGTGGGAAACATTGCCTTTTATAAACAATTTATTTCAGGAGCAATCTGTCAAAATGGTTCAGAATCACTACTCAAAAAGAGCTTAATAATAATACAGCAACGGAATTCATTTTTTTATTTAGGGGCAAAGTTTATATCGTATATCGTATACGGTATGTTCTATTTAGCCATTTAATGAATCTTTAAGAATTCCATAACATTTTTCTTTGTTTATTCTTGTTTGGTAATATTTAGTTTTTATAGTATGATTGAAAAAGACCTAAGTAGCAAATCATTAAGAAAACATCTGTATTTCCTGTGTTAATATATTTCATATTTTATGAAAGTGGTCATTAATGTTTAAATTTTTTAAATTATTATTAAATACTTGTCAAACCGCACCAAATTTTTATTTTGATCACTTACTCTGAGAGATCATAACTTATCGATTAACCATCTATTTTACAGTGCATGGAGAATTTATAAATAAATAATTTCGCTTTATGCACTGTCTTCATATCTACATAATGTTCTTTATAGTTCTATTTAAGCAACCAATACACGATCCTTTGATCAAAGAGTAGACTTTAATTTGGAAAAATATCGAAAGATGGCGACCATATGAAATAAAAAATTGATGTGAAGTGTGAATTTTCACACATTGCAGGGTTTCGCAGGTATATAATAAGTGAAGGCGGCATGCTGAGTGTGTAGGACAAATTTTGCTTTGTAGTAACCACGGCAAAATGAACGATCTTTTTAAAATAATTTATCGTCTGTTAATCTCAGAGCTTTAAAAACAAATTTTATGTTAAAATATTTTTTTGTTAATTTTAATTCGAATACCTAATATCATTATTTAGGTTTCTAAATAAGTGCAGTATTTTTTTTATATAACAAGGTTCATTAAGATTTTGAAAATTGGGCCTATGGCTTTCATTGGTTGTCTTAAATCATACGCTCCGCCCCTCTGGCTTCGTATAAATGACACAGAATGAAAATATAATTCTAAATTGGTTATTAAATTTAAGCTCTTGAAAATTAAATTCAAAATGTGCTAAAATATAACTAGAATTTTAACAAATTAATTTAAACATAATAAATATGAAAAAAAAAAACAAAAAATAAAATTGACTCCACAAGCCAGGAACGAACCTGTGTAGTGAATAACGATCCTGTGTGGTTGTCAAGCAACTGATCCACTAGACCACCAAACGCTTATCAACTTAGTGTGTTATAAGAGTATAACATGTATGCATCGTCAACCAAAAAACACAAAAAATGCGTTATTTTCCGAAAACATAATCTGATCAAAAATTCCTATTGTACTATTCCGGTTCACACCATTATACATTACTTAGAATTTTTTCACATTTTTAGTTTAAACCATCTGGGCTACAGGGTGTGGGACAAAAATTTTTTTGCACAATTTTGGCAAAAATCGCCTCAAAATAATTTATTTTGCAAAAATTAAATTTTGATCGTTAATCCACGTACTAAGGGCTTTCATTTGATACCCTACTCAGAATTTTAAAAAAATATTTTTGTTTTCGATGAGCACATATTTGTTTATATTTTTAGGGGGGTATGTTTTTTAGATGTTTTAGTATTTTTCCTATGTGCGGGTCAAAAAGTTGTACAAGCATGCCAATTTTCAACTGTCTAGGTTTAGCCGTTTGGCTACAATTTTTACCGAACAGACAGACAGACAGACAGACAGACAGACAGACAGACAGACAGACAGACAGACGACAAAATGACGGTATAAGGGTTTTTTGGTCATACCTACAAAACCCTAAAAAGACCAGTAATGGAGAAGACGCATTCGCGTGACGATTTCAAAAGGGCATTGGTATTGGTTACTTAAATGGCTCGTACTTTTCAGCTGTCTATTTGATCCATAGTCCGTTCAAACGTTAGAATGCAGTATTGCTTTTATGGAAAATGGGAAAGGTGTTGTCAAATGTTGTAAAAGTGTCAAAAATGTCAATTAACCCAAAATATATGAGGAATTTTATGCCTTTTGTTGTTAATTCATAGAAATGAAATGAAAAAAATATCGGAGACTCATGATTTAAAAAATCAACTGTGTACTAAACAAATCAAGTATAATATAGGCTATTCCAAACTTTTAGGCGGAACTAAAGCCTATTTTTTTGTTTAGCTGGAACTAGATTTTCAATTTTTATCGATTAAGTGAGTCTTTTGATAATTTTGCTTACCAAAAGCCTACTTCTAACCATAAAAGAAGAGTTCATGACAACTTACAAAAATGAAAATTCCAGTTAGTTCCGCCTAAACGTTTGGAATAGTCTATACATGGAATTTAAATTTTCTTAAGTTGTCATTAGTTAAGTTTTTATATATTGAAGTTGGCTTTCCCTGAACAAAATGATCAAAAGCTTCAATCAATCGGTAAAAGCTACAAGATTTGAAAATCTAGTTCCATTTAAAGCAAACAAACCGCCTATATTACTTATTTTGTAATGCGTAACTAAGTGGGAATCTTCATTTTGTTGTTATTATCTGTCTCATTTTGTAATACGTAACTAACAGGAAAAGTTCATTCTTTATGTTGTATATTGACAATACATTTATAATATTATCATAGTATTGGTTCACACGGATACGCCAAAGTCTGTTTACACCACAACAGTCACCAAAGTAACCAGATCTAGTTTCGTATTACAAATTGAGACGGATTATACATATTTATAATATCATCTTAGGGTGGTAATTCTGAAACGGCACCTTTCAAAATATTTGACATGTCATTCACAATTTTGACATGTCAATCGTAATTTTAACATATCAATTTGGTATTTAACCTTTGTAGTTTTTGAGTGAATATAACCTCAATATAATGAAACTTAACAAAAAATTTAAAAGCCAGATTTACAAGTTCACATGGTTCCATAAAAGTCTATTTACACCACAACAGTTACCAAAGTCACCAGATCTAGTTATGTACAGACTATTCCAAACGATTAGGCGGAACTAAATGGAAATTTCATTCTTTTAGGTTGTCACGAAAAGGGACTTTGCTTGGGTTATTTCATGTTTCAGGTTTGGTATGCGAAAATTTAAAATTCCATCAATAAAACCATGGAAACGAATGACATGTCAAAAAAATTATACATTTTTCCATATTTTGAAAACAAAAAAATAAATAAATTTTTATTAAGAATGTCATAAAATCAAAATATAAAGAAAATGACATTTTAAAATGATATTAACCTGAACCAAAAAATGTTTATTGTAAGTATGTTTTACAAAGCTTAAACAAAACGGTCAAAAAGCACGAATGCTGACCGGCGTAGCGTAGTGGTAACACATGTGCTCTACGTTGCTAAGGCCTCGAGTTCGAATCCCGTTCAGGCATGGAATAATTTTTCAAAAATAATAATTGTCCTGGCTAATTGCCGAAGCAGCAAAGGCCCTTAAAAAAAGCACGAATCAAACGATGAAAGGAACTAGATTGCAAAATCTAGTTCCGCCTAAACGTTTGGAATAGCCCATATTACAAAATGAGACAGATAATATCAGGTCAAAAATTAACAATCATTAGTAGAATACCGTGTCTTCACAGATTGGACGCGTTTTACAGGCGGCAACATCGTCAAGAAAGCAAACGATATCGTTATTCGGGAAATCCATTAGAGAGTCTGAAAAAGAACTACTCCATTTACCCTGTACTGCATTCTAACGTTTGAACGGAGTTTAGTAGCCAGAACATTATGTCCATTTGTCTTAAAAACTACCCTATTCAATACCCAAATACAATTTCTTTGGCAAGAAATGGCTACAAAACCTTCTTAGCAAATGGACGAATGACACGCAATTTTAAGCAAATTCTCGAACATTTGAGCACAACAATTGGAAAATATATTCCGCAATAAGCACAAAATGCACACCATTATAGTATCCCAGTAATATTAAGATTTCAAGTCCATCATTTAAATATAGTCGCAAAAAATATATATATAGTAAAAAATATTTTACTTGACAGATTGATCGACTGAGAACCGATAAAGAAATGCATATCTATTTCACAGTTTCATGTAAGATGTCAAGAACATATGTCTGCTTCTTACTGTAACGTACGTTCATAGTTTTTGTCTTTTTTTGTTATATTATATTATGGTAACTTCAAAGTATGTCCCTTTGTATACATGCGCGCGGTTTAGACCTCCCACTACTAGATGGAAGACAGGCCTATCAAATTAAACAAATTGTATATCTTTCTCTATTTCTAGCTTTGTCTGTGATCAAATTATATGGCTCTATTCAAAAATGAAAATTTTATTGCTATAGTTCTCTCCCATTGAACCATATGCTTTAAATAACCGTCATCTGTCAACTAAAGTCTCCTTTACTATAAACTGGGTGTCTACTTATATTATTGAGAACAGGAAATACAATTTTAAAATTTTCATTTAGCGATATGGACACTAATTGGAATTGGTGTAAACATTTAATCACAGAGGTGCTAGTTTCTTGTCTTTATTACAGACGTTGTATAGTAACAGTCTGGCCAATGGTGAAAACGCCGCCATCAGTTTCAAAAACATTTTGGGTGATTAAAATTTTCACAAAACTTTTCCGAAAATTTCTACCCTTGTGCCAACGAGGGCCGCTAGCCAATTTTTTATAGGGGTTCTATGACACAAACTTTAATTCTTTTCATCGGCATGCTGAAAATGCCGATTTTTTTTTTATTACAAGATCACGTGACCGTTTGAGCCCTTTGGGACCCTGCGAATCGCATGTCTATAATTTTTAAGACTTTAAATTTGTTTTCTTTTGATAAAAGGGCACGCATTATTAAAGCAGAGAAAAACACAAAATTTTGTGCAAGTGGAAATACAATTTTCCATATAACCGGAATTTCCATTGGCCAGACTGTTATTATACAGTGCTTGTATAATTTATATAAATACACCACTAGAGTACGTTCAGGATAACTTCATGCCAGGTCTATATTACCGACTGGGTTGCGCAGAAACCAAATTTCGTCTATGTCATTACCGACAGTTGGTTTGATACATTTCAGTGGCGTCACTTACTTAGATCTGTTCTTGACTACGCGTATATTTCGATTTTGATTGCTTAATTCCGTTTTTGTTTTCTTTTTTAAATTTTGTTGTTTATTTTCTTTGTTAAATTTTGTTGTTTATTTTCTTTGTTAAATTTTGTTGTTTGATTTCTTTGTTAAATTTTGTTGTTTATTTTCTTTGTTAAATTTTGTTGTTTGTTTTTTTTTGTTATATTTGTGTGTTATTATTATTGTTATTTGTGAAAATGACGCCAAAAAAAAAAGATTGGGCTTCCAAGGTATGCCAATTCGGAGCTAAGCGAGAAAAATCATAAAGAATGTCGCTAAATTTATGAAGAATGATTATAAATGTCTCAGATTATATACAGAAAATTATTAAAATGGAATTTATCAATATATAAACTGTTACATATATAATGTTCGTTCTACTACATGGGTACAGAGGGCTCCAACCAACCCTATTCTGGGGAAGTGTTTTAACTTTATTCCAAGATTTCACTTCTTTGTTCGCTTAATTTGTTACACTATACTTAATTTTTAAAAATTAGTAGATTGTTATGCTACGACTGCTCATTTTCTGGGTTGCTGGTTTCAATCAAATGTTTGAGTGGTGATCTTATTTTATTCTCTTTTTATAATATGACCTATATATCCACATCCATTTCCTTTTTTTCACTTTTACTTCAATTACAATAATTAAAAACTGTTACATACGGGCTTTATATATAATTTGCATTTACAGGGTGAAATTGATACATTTATACACAAAAATATATTATTATTTATTTCTCGTACGTTTTCAGGTATGCCGTGTACTAAAACAAGAACAAAATTAATTTCAAATACATGATTTTGTTTGTTTGGTATTCACAACAATTGACAAGGCAGAAACCCTTATGTACGTCTATATAATCAGCTGTTTTCTAGCGCAGCATTGATGACGTATTTTACTGGCTGGTATTTGACTGGCATGAAGTTATCCTGAACGTACTCTATCAAAGAGACAAAATTTGAACGACCAAGAAATATTAATATATTTGGGATACCTGTATTTCAAGTGCCGGTAATAAATTGAGCTAATGTATAACATATTATGGTAGGTGTATTATGAACAAAACAATGTTAATTCAATGTATTTATGGAAGTTATCTCTATTTAGGAAAATTACTTGGAAGACGAAATGGAATGAATTTTACTGTAGTTAACGAGATGATAATAAAATGCTCAGTTTCTTTATTTGAAAGTCATTTGTTCCTTAAAAGCACCATTTTATATCTTCAGTGCACAAAAAATAAAATACTGTATATTGTTTCCAATTTCTGCTTGTACTTTTGAAAGAAATCTTAAGCCTCGTTTATAATAGATATGATATGTATCCATAACATAAAAAGTACACTACTCTCTATGTTCTGTTTGTTACAAACAGATGTTCTGAATAGAGATGGGTCGTTCATGAACGAACCGGCTCACTGAGCCGACTCAGTACACTGACCGAAGTGACACGGTTCACCAAATTGAAATGAGCCGGCTCACGGCTCACTGTATAGTTTCAAGTTTCAAGGATACGATTGGTCGGGCGATTGTGGGCAGTGACCGGAGTGATCCGGATCTGGATCGATGTCATGTTGAACTTCGCGAGAACTCGGCTTGTAATGTATTATCATAAAGTGTATTATTTATTGTCATCAATTTGTAGGGCAGTTTATTTGAAACTAATAGGCTTAGTCTGTAGCGTAGTCTGTAGTCTGTAGTTAATATGTAACCATACTATATAAAAATATTAAAAATATTGCCCAAATCCCAGATGTCCGATTTATAAGGGCAATAAACATCGCCATAAACTTAACACATCTGGTTTAAAATACAGTAGCTACATAAAGTGAATTGTTTGTTTCAAAAATGTTAGATAAGAACCGGGGCTAAGCGACGTTCTACCTACGAGCGAACGACCGACAATTGACCGGGTCTAAGGAAGAGCCGGGTCTACGGAAGAGCCGGGTTTAAGGAAGAGCCGGCTCTAAGCGACGTCTACCTACGAGCGAACGACCGACAACTGACCGGGTCTAAGCAAGAACCGGCTCTAAGCGACGTTCTACCTACGAACTAACGACCGACCTGTGTCTCGAAAACATGTTTACTTAACCGGATCACTGAGCCGGATCAATGATCCGGCTCAACAAACTGAACGACCTCCACTGATCCGGTTCGGCAAACTGAGCCGAAATTCCCATCTCTAGTTCTGAACGATCAAATTCTTTGTTCCATCCGTATGCATTATGTTATGGGTTTATTATAAAAGAAGCTTTACATCTGTGCTCAATCCATTGACACCATTAACTTCCACCTGTGTTGTACACTTTCCGAGATATAAATGTTTAAAACCTGACCTATTTTCGTGACAGTATTTTGAACATACCTCAAACTGATTTAAAAAACGTATTCACTTTAAAAAGTGTTTTTAAGTACCTTAGTATTCATTCCGCAATAAAAAAATAAAACCCCTATATAACCGTATTATACATATTTATATTAAGTATTTATGCAAACTATAAACGTAATAAGTAATTATTTGGGACGTCATGTTCTTATAAAACTATGTAATATGGATCATATTAGTAAGTACATCACAAAATTGTCTTCCGCGTAGCGGTTTGTTTCCTTTTATTTGAATTGAGCATGTAAAATTAAAAGTTTTTTAAATTGTATTTTGGAAGTATAAGTTTATAAAGAAAATGCTTCGCATCAAATCTACAAGTCAATATTTATTTATTAAAATTCTTATTTTATACATTATAATTTAATATGTCATTATTTTTGCAGAAAAATATTATTTTGCAGGTTAATTTTGAAAAATTTACGTTAATAATCGTTAATATGGCAAGTAACATAGCAGTAAATGTGTATGCTATATCTAAATGGTTTGAAGAAACAATATGTTATTATTTTATCTATTATTGTTTTTCATTTTCATCTTTCAGAAAAAGAAAAAAATTGCAATTATGAATGTGGCTGTAATGGTTGCAATTTGGAGCAAAACAATACACCATTATGCATATTGAAACAAAATATTAATGATTACTTAGTTTTATTAATTAAATACTAAAAATATTTCGATTTTCATATTTAAAATCGTAAGCTGTAAATATATCTTCGAATCTTTATTTATATATTTATAAAAACATTATTCTATTGAGAAGTGACATTACCGATGGCGGCGCTGTGCTCCAAGCCAATATGGCTGTCGTCTCTAGTACTCAGCTGTCAATATGCTAATAGTGAACAGGTTAATTTAAGCACAGTACATTTTTATTTTACGAAAATGTGAGTAAATATTTGCGAATTTTTTTAATTTTTAAGCATAAATGGTGGGCATCAAATTACAGAATTTAAAGTTAAATTTCAGTAGATTTATTGAAGTGTAATTTGTAGTTGAGCAGGTGTTAAATGCCGGGCACGTAATTTTATGTGGTACATCTGAGTGTCGGTCATCTGAATTTACAATATATGGATTATGTTTGCAAGCAAGTGCATTATATTCATTGCCTCATGAAATAAAATTAGTTTTAGTTGAACAGGAGCAGCTAAAAGTTAAAAATGCAACTTGCAGGTGCAAGCATATTAGTGCAGTTTTGTTTTTCTGCGACAAATGTAATGAACAAACTCGCATAGCATCAGTTACTTTTTAACTCAAAATATATTCCCATGCCTTCCTCCTGTCCATAACCAAATCTTTTCCCAATCTGGACTTAATATTAACTTTCCCTCCATTTTCTTTTTAAAAAAAGTAAAAAACTAAGATGCCTATATTTGTCCTGTCTTGAATAACAGCCAAAAACACTAAAATTTGTTCTACTTTTATAGTTTTTCATAACTTCTATTGACATTCTAACAAAAATTCGACACTATAACATATGTCATTAGTTCAAACAGTACTAGAGCGCCTAGTACAATATTTGACCACCAGACTGCGTATTCAAGCGTGTCAGTTCTCAGTAATATAGTATCTTAACTATATATATTAGTATTAACTTATTAAAGATATGTATGTTTTGCTCCAAAATTGAAAATAATCATACAATTAAGTTAATGACACATATATTTTAAATCAGCAAAAAAAATGTCCAAGGAACCGTTGTTAGATGGCAGCACAGTTTTTGACGTCACACTAATATGGTCTATTTCTATAGGTATCCAATAAGTATTGTATTTTTTGTGCACTGCAGATTTATCCAGCAGACCTTATAAGATTTATTCTAATGACATTTTATAAAAATATGTATTTTCATGATTTACGTACTACTTAATACTTAAATTATTGTAATATGGTAAATTTTCGTCATCCACTTTCCCGCATTTTTCTATTCTTTTCTTACATACATATTCCGACGACATATTGAAATATTTACACACAAAACAAATTAAAATAAATCTAAATAAAATAAAAACAGAAAATACTAAGTACAATATAAAAATCTATCTAATACTTGAGCAATATAAAATTTACTAAAATAATGTTATTATATCTTAAAAATTACATCAGAAAATATCACCCAAAAATTCATATTTAAATAATAAACCACTTTTAATAATAATGTATTACGGGTAAAGCTGTTTCCATTGCTGAAAAAACATCGCATTTGTGTTTCCATATACGAAGGACATTAAATAATTAAAAAGACAAATTGATGTAGAAAAAAAAAATTACTTTAGGTGGCCAACCTAAAGTCCTTTTTTTTTTTTCACTCCGAGCGTCCTAGCACGCTCTGTACACTCAAACGTGTTCTATTTGACGCTCGGAGTACACTCAATTGCATTCGTTTTGCGATCGAGCGAGCATTTAGAGTGCGGGGTTTTAAGACCGAGCATATGAAGTATGATGTAAAAAAGTGAGGGAACGGCGGGAAAGAAATGAAAGTTTAAAATTAAATTACAAATAAAATAAAAATAATAGCCTTAGACAAATAACAATAGACAAATAATATTGTTATTTGTCTATGGCTACAGAGTACGGCCATTTTATGTATTTGTGACGTTCTGTAAACAGCAAAAAAATTATTAAAATACATCGTGCATAAAATTAAAATGGAAAAAATTCATTAAATTCATTAATTAATTATTATTTAATTTTTAATTAATTTTATTTCTTCATCATTGAAAAAAAATCAAGGAAAAACCGAGGTATATAATTTTGATTCATGACTGACGTGAACTAATCTGACAGTAAAAACGCCGCCTAAAATTGTAGGGTTAGATTTTATAAACATTACGTCACAAGAACGCTCGCTCCGTTAGTTCTCTATTCATGACGTCACCATCAACTGTTCGCTCAGCGCTCGCTCTACTATGTACAACTCGAATGCACCCTGGGATGAGCTGAGAACACCTGGCGGATAAAAATTGTTTTCTTTATAACCTCAAAACTGCATTTAACGATGGCGTGTCCGCTTGAAGTTTCCACATTAGTTGAACAACGTTCAGTGACCCGGTTTTTGCTTTCTGAAAATGAAAAACCGACTAAAATCTTTTCTGGAATGATTTTACAGTATGGTGAAAGTTGTATGAATCGCGGAAATTTTAATAAGTGGGTAGAAAAGCTCAAAAATGGTCGAATCTCAGTGACTGACGAACAACGTCCTGGCCGGCCAGTTGAAGTATCAACTCCTTCGCTTGAAACCCGCAATGACGACATTATTCGTGAAGACCGACGTATTACTGTTGAAGATATAGCAAAAAACGTTGCAGTAAGTATTGGCACAGTTCATCATGTTATCATTGACAAGCTCAAGTACAGCAAAACAAGTGCAAGGTGGGTCCCGAAACTGTTAACTCAACAACACAAGAAAACAAGAATCAAAGTGTGTACAGACTTGAAAGAACGCTATGAAAGGGAAGGTGACCCTTTTCTATCAAGATTTTAACGTGTGATGAAACTTGGGTTCACCATTTTGAACCAGAATACAAAAGCAAAGCATGGAAAGGAAGCACATCAGCTCACCTGTCCGAAAGAAATTCAGAACGCAAGCATCAACAAGAAAAGTCATGTTGACCGTCTTTTGGGATGCCCGAGGTGTCGTCTTTTGTGATTATTTGAAAGATCAGCGTACAATAAACAGTGCCTACTACTCAGACATGCTGATGAACAAAGTAAAGTCATCAATGAGATAAAAACGTCGCGGATCTCAAAGAAAAGGCGTGATATTGCTCCACGACAATGCTCGCTTTCATACCGCCAAGCTGACCCAAGAAACCATTGAAAAAAATGGTTTGGGAGATACTACCTCATCCTCCCTATAGTCCAGATTTGACACCCTCTGATTTTCATTTGTTTGGTCCACTCAATGAGGAATTACGTGGAAAAAAGTTCAGCGACAACGAGTAAGTCAAAGAATTTGTGGGAAACTGGCTCAAACAACAAGACAAAGATTTCTTTGCATTAGGTATAAAAAAAACTAGTTCATCGTTGGGACAAGTGTATTAATATTCGTGGGGATTATGTTGAGAACTAGTAAAAGTATCATTTTGTACAAATACACAGTTTTTTTCTACATCAATTTGTCTATTTAATTATTGAATTTCCCTTGTATATTCGATTTTATTAATATTAATGTTTCAATGCATATTTGATAGTTTTTTAAACCAAGACTTTCGCGACACCCTTACTGAGTTGCGACACACCGGTTGGAAAGCACTGCTCTATTTCATAATTCTTTTAACCCCTTTACTCCTTAGGAAATGTAAGTTTTCAATCTCTTTTTAGAAGTGGTTGGATATAACCAGTGATGGGCGTTTACACGTAAACTTTAATTGTTTACGTTTACGTGTAAACTTATGTAAACAATTGGTAAACTTGTCAACAATGTAAACAATGAAAACTTTGTAAACTGTCAAATAATGAGGTTAGATTTAGTTATTTAATACGAATAATAGAGTTATTGAACAAGTATATTCAGCTCAAAACAATATATTTATTAAAAAAATGGTGGGAAGAAACCGAAGGAATAGTTCTGAAGAACTAGGTTTTGTTTTAATTAAAGAAAATGAAAGAAAATATAGGGCGTTATGCAAAATTTGCAATGAATCTTTTCGTTATTAAAAAATATAGGCTGATTTTCTTAAAGGTGAAATTTAATGTATTTTGTTATTAAAAAAATTAGACTGAATTTTTTAAAGAAAAAAGTTTTTTATTTTTCATATTCATATTTACTAATTTGTATGTAACACCTGTATAATGATGCAAATTCGATTTTTATTAATATGTATATTGGCTTGTCCTAATTTTATATACTTACTTTTTCATTTAAAATCGTTTCATTAAAATTTTATTATTTATAAAAATGTATTGAAAATGAGGTTCTGTAATTCAAAACAAGTGCGCATGTCTAAATCATTGTTTACATTGTTTACGTTGTTTACATTGTTTACAAGACTTTTGTGTTTACTTTACATCAATTGTTTACGCGTCAACAATGAGGTAACTTACATCATGTAACTTACGCGCCCATCACTGGATATAACCTAACTTCTTTGATGTTTGTAAAATAACAACTGGCAACAGAGCACATTTCTCAATTGTGACGTCACTTCATAGTTACCTTGAACAAACTTTATGAATTCTGGGTTCTATAAAACTTCATGACGTAATTTTCAAGACTTGTAACCCTGATTTATTTACTTATCTTCTAAACTAGGAGAATATGTAGCACTTAATTTATCATTCGTAAGTAACAATTTCTTATCTTCCTTCTTTTTATCTTTTTTATTTTTCCTATTTATTACACCATCGTATTCGTCCATCATTCTCAACATTTGAGCTTGATCTGATGAATCAATTGGTGCTACAGAAATATCTCGAACTGCTCTGAAGTTACCGCAGTTATTTAAGTGTTCGTTCTCAAGACGGAAAAAATTCCACACAAACCTTCTAAATACTTCTAGTGGAGACAATATGGACGTCATTAAGTCGGATGAAACGTAATTATTTGAGGTTAGGAGGTATGATATTGCCCAAGCGAATCGCAGAATTAGATCTTCTATAATAGCGAAGTAGTAGAAAAACTATAAAAGAACAGAAACATTTTAATTATATTATATTAACAACACCTAGCCGTAAACATTGTTATATTGTTTTAGGGCTTTACCACAGTATAAACCAGTAGTTTCACTTGTTATCTGCTCGTTTGATGTTGACGGGGCAAATTTTCCTGACCTTGGGTCGACCAGGAACAGGCTCACGCATGCGCATGAAAGTTTTGATACAAAAAAATACCAGAGTGAAACTACTGTATATACTGTGATTATAACAAAATAACGGAAACAAGTTTTTTAATTATATACGTCTATGTCCATATTATTTGTTAAAAAATCAGCTGTGGCCACCACAAAAATTGAGATTTATGAAAAAATTTTACAAAAATTATTCAAAATTTTTCGTTTAATCAAAAAACGTCTCAAATAAAAGTTATTAATTATTGCTTTTATAGCAACTTTTGTTCAATAATTTTTTTCGAAATATTTTTCTGTTGTGAAATATTCATAAAAATCTTCAAATCGACACGAGTAAACTCCCATTTTTAGTCAACCGATTTTTACCAAAAGTTGATCAACTCGTGCCATTGATGGCAGAAGCTTAAATATGAAGTTTCATAAAAATCCTTTCAACCGACACATGTACACAGACGGACAGACGGACAGACAGACAGACGGACAGACAGACCGACAGACATCATGCTAAAAATAGTCAAAACGTTATGTAGGGACCTCAATTCGTGGAGATCCATCGAAATCTCGAAATGTCACAATCGGTATGATCACAATACCTCCCTTATATATGTTGGCGGTCGGTAAAAATTATGTGAAGTGTGAATTTTCACATATTTCAGGATTTTGTAGGTATTTAATAAGTGTAAGAAGCCAATAGAATGCTAGATGTCTACGAATATATTTTCTATAATCACATCAATATCAACAGTTTTTTTATAATAATTTTTATTCGTTATTTGAATATATGCTGTTCACTTTTGTAAGGACAAACCAGATCTAGATATTTTGGTTAATTTAGTAGTGAATTACTGACTTTAAATGTCATTTAAAAAATTTCCTTGCGCTGTAATTTAGACCACATTTTTTTGGTTATGATCCTTATAATAGACCATATTAGTAACTACGTCACAAATTGGGATTCAGTGCTGCCGTCTCGCGGTTGGATTCCTTTTATTTGAATTTTCTATAATATAAAGTGTCTGGACTATATATATTAGTATATATTTATCAAAAATACATATTTTATGCTCCAAAATTGAAAATATTTATAAAATTAAGGTAACAAAAGTAATGTCCCATGTATTTTAAACTTCAAAAGGACTCAGCTCTCAGATGGCAGCACATGTATGTGACGACACACTAATATGGTCTATTAAAATATAATTTTTTATTATGACATATGTCAAATTGACATTTTTTGCCATTTTTTAATACCAACATGACATACAGTTTCAAAGGTGCAAACTATTGAAATCAAAATTTCCTCTTAGTTTGTTCTTACAAAAGTGAACAGCATATATAAGCTGTTCAGTAATTGATCAATTTATTTTGAAAATATTTATGTATTTAATATTTTATATAATATTTTATAATATTTAATATTTTACATCGGCCTATTTCTGCAATGAGGCTAATCGCCGATGCCAGGGGGCGAGCTCCTACACCTGGATGAGGGGTGAATGACTGTGAAAATGGGAGTAATGTAAACATATTATTCTCGCCCGAATAATATCACCAACGGAGAATCGAACTATCGACCGCACAATCTAGATTGTTTTCACCAGTCCAAACTGCACGACTTAATGCGCTCGGCCACTCCGTTGGCTATTTTGAAAATAGAACAAGTTCTATTTTTATCAATATTTTAAGGAATTCTAGGTATATTTTTATCTACTTAGTGATTTCCAACTGTTAAGTTGTAAAATAACCTAGAAATATAGGTTATTTGTTTCGTTTTCAAATGTGACAGAACCACTTAGAATCGCAAACGTTCTAATTAACCATCATCTAGGTTATTACTTTTGTTTTGGTTCACAGCTCGTAATATTGTTAAGATTTTTTCAATATTATTTTGATAAATATGTCAACATGTTTTATAGTTGCTAATATAAAAGTTTTCAATAAAAATTGATAAATAATTTGTTGTGTGTAAAGTGATCCATTTATTTTCAAGATTATCAATAAATTGTTCAATTAATTAACAAACATTTTTATCAATTTATATCAATAAATAGAACTGTGTAAAACTAAAGTATCATTCACAGCTCATGTTTTAATAGATATACTAGCGTCGGCGAATCAGTGCAGTTACGTCACACGACATAACAAACAATTGCATTGTTCCAAACAATACATTCGTTTGTTTCGTATTGTGACGTAACTGCAATGATTCGCCGACGCTAGTATAGTACGTAATTTATAGTGTTAATGTTAACGCATAACAATGTTAGTTCTACACAAATCCGTATTAACATTCATAGCTCCAATTTAGTGTATAAGCGCATAATGTTAGAAGTTTGTATAACTCAAACTTCTGACATTAACATTAAAACACTGATAACTCTCAAAATGAAGGAATATATTATACTTGAAATTCGAATAAGACTTGTGGATGCAGCTTGTGACATAATTATTAGTAAAAATGTTGAAACTAATATTGAAAAATAGATGTGAAGTGAGAATTTTTACATATTTCAGGGTTTCGCAGGTATACAGTGGTACATTTCAAAATAGACGAATATATTATACAGGAAATTCTAAAAAGACTTGTGGCAGCAGTTTATGAAGTACTAATTAGTAAATGTGTTGAATCTAATAAAAAATGTATGTGAAGTGTGAATTTTCACATATTTTAGTGTTTTTCAGGTATCTAGTACCCAAATTAAAGCAGTTATATGTGTGGAACATTTTTTTTTGCGGTAATCAAGTCAAAATGAACAATATTTTTAAAATAATGTACCGTTTGTTATTCTATGTACTAAGAGCTTTTCCTTAAAATACTACATGAACTTTTAAAATAAAATATGTATTTTTTCAACAATAAAAAAATTAATCTGACAAAAATTCCTTTTGAACTATTTTGGTTTCCATCAATGTACATTATTGGGATTTTTTTCAGATTTTTAGACCTTCTGGGAAACAGGCTGGACACAAAAGTTAAGTTTTTTTGTGAAATCAATAAGTTAGGTTAGAGTGAGTAGCTTCAGAAACATTATAGTTATTTTATTTAATAATTAACTTAATACATATTATTTTGGTTCTTTTTAGAAGTACATTAATAAAAAAACAATACATATATTTAATAAGAAGATATTTTTATTATAAATTGTTTAGTAATTTCTATTGCGTATAGATGGCAGCTAGATCGATTTATCTATTAAAACATGAGCTATGAATGGTACTAAAGTGTTGTGCTTAGCCACTAACATTATCCATTAACATTATGCACTATGAATTACGCGTTGTCTATTAAAACATGAGCTATGAATGAGGCTTAACTTAAGTCTATATATTATAAAACTTTTACTTACCGTTGAAGAGTATACAATTTCTTCTCTCAAAAATTTGTTTTCTCCAGCAGATTTATCAAATAAACCCCAATCCATTTTAATATCCCATGTATAAGCATATAAAGAACTAACAATAGACGCAATTACCCACATCCATAAGTATGGGTTATCATATGGATCAACATTTTTATATTCCTCTTCATTCGCAGCTTTTAAAGAGTTAAATAAAACAACAAAAATAGTTGTTGAATATTTTCCAGCATTGACTAAATGTGGAAAAGCCTCTTTAGTATCACGGTATCTTCTTAAGCACTGCATTAAACGCAAATATGCAGGTATACTATTGACTATTGATGCTGATATAGTATAATTATTTGTACAGTAACCAGTATCGAGCGCGTTATTCCAATCCCCATTTGTTACATAAAAACAAATGAGAAAATGAAAATCAAGTAAAGCTGAGGCAAGGCTATTTAACTGATCAGCCAGCCAGAAATCAGCGAATCCTACGTAAAAGAATGGAGCACCCAGTATTCTTATCTAAAAAATAAAAAAAAGTCAGACATAATCTTATATACAGGGTGTTGTTTGAAACGCCGCACTTCAAATAACTCCTTTATTTTAAGAGTTACAAAAAATTCTTCAGAAAAAAAGTTAAACTAGACAAAAGGGCCTGCTTAAGGGGGGGGGGGGTAAGGTCTGATAACCACATTTTAAGCATATTTTTGTGATTTTTTTTTTTTCAAATCTATGGTTAAATTTATTCATTTTCAAACTATGGTTTATTTCAAAGTAGAAAAAAGTAGATAGCGCTGCGAACCGATTACGATTTACACTGATCAAATACAGTATAGCGGGAAATTTAAAATAAGTTACAACTAGGGCATGGGTGTAGCGACTGGGTTAGCAAATTATTTTTTATTTTTTTTTAATATAAAAAAGGTTAATAAGATATTGAAATAAACAAGGCAGATAATACATTTTCGTTATTTATACAACGTAAATACAAGGGAAATTTGAAAAGGTTAAAAAAATATTAATTTTAAAAATTATGTAGGTACTATATATGTATAAAATGAGAGATTTGGCTAAAACAAAGCAATAAAACAAAAAATATATCTTCAGAGCTAAAGTTACTTATTTAAATAATTATTGTAAATAAAAATTAAAAATGTATGTATATATGAAGGTCTAAAAATTATATCAATAACTTCTTCTTTGGGCACAATCATCTGGGCTGTCTTTTGACCTCACATTAGTCCTCTCTCTTGATCTGTTAATTATCAAGTGTCAAAAAATATTTATATGTCAGATAACCTAAAAAATATATAACTGCGTAAAAACAAATTACATGGAGTATTTTCTCCATAAAATCTACGCCAAGAATATAAATAAAAGTCTAAGTATGTAAATAATAACAAAATAGATGAGAAAAATTAAATAATATATATATCCAATGTACGACCCTGAACATCTGTCAACTTGGACTAAATAGAATATTTTTACAGTGTAATAGGGATGACGATCTAAACCAATCCGAAGCAAGGACAAACAGCTCCTATCTTCTTACACACATTTTTCTACTTTGAAATAGACCATAAGTACATATATAAAGTATGTTTTGAAGAAGATACAAAAAAATTTTGAAGGCAAAATATGGCAAAATGAGCCAGCTGTGGCAAATCTTCTCAGACTCCGGGAAAAAAATTAGATTTTGCGGTGACCAGCATAACTCGTCACTGGATCATCTGAAATCAAAAATCCAAAAAGATTTTGTTAGTTTATGAGTTTGCCGAGGTAATGACATTAAGTTTTTATTTTTAAAATGATTTTTCAGTTTTTAGCGTTACTTAGAAGACAAAAAAAATTAATTTCCCCTAGAAAAAACCTAAAAATGAGTATATTTGTGATTGTTAAATAAAAAAAAAAACATGAAAAAAAAAATATCTCAACGTCGTTACCTTGGCAAACTCATAAACTAACAAAATCTTTTTGGATTTTTGATTTCAGATGATCCAGTGACGAGTTATGCTGGTCACCGCAAAATCTAATTTTTTTCCCGGAGTCTGAGAAGATTTGCCACAGCTGGCTCATTTCGCCATATTTTGCCTTCAAACTTTTTTTTTGTATCTTCTTCAAAACAAACTTTATATATGTACTTAGTTTGAAAATGAATAAATTTAACCAAAGATTTGATAAAAATTCACAAAAATATGCTTAAAATGTGGTTATCAGCCCTTAAGGACTATAATAAGAATTCTACATCACTTCCGGTTTCAACGAAAATTGTTTCAACTTTTTATCTAGCATAATGAATCAGTACTTTAATTTTTTTTCTTGAAAGTACATTAAATCAGCTTTACAAGGATATCAAAATATCATACTTTAATTTTAACCATTTCAAAATGGCGACCATTTATTTACAAAATAATAAATAACGTATAAATTGAATATATAAATTGAATCGAATAATTAGAGATATGCTGTTTTGAATCTTACTTATTTATTTATTATAAACATTTATTAGCAATCATTATAAACATAATATCAAAGTAATATAGTAATTTATAAACATAAAATCCAATAATACACTACAAAGTACATATTTAAATGGTAGGTGATATAAGAAGTAAATAATAATCACTAATCAACAAATTTGAATTTTTTGTCGAGTAAAATTAACTGCTTTGGAATAAATAAGACCTACTGATGACGAAAATGGTGTTTTAGAAAATTGTAGCACCCTCAGCTTAAAGTTATTCAGTTTTTAAAAATTACCGAAATCATTGTACCCAAGCAAAGAGTCAAAAAACAGAGTAAAATTAAAGTTGCGGAACCACTGAAAAAGTTCCACGGAACCCCAGGGTTACGCGGAATACAGGCTGAATACCACTGCTCTATATTGACAAATAGACAGACAGACAGACAAACAGAGACAGACTTTCACATTTATTCATATAGATATATAAAAATATATATTTTTAAAATAAAGCTAGTTGAATATATCAACAAAAATAATCCAGAAACAAATCAGGGGTCAATAATATTAAATAAATATTCGAGTATAGTTTGTAGCAAGTCTTAACAGCACGTTAATCTGAATATAAATGTGAAATGTGAGTGTTGGGTGTTGGTGATCTCGACACAACACACCGTTCTCCAATACTCCATCCCTTCTCCCACCGTCCTTCCACAATCAAACACTTTCTGCTTTCTAGGCCGCAGAATTTAAATGCTCATAAAATAATGCTCAAATTACAATATTTTAAAACTGTCGTAATTTCGGTTCAGGTCCACTGATTAACTTAATTTTTGTTTTGTTTCATTCAATAATGTCCAAAGAAAATTTTTATATAATTTTCATAGACAAATTACCGCGGAAAATATTTTTAGACAATTTCTAACATTCAAAAAATTCAGATATTTTCTCAAAAACTAAAATAGTTGGAGGTATTATGTAAGCGTAGCTTTTTTCAGTTTTTTAAGCTCTTTCTAACTAAAAAAAAAAACAGAAGTGATTATGATGAACAGTTTTAGAGTTATACAGAAAGAACTGTTTTTTTTTTTTTTCGTTCTCACTCCCCAAAACTACCCTTTTATGGACAGGTTAGTCTAAAAATAGGATTCAAATGAAAGAAATTTAATATAACTCCAGCTATTTATAATAAATACACCATTAAAAAATTACTTGGCAATAATAATTAGATAAAATTGATTTACGCAACAAAAATGGAGTTTATCAAGCATTGTGTCAAGATTTCTCAACAATATATATTGGTCAAACTAGTCGAAAATTTGCAACAAGATTTGGAGAACATTTAAAGCCATCCAAAATTAAAAAATAGAACAGTCCAACACAGCTAAACATATGATCACTAATAATGACAACTTTTCTGTAAATGGTTTTAAAATATTACACCTACGTAATAAAAGTCTTAAACTTACCCTATTAGAGTACAAGAAATGTACAAAAATAACTCTGGAATTCCCTTAATAAATCGGTAAATTGTTCTCTTATCTGCTAATTATGTTTATACCTGTATTCCATAGCACTGATTATTTATTTTTACACAAAGTATTTGTTAAAAATAAGTTTAGTTTGTAATTTGAACTCCTATTGATGGCGTCACTGCCGAAATGCGTATAGAGTAATAATAAACTGATATTTGTGAAACCCACCGAGTATTTTATTTATTTATTAATTAAATTTTTTTAATATTGGGTTTAGACCCATAGTATTCTCATAATATATTAAAGAGAAATACATTTTCTATGCGATAGATAATAAAATACAAAATTTTAACTTACCGACACCCTGATTAGCCAAAATCTTGCTTCATGTCTAAAAACCTTACAAGGGTTCAATAAAAATGCTAGCATCAAAACCGTCAATGCCAATGGATTTATATATGGTGGTATGCTCAAACTTGCACTGTACAAGAAGCTCAACAGGCTCAACGTCCATATTACTCCAAAAATGGCGGCCAATTCCATCAAATGTTGTTCGGAGAGATGGTTTCGAGGATCTAATTCGAAAATTAAGACGTGGTTTACACCAGATGACCGCCATCCATATACATTTACGCCAATTAAGAATAAAAATTCAACTATCAATAAAGGTCCTCTATACAATCTGAATGCTACTTTTAAATTATCACTTGTTCCATCGTGGAATATTGCTGAAAAAATAAAAAATTTTAGAAATATGAACAGAGATTAATGTGAAATATGTAGAAATCAATAATAGGCGATAGGCATGATTTTTTTTATTTTTTATTATATTCCTCTTGTTGCATATAACATAAAAAACAGTTTTGCATTTATTTATTACCGACCGTCAACATATATAAGGGAGGTATTGTGATCATACCGATTTTGACATTTCGAGATTTCGATGGATCTCCACGAATTGAGGTCCCTACATAACATTATGACTATTTTTAGCATGATGTCTGTCGGTCTGTCTGTCTGTCCGTCTGTCTGTCTGTCTGTCCGTCTGTGTACACGTGTAGAGCAAATTCGGCTGAAAGGATTTTTATGAAACTTTATATTTAAGCTTCTGCCACGAATGGCACGAGTTGATCAACTTTTGGTAAGAATCAGTTGACTAAAAATGGGAGTTTACTCGTGTCGATTTTAAGATTTTTGTGAATATTTCACAACATAAAAATATTTCGAAAAAAATTATTGAACAAAAGTTGCTATAAAAGCAATAACTAATAACTTTTATTTGAGACATTTTTTGATAAAACGAAAAATTTCGAATAATTTCTGTCTCAATTTTTTCTCAATTTTTTCATACTTATAAGTAACGTTTCCATGGTCATGATAAATAATATCTCTGTTAGAAAATATTAGGCCAAGTTTCTACTCTGCTGCTAAATACCTACACAGTCTGTCGTGAACTTATTTGCTTGTATAACTTTTATAGATTGTGTAAAGTTAGAGTGATTTTAATTAAAATAAAGTTTAATTCTATAAAAACAATTTATACATGTTTACCGAATTAAATATTATATTAAAATATATAACCTATATTGCAGTATTTCAATTATGCCTCTAACGTTTTGTAACTTCATGTAAACAATGTAAAATTCTGACATCTAAATTACATAAATATTTACATTTTACAGAGTTGCAGCGTTTATTGTTTACATAAAGTTATAGAATACATAAATGGTTCACTTACAAGTCTGTTTTGACACCACGTATTTCTTCAGCACTGTAACATTCATTATTTTTCATATATTCCATGAGCATAAAAGCATCAATGTTGGGTAAATTATCACTCTGAGCCCAAACAAAATCTTTGTCTGCCATTTTAATAATAAATGCGTAAAAAATTGTTTAAAAACAAATACAAAACTCTCGAACAATGCAATATACACACGTAAAGATTATGTTGTAGTCTGGGCTGTCTGGGGTTTGACGTCATGCTCAGTATTTACTCGACAACCTTCGCGCTGTGGTCGTCTTATTTCAAATTTACAATATTTAATTAAAAAATTTGGTTGTAATAGTAATTAAAATGTGATTTTTGTTTTGTTAGGTGACATAAATAACATTAACATATCAAAAAAATGTAGTTTTAAGGAAATATATATTTTATGCGTATCCCCTATTCAAGCCTTCACTGGGAATTGAACCCACAACCAGAGCCGCAGTAAGGAAAACTTGCGCTAGGGGCAGAGCCGTGTTTTGGCGCCCTTTGGTAAATAAAAACAAGGTTTTTACCTCTGAAAATGTAAGTGATGAGCAAAAAAAAGGTCCTCACTTCCCTAAATCCAAGTGACGAAAAAAAAAAAGGTCTTAATCTTCGCAATGGCGCCCCTTAGCAAGCCCGTCAGCGCCCTTTTCCTTAGTGCGCTAGGGGCCATCGCCCCCTCCGCCCCCCCTCTTACTGCGGCTCTGCCCACAACCTTATGGATTTCGAGTCACAATTCACGCTAGTTGTCTGTATAAATAAGCCAAAAAATAGAAAAAGCTTTGTCATGTTTACCTGATAAAATAACTGCTATAAATAAAACAATAAAAGATCCCGAGAAGAGTCCAACTTTGAATGTAATCCATGGTGATTGTTTTTCTCCTAAAGGTGGCACTCGTAGCCGTTTCATGGCCCTCTGTCTATTGCCACCCTCCAGTTCTGAGGTAACCAGACTCTCTGTGTCTTGGATGAGTTTATCAATGTCTTTATTACAGTAAAAATGTGACGTCTCCACATTTTCGATTCTCCACTTTGAACCAGCATCAACAGTTAATAACTGAAAATAAAAAAAATATAGTACACAAAATAGACAAGTTTCAAGACACAGTTAGTTAAAAATTGTTTGCGACAGCAACGATTACTATTTGCGCCTACAAGTTTTAAGGCATAGATAAGTCTAAAAAGTGTTACAATAACTCCAACTCGATAGGCAGAGACCACTGCCCAGAAAAAGCGAAGTTAAAAAGATCATGTCTAAGCGGAACTTAAAATTCTGTGATTGGCAACATAGAAATCGGGCAGCGTTATTTCACACTTAAAAATAATTTAAATAAAATATAGCGATTTTCTTATTACATAGGGTTACCAAATGTCTCTCGTGACATAGTAGGATATTTCAACTAAAAATAGTAGTTTAGTAGGACAGTTTTTTTTTTTTTAATATTGTTATGCTACGAAATATATAGGTACCTAATTAAGTTCAAATCCCATAACAAGGCCATTTTTTTCATAGTAAGGCATTTTTTATAATGAGGCCTTTTTAGGGTTTTGTAGGTATGACCAAAAAACCCTTATACCGTCATTTTGTCGTCTGTCTGTTCGGTAAAAATTGTAGCCAAACGGCTAAACCTAGAGAGTTGAAATTTGGCATGCTTATAAAACTCTTTGACCCGCACATAGGAAAAATACTAAAACATCTAAAAAACATATCCCCCTAAAAATATAAACAAATATATGCTCATTGAAAAAAAAAATATTTTTTTACAATTCTGTGTAGGGTATCAAATGAAAGCCCTTGGTACGCGGATTAACGATCAAAATTTTATTTTTTCAAAATAAATTATTTTGAGGCGAGTTTTGCCAAAATTGTGCAAACAAAATTTTGTCCCACACCCTGTAGGCCAGATGGTTTAAACTAAAAATCTGAAAAAATTCTCAGTAATGTACATTGGTGTGAACCGGAATAGTACAACAGGAATTTTTGATCAGAATATGTTTTCGGAAAATAACGCATTTTTTGTGTTTTTAAGTAAAATATGTAATATATTTAATCCGCTATTTAACATAGTAAATGAGTGAGCCTGTATAGCACAGTGGTAGCGTTCTCGCTTAGTGAGTTGAAACTACTGTAAGAAACTGTGTTCGAATCCCGTCAATTTTTATTTTTTCAGTTTTTTTTTTGCATTTTTATATTGTTTTAAATTATTTTGTCAAAATTCTAGTTATATTTTGGTAAATTTTGCATTTAATTTTTAAAAGCGTAAATTTAATAACCAGTGGGAAGTGTTGAAATTATAATTTAATTCTATATTTGAAGGTATCAGAGGGCGAGGCTTATGATTTAAGCAACCAATGGAAGCCATAGGCGCAATTTCCAAAATCTTAATGAACCTTGCTATATAAAAAAAATACTGCACATATTTAGAAACTTAAATAATGGTATTAGGCATTCGAATTAAAATTCATAAAAAAATATTTTGACATAAAATTTGTTTTGGCATCCCAAATAATCATCACACAGTTAATAAATACCTGCGAAACCCTGAAATGTTTGAAAATTCACACTTCACATAAATTTTTTTAAATTTGTTTAATAATATTATAAAAACATTTTATTATAGATTATATATTATTAAACAAATTTTCATAAAGGTCTCATTATGAAAAAAGGCCTTATTATGGGATCCAACATAATATATAATTAATAAGAAACAGTCAATAAATAATAAGTAATACTACTATTATGAAAATTAAATTATATGTTTATTGGTTCACATCTTTCTTTATATTTAACAAAATCACATTTTAGAAATAAAAATATAAAATAAATCATAAGAAATTTTTTTAAATTTCCTTGTATATAATTGATAAGAAACAACCAATAAATAATTAACAATCAAGTTTAAATATATATGGTAATAAAAAATATAATTAGATATGTTTATTGGTTGCATTCACATTTTCTTTCTTTTTTTTTAATAAAATCATATTTTTTAGATGTACCTGCTTTTTTAAATAAAGCTTTATCCTTAATGACATCATAGAAATTTAGTCAAAACGTTATGCCTCGATCGCGTTCATCGGCAAACGTCGACTCAGCGGTAAAGGCGTCTTTAAAAGTAAAAATACTATAAAGTAGGACATTTTCGATATTTTTTAACAGTAGGTAGGACGAAGGACAAGGAGGTAAATTGTAGGACATGTCCTACTAAAGTAGGACGGTTGGTAATCCTATTATTACACATAGCAGGCAAGACCAAGCCTGATGTGTGAAGCAGGCGAACCGTCACTGTACAATCATCGTAAAATTCTATCCCTGCGGTATATGGCTGCACTCGGTACCAAGCCAGATCATCCCGCGTATGACCCTATTCTACAAAATAGGCATACAGAGACTTATGACAGAAAACCAAGAGCCAATAGGCCTTTTGGTCTGAGGACTTTCGACATTTTGGGTGATATTGATTTTAATATGACTGAAATGGCAATTTTCGTTCTGTGTGCTGTTCTACCGTGGACGCTGCCGCGTCCGCTTGTGAATCTCACATTAACTAGGTTTGAGAAAGATACTACGTTGCCTATCGACTACCAACATGAGTTTCAAAAAAGATCTTTAAAGGGGGTTTGCTTGATGTATGGTTGTCCATCATCGCGTCCATTCTGGCTAATTGGTCTGCTATTTCATTGCCGATTATCCCGCAGTGGCTTGGGATCCAGACAAGTTTAACTTCTGTACCAGTGAATTTTAGAGACCATAAATAGGTTTTGATGTTAAGAGTGAAGAACGTTATTTATTAAATGTCTTGCATTTTTATTTCAATAAGTCGTAACTTTTACGATTCGGACCTAAGTTGAAATAACTTTTTTGCTTAAAACTAATAAAGGCACAAACCCTTAAAGTTTGGCAAATGGTTCCTGGGACAGGGTGTACAATAAAAATAAACGCTATATTTTATTTAAATTCTAAAAATACATTCACTTTTCTTTCGTTCACCCTGTATTTTCGTTCTTAGCTAAACTGTTGTTCAGTTTACTATGCCACAAAATATTAAAAACAAGTTTAATTTTACACATTACATACTGCCAACAAAGTTTCATCCTAATCCGTCAATGTCATATTTAAGACTTTTAAGATTGAAAGTTAATTTTTAATTTTTATTTAATTTTAATTATATTTAAATATAAAATTTGAGTTAGAAAATACAGAAAATTAATTTATATGTAAAAAAAGTCGGGCATTAGTGTAAATTAATGAGAAAAAATTACAGCCATTTAATTTTTCTACGACTGTTGAAAAAACTGTACTATAGTTCACTTGTTTTTGTTCATAAAATGACTTAAAAATAATCGTATATTTTGAAAAATTAGCAGAATTAAAGTAATAATAATATTTTTGCGTTGATTGAAGTGTAAAGTACTTTTCCATGAATTCGAAAAATTGACCAACTTTGCGACGCTCTAGCAACTAAACCATTTATCGCACAAAAAAAAAAAAACTTATGAAAGCTAAATTATAGCAAATGTATTCCTCTTTAATTCAATACAGACAAATTTTTGTCGAATTTTGAAATGGAACGGAGATATCTGTAAAATAGTATATTATGTTACTAGGAGTAGAACGCGCTCTTTTTTGTTGCTGCCGAGGCGCAGCCGAGGCTTGCATATTGAGCGAAGCACAAAAAAGATCGCGTTTTTCTCCGAGTGACATATATTATTTTTTCTTCAAGCATAGGTATTAAAAATTTGCAACCATAAATACTTATGACTTTATATTTCAGATGCTATTGCTGCTATTTCCGGCGGTGTACATTTAATTGAATGAGACATTTTTTAATATTTGATCATTATATTGTGTATTTTGTAACTAATCACAGAATGATCACAGAATAATAATAAAGTAACTCACTAATAACGTAACTAATTTCTGAATTCACTACAAACCACGCTAAAAACATATTACATTGACAGATGTTTTGTTTATGGCGACTACTGCCATCAGTGCCATCTGTTGATAACTATATGAACTATTTACTAGTATAATAATGTTCACATTATTTTACTAGTAAAAAAATGTATCATTTCTACCGAATGTATTGAACAATGTAATGTTAGTATTATAATCCGCTTGAAGAAAAATGATGTTTTGTTTATGGCGACTACTGCCATCAGTGCCATCTGTTGATAACTATATGAACTATTTACTAGTATAATAATGTTCACATTATTTTACTAGTAAAAAAATTTATCATTTCTACCGAATGTATTGAACAATGTAATGTTAGTATTATAATCCGCTTGAAGAAAAATATATTTTTTGCACATTTTTCGAGATATTTTTCAAAGTTCCAGCAAAAAATTTTAATCGCAAAATGCGACCTCGACCCTCGAAAACAGCAACTCAAGACCTATTAATCGCATCAATTTCCAAAATTTTCTTTCGAAAACCACGCATTTCTTGGACTATAATTATTTCTAGAGAACAAGAACTTACCTTGTCATGTTTTTTGAGTATTTTCCTAAATCCGGTATTGTTAAGTGTTTGGTAGTTTTGTAGTAGAATAAGACTGAGATAAAATTCACTGAATGCTAGTTTAAGATCTTGCAATTTCCTTGGGGCAATTGGTAACTTTCTTTCCCCTTTCCTAAAGTGCATTAGTTTTGGTTTAGTGTCTTCATTCAATGCAGATTTTAGTTCAGAATGTAATGTCGCATATTTACGTGTTGCTTCCGCAAGTTTTTCTGAAATAAAAACATACATTAAAAGTAGTAAAAAATAGCTCTTAATACTAATTAATTAATTAATTAATTAAATAAATAATTAAATTAATAAAAATAAACAAATTTTAAAAAAAATTATGTGAAGTGTAAATTTTCACACATTTCAGAGATTTTTTAATCATCGTAAGAAGCCAACATGCTGGATGTCTACTAATATACAATATATTTTCTATTATCACATCAAAATCTATAGCTTTGGACAATCACTTTTATTCGTTAATTTGAGTACTAAGAGCTGTCGTTTAATTAATTTTTTAAACTAAATTTGAAAAAGAAAATTTCGTCTCAATAAAATTTAAATTAAAAGATCCTAGCAAATTTTTTGCAATTTGCTTTGTATCTACGTCTTCACTAAATTAATAAGAAATATATTGATATATGGCTTCATATTTTTTCAATTTCAGAAACGTATTTATCTCTGTTAACAATGAACAGTGAAAGCTTAACATTCACACATTAACGCTACACAACTTGCATTACATAACGGTCAATTCTCAGCTGATAATTTGTTTTTTATTTATTTTATTTTTTTATTTCACATAAGACGTATACTGCCTTAGCAAAAAATACAAACATTATTAGAGATAAATAAGCATTAAATTAAACCAGTGGCGAAGAGAGACCTGCGCTAGACTTGCCCTCCCATAAAAAAAATAATAATAAACAAAACAAAAATATATATTTTTTTTTTAATTTGAAAAAGTTTTAGGTAAATCTTCAAAAATACATCAAATTATGTTCTATACAAATTTTTGTCCAAGGTTTGGTTTACTAGATACGATTTTTTTTTAATTTTAAAGTTTAATAACTTCCTTTTCCGGTTTCGGATTTGCATAAAAACAATAGGGTTCTTCCCAATTAACAGGAGAATTTTTTAGAACCAGAACGAACTCTCTAAGTTAAACCGTTCTTGAGTTATCGTGTATACACACAGACACACAGACACACACACATACGGACGGAACTTCGAAAATAGGTTTTTTGGATTCCCTGGACCATGAAACGTGGTCATCAGACAAAATCTCGACATCGAAAATTTTCGCGATTACAATACTTGCCCCTTATATATTAAGGTCGGGCAAGTAAAAAATAATCAATTTTGACAAAAACAAAAAATTGTCTTTCAAAAATATAATTTGATCAAACATTCCTATTGTACTATTCCGGTTCACATTAATGAACATTGTTTAGAATTTATTCAGATTTTTCGATTAACCCCCGGAGTTATATCCTATAACAGGAGTTTTTAAGAACATTTTGTGATTTTTTTTTTTTTTTTTCGCAAATCTAATCTTGTACATGTACATTACTGAGTTTTTTTTTCAGATTTCTAGGTTAACCCCTCTAGGAATTAAAGTGATGGACAGAAGTTTTTAGACACATTTTTGGCGTAAATTTCATAATATATTTGATTTTTTCTGTTTTTCTATGTTCAGCCGTTTTGCCACAATTTCTACCCTACAGACAGACATAATCTGAATGATCTAAACCGCAAAAGTGCAATAGGAATTTTTGGTCCGATCATTTTTTCACATATTTTTCAAAAAGCATGTGGTAATTAACTACGCTTGTAAGTCCCTAGATGGAAACAAGCAGATATTTTTGATTTAAGTTATCGAATTTTATGGTCTTTAATATGTACCTACAATTTGTTGTCTCTTACTAGATACCTACAAAACCCTGAAATGTGAGAAAATTCGCACTTCACATAAATGTTTTCCTCTTAAAATTAATATGTATGTCGGCAGTAAAAAACTCGTTCGTTATCGGAATTAACCATACAAATCACTTCAAAAAATGACATCACCCTGGCGTAAACCAAGAAATAGCTGTAATAGCCTCCAGCATCTCAACGAACTTACGCCTGGTTTTCCCACTAAGATTTTAAAAAAACATTCCATTGGTGATCTAATATAATATGTACGTAACATTAACTCATAGTTAAAAGATGGAAATACCACGCATCATACCAGAAATTCCAAAACCAAAAAAAATTACTTAAAATTAATTAAAACAAATTATTGTACAAAATTATTTAAAATATAAATTTTACTATAATATTAAGCTGTAATCATATTTCAAATACAAATTAATGCCTGCGTTGTCAGGATTTTACGGATAACTGAGTTCCTAGGTTGAAGTATCACGCGCATGCGTATTATTCCTTTCAAACAACATCCAATCAGAATCGCAATTGTAATAATGCGCACGCGCGTGTTTATTGAACCTATCTGCCAGATAATGCTCCCTCGAACGAAGCTATTGTTTTATTCTTCAATTGTTATTAAATACTGTTAAATATATACATACCTGAATAAAAAGTATTTATTTTCTTTAATTCTTTATCACAGTAATGAAAAAAATGTTCATCAAAATTTTTAAAATGCCTTGTAACGTATTCGGGCTCGGTAACTTCTGCCGAAGGTGCTTCTTCGATGGCTACATATAGCATCGCCTTCATTTCCTAAAAGAAAAATAATTTAAATTCAAAATATAATAATAGTAACTACTTCCCCCATCAGAAAATATGGTATATATTTTGATTTTTTTCTTGTCCGAATATATATTTACAATTTTAATTAATTAGAATTATTTTATTTATGAAATAGTTACAAATATCTAGTAAAACAAAGAATAATACAAAAAGTTTTAATTTAACAAGGACGGGGCTGTCTCCACAGCTTGTATGGAACATGATAATGTTGTTTGTAATCGTCCCTTACGATGAAGTTTTGCCTTATTAATGTACGGAATCTTAAAGGAATTCCCTCCTTTTGCAAACATGGTTGCTTTTAGACAAGTTTGCAATCTTAGAAAAACATTATCCAGGGTTTGTATGTTTAATTCATTAAATGCATTTTGTACGAATTCCATTAGTTCGTCGATTGTATTCGGTGAAGCTGTATGTTGTAAGGATTGTATAGAATTGAAAAAGCCAAGATTCAATACATTAAAACCTGGACTATTTGGCGGTTGTGATTTAAGTCGATTTGGAACTTCTTTGCATTTCAACACAATTTTGATCAAAATTCGTAATTTTGTTAGAACAGCGGATGTCACTTTAATTTGTCTAAAATACGCGATTATTTTTTCTCTCTCTGAATTACTTTTGACATATGCAAAACATTTGCGCGCCATTTGTTTATTAGTTGCCTAACAACCACTTGTTAAGAAATAAAAACAAAAAAGATCACGATAACATTACTTTCATTAATCCCACATTTTTTTAAATAATGTGTTCCATATTTTTGGACGGAGGGAGTATACAGGGTGTTTGTTTGAAACGGGGCACCCCGAAAATCTCCTTTATTTGTAAAGATACAAAAAATCTTCAAAACAAAAGTTAAACTAGACAAAAAAGGCCCATCTAAAGGTTACTATAAGAATTCTGAGGCACTTCCGGTTTCACCGGAAATGATGTCAACTTTTGATCTAGCATAGGGAATCGATAATTTTATATTTTTTTCCTAAAAGTACATTAAATTAGCTTTACAATGACACCAAAAAATCATATTTTTATGTTAACCATTTCAAAATGGCGACTATTTATTTACAAAATAATAATCAACATAAGTTTTACAAAGTTGAACGTAGCAAGCTTTGAAAACAATAAAAAAAGAACACATTCACTTAATCCCTGGCCTGCACGATCGCCAGATCTCACGCCATTGGATTTTTTCGTTTAGGGGTATTTAATAGATAGAGTGTATCGGACAACACCAACGACGATAGAAGATTTAGAAGAAAGGGTTAGAAGTGCAATCCGGGATACCCAAGAGTGTACTCTTATAAGGGCGATGGAAGAGTTTTTATTAATAATGAGAAAATGTGTGGACAATAATGGTGGTTTGATCGTAATTTGATAATGGTGAAACATTTGTATTTTTTTTTTTTTTTTGTAAAATAATTGTAAAAATAATAGTTTTTTTTTTTTTTTTCTTAATAGTCAAATAGTTTATTTTAGAGATATTTTGTTTCTTTTTTATTGTTTTCAAAGCTTGCTACGTTCAACTTTGTAAAACTTATGTTGATTATTATTTTGTAAATAAATGGTCGCCATTTTGAAATGGTTAACATAAAAATATGACTTTTTGGTGTTATTGTAAAGTTAATTTAATGTACTTTTAGGAAAAATATATAAAATTATCGATTCCCTATGCTAGATCAAAAGTTGACATCATTTCCGGTGAAACCGGAAGTGCCTCAGAATTCTTATAGTAACCTTTAGATGGGCCTTTTTGTCTAGTTTAACTTTTGTTCTGAAGATTTTTTGTATCTTTACAAATAAAGGAGATTTTCGGGGTGCCCCGTTTCAAACAAACACCCTGTATACCAAGGTCAAGAAGATATTTTTTACAGGCGAGCTGTATTATCTCCCGAGATGGGTCGCATGGAGGGTCTACATATAAGTCAAAAAACTATTGACTATCAAATATTGGAGATGTGAAAATTTTAAATGAAACAGCCTATATAGTTTTACATATTTTTTTAGTCGTACTTGTCCGGTAGACAGCAGCGAATGTATGAGTCTGACTTCATAGATATTACCTCTGATGTTCCTCAAGGGGCACACTTCATCCCTTTACTTTTTAATATTGTTATAAAAGATATTTCTGCTTTGTTGAGATTTCATTCTTATTAAAAGTTAAGTCAGCAAAACAAAAACATAAAGAACGACTGTTCTAATAAATAAACAGGATTAGGCTGAGACTGCAAAATGATGGTGTGACATCATAGCGTCAAGCATATAAGATAAAATACTTATGCTGAAGTAGTTCTTCTCTGGCTATGATTGAATAAAGATGTTTAAAGCCTATGTATGTGTTTTATTTAACAATCTCCAATAACCCAATATTCCAACATGCTTGTTTAAAAAAAATCTGAATTTATAATGTACGCAGACGACTTCAATAGATATCTATCACAAGTGACTGCAGAGATATACAAGAAGATTTACGTCCGGGGCTTTCGCCGACGACGTCATGCTTGCACAATACAAACAAAAAATGGTAAAAAATACTGTCAGGGCTTACTGCATTAGGCCCCGCAAAATTTGCAGCTGGCTTTGATACCATATAAAGTACCCTGTTTATGATGGTTTCAGTACTTAACATACATTAAAAAAATAAATAGGTTTGCTTAACAACGGCCTGGAACCTTATTTATCTTAATAATGGCTGTACCTTTATTTAGATTCAAGGTCCAACTCCGATAACGAGTTTATATGTCACGCTACCTGTCAGTGACAAATTTAGGATCCCATGATAATTGTGAGATAGAAAACAAAGAAAAACTAACGTTTCTTTTTGAGTCGCGACCCTAAAATGGATTCCGAATGATTTTAAAAGGGTCGCCATTGGTTTATGTTATAACAATAAACTTTATTAAACAAAATTGCGGCTAATAATAAACTAAAACAAAATAAACTATACAGAAATGAACAAAACAGAAAAAGGGACACACAAAGAGTTTAAAGGTAGGCAGAATAGTCCTCACAAGATTCTTATACAAAAGTAACAATCTGAAATAAAATTAGTATGTATATCCCAGCACCAGATGTTTGCAGACGACTTAAAAATTTACAATAAGTCAGAAAACCAAGCCGATATACAAGCCGATATCAACAGGATTCAAGAATGGTGTAGTAGGTGGCTTCTACCATTAAACACGTCCAAATGCAATATTCTGCACCTGGGGTCTACCAACCCAAGGCACACATACTGCATCGCGGGACACGCAATCCAGCATGTCGAACGTGTAGTAGATCTTGGACTTACTGTGACAACTACACTAGACTGGTCACCGCACGTAGTCACGGTAGCAAGAAAAGCTAACAAAATACTCTATCTGATTTTCAAATCCTTTCCTCACTTAACTTCTACCTTATTCCACACAATCTACCTATCGTATATCCGTCCCCTTCTTGAATTTGCATTTGTAGTTTGGTCGCCTTACTTACAAAAGGACATTCAACTTCTGGAGGGGGTTCAGAGACGCGCCACCAGATTGCCAAGAGGTCTCCGCCGTATGCCGTATGAAGAGCGCTTAAGAATTCTCGACATTCAACCTCTGTCAGAGCGCCGAAAACGTGGAGACTTAATCCAAATATATAGGATTGTAACGGGCAAGTTCTCTACCGATATGTCGTCACTTTTCCACCTTAATACCGACCAGAGGCTCCGTGGCCACCACCTGAAGTTGAAGCACGAAAAGTTTAAACGACAGCCAAGGCAGTTTTTCGTCACCAACCGTGTCTTCGACCTGTGGAATTCTCTCCCGGAAGAAGCTGTGTCTGCCCCAAGCATAAACACCTTTAAAGCCAGAATAAGTCATTTATTTCCCCGAGCAATGTAATTTTAGTTCTATATTTAATTTAATTGTAAAATCTTCATTTCTTAATTTAAGTAATTATGTAATTATTTGTTTATATTAGTATATCATGTAACTAGTTTGTAAGTATAAAATGTATGGTTCAATTGAGCATAACAAACCCTGGGCTTCTGCTCTGATTGTGATAATAATAATAATAATAATAATATTAGTTATAACAATCTATAAATCAAAATTTGCATCAAATTTTTATCTAATAAGATATTTTTAATTGCAAAAGAAATTGATAATATTAATTGAATTAGTTGAAGGCACTCATTGAAACATTTTGAACAAGGAATTAATAAAAACATTCAGTAATTGTTAAAAAAATATATATATATATATATATATATATATTGAATATACGTATTTCGGCTTACTGGGCCATCTTCAAAATGAACTAGGTCATCCAATAAAGATGTCCTAGTAACCCGAAAAGCATATTAATACAATACATAAAAAAAAAAAAAAAAAAAACTAGAACAATAACAATTACAGAACAGAACATAAACAAAATCGCCGATGACACTACCATTTTAAATGCCAACTTAAATACAAATACAGCAGTATCAGTCTCCCAATTAGAACTGGCACAAGCAGAAAATTGGTTTAGCAATAATTATCTGAAATTGAACTTAGAAAAAACTAAAAACTTTCAATTTCATGCAAGCATTACCCATGAATCTGATGAAGAGAGCCGTTTTTCAGGCCTAACAATAGATTCAAAATTATCGTGGAAAAATCATTGTGTGTCACTAATAAGTAAAGTTTCAAAGTCTCTCTTTGCTTTAAAGAAACTTACTCCAATAGTAACAAGAAAAACAGCTATAGTAGCGTATCATTCCCTTATTAACAGCCAGCTTTCTTATGGCATTCTGTTATGGGGAGCATCCCCTTCCGCCAAAGATGTTTTCATAGCGCAAAAGAAAGCCATAAGAATCTTATGCAATTTAAATAACATGTCTTCCTGCAGACTTTATTTTAAAACATTAAAAATATTAACTGTCCCCTGTATGTATATATACTATTGCTTAATTTATGTCAAACAACATGTCTTAAACTTCATTAAAATAAATCCGGGTGATAGGATTGTAACTAGGTATGGTCACAACCTAAAAATCCCTAAGCTCAGACTTAAATCTAGCAAAAATAGTACTAGTTACTGGGGTCCGAAACTCTTTAATAATCTTAGTGAAGAATTAAAGAGTTTAGGTTTAACAGCTTTAAAAGAAAAATAAAAGAGATTTTAGTTAATAAAGCATATTACTCTATTAATGAGTACATTGATGACCCATTATCCTAGGATATATTTATGTTTGTTTTGGAAGAGCTAAGTGGTAATTGTTGTGTAAACTAACAGAGCAAAGTTAATGTAATTATGGATGTACTATTTATTTTTATATGTGTAATTAATAATTGTTTTTTTCTTAACTTGTACATTTAATCATTATATTATTTTTTTCTCAACTTTACTTATTGTATCAAACTTTATCTTTATATTATGAGTAGAATCTTGTGACAATTCCATAATGTATTATCATTGACGGAAATAAAGATATTATTATTATTTTCTTTTAAATAAGGCGACCATATGTCCCGAATTGGCCGGGACAGTCCCGAATTTCCGCTTTGCGTCCCGAATTTTTTCAAAGGCAATATTTTTTCCCAAATTCGGGTTTTTTGTTCCGAATTGTCCCGAATTTTAAAAAAGATTCTTTTCAATATTAATTTTTAATATATTTCAACTAAAATTATTTTTAACTAAATAAAAATCTACCGAAAGGGTATTTTCCTTAATTAACAGGTTTTGGACAAGTGACAAGACTCAACTTGGTAGGCACATTAAAAGCAATTACTAATTAAAATAAATTATGAAGAAAACTGTGCGGATTTTTATAAAATGGTTCAAAGCAAGAAATATCTACACAAAGATCCATAATTCGGAAAAATATTTAAAAAAAACTCTATTGATGAATTTTAATGAATAAATTTTGAATTAATTTAGGAAAATACTGTGATTTTAATAAAGTTCCTTTTAATAATATAAGTTAATTACAGGTGATTGGAAATTTTTATTTATTATAAATTATAATTATTTATTGTATATAATTTGTATTAAAATAAATGAATTAAACAATTATATTTGAATTTTCAACTAAAAAATATAGTCACCTTATTTTAAATGAAATTGTTACGTAATTGTAAATAAACAAATTGCATTATAGGCGCCATCTTGTTAACCAATCAACGCATTTTGCATACAATGCGGCAAATTGTACCTAACGCTTTATTCTACAAATATGTATGTAGCTATTTTCTTCTATTGTCAATTTTTTTTTGTAGTTATTGTACTTGCTGTTCTATTTTTGCTGCTATCTTCAATCTGCCACGGTTCGCAATATAGGAGCTAGCTAAAATTAAATAATTACCGTAAAAAACACGCGAACCAAGTGGCATTACACTATCATCAAGTATAATATTTTTCGACGAAGCTTTTAAACTTTCATGTCAAAAATTTTTGACGTATTATTTGAATATTTCTACACAGTAGCGGCACTAGCTCTTAAAATCTGGGGGGGGGGCAAAAAAATGCGAGTATAATTTGGGGGGGCCAGGAAGTATTTTTTTATCGTTTACATATGAAAATGCAAATAATGACCTAAAAAAAAGGTCCTCACTTCTAAAATATATTTTTTCCAAGCAATTCTAGGGGGGCCAACTGGGGGCCAGAGCAACTTTTAGCCCCCATCCCCCCTCGAACCCCCCGCTAGCGCCGCCACTGTTTCTACACAGAATTATATAAATATAAAAGTTATTTGAAACCTATAAATATATTTAAAAAATTACAGAACATTGTTGTCTGATAACTATTATTAACTTATTGAGTGATAACATTTTTATAACAATTTTTTCTACAATTAAAAATATCCTATTAGATAGATAAAAATTCGCTGCAAATTTTGATATATAAATTGTTACTAATTTTATTTCAGAATGTTTGATTTGTCTAAGAAACTTGAACAAAACATTCTTTAACAACCTGAACCTTTATTTTTTAAGAACAGTAGTTTTATGTTGGATCCCACATTAAGAATAAGAGTTTAGGTCAGAATACTTTAAAGCTTTACTCATGCCGTTCGGGTTCTTCTGTACCAGATTCTTTTCTATCATAACCTAACCTATTGTACTTACAATATAGAACTACAGGTTGTAAAGTAAAGTTGAGTCGAAACTTGTAATCTGTGGATATCGTTAAATTTGTTATACTTTACAATTATTATTAGAAATAACGTTTTAGCTAACGTCCTGAAGTCGTTTTATATTGAGAGTCCCTAAAAATTTAAGTGAAAAAACAAAGGAGGACGAACGAAAGGAAAAAGGTGGCCCAATGCGTCGCATCGTCTGCTTACTGTGTAGTCCCAGCCTTAATATTTCTTGAGGAACATATAACAGCTTTTGGATGTACAAAAAAAGGTTGAGAATTGCTGAATAAGAATGGTATTTCACAATAATAATTTTTATCATCTAAATAAATAATACCGAGATAAGAAATACTAAAACAAAACTAGCAATACATTTGAATCTAAAGTGACTAAAAGTATAAAATTAAATTTAAATTTATTAATATTGCCGCCAAAATCAAATCATATGATTCATGTCAAAAAAAATGTAGATGAATATCTGTAGATGGCAGAAACAATTTTTAATAAATCAATGTAATTATATCACCATATTACTGTCAATACAAACACAAATACTAATAATATCAAAACTAACGAAATTATAATCTGTCATTTTAAAAAAATGACAAGGAAAAATAGGGTTAAAATTAACCTACACAATTTTTTGACAGTTGAATGAATAAAATAAATGAATAAAAATATTTTGTTTTATTTACCTCGTAATTTATATATTGTTTTCTCCATTCTGGGGTTATATGAGCACCGAGATGTTCTGCGAACTTCATTTCTATGTGCAATTACACGAACACACATTTAATAAAATTATTCACAATCACTAGAATAATTACTTTTATCTTGAATCATTTAAATGAATATTTTGAAAGTGTTGTGAAGTGATTCTTGATTAGATAAACATTTGTGAATCTCAGAACTTGAAACACATGAGTTATCACGAGACAGTTTACACGCTGTATTCCTTATCTTTTATAAACAAAGTAATTAGTTACTTTTAAAACTAAACTAGCTAATTACTTCCAATAATTGATGATAAATGATTTTTTACTGTACAGTAACGAACGTTTAAACAATGACATATTTTGTATGAAAAAAATACTTTATTTATAGATATGTTTATATTTATAAATATTTTTTGTAATATAGATTATTATTAAAATAAATAAGAATAGACACATTAAAAAAAAGATTGACTGCCAAAGAAAGACAAGACAATAACAAAGAATTCGTTCATATAACCATAACCAATTTTAGAAACAGAAAACAGCTGTCACACGTCAATTTCCAGAACGCATCCGTTTTACATAACCATTCAATAGGGCAAAAATCGAAAATTCATTTCGGTGTTTTGCCTTTTTTCAACCAAATTACAATTTAAAAACTTCCAAAACACACCACAAACATGTCTGGTTGGAGAGCTGCTGGTTTAAAGTAAGATTAAACTAAAATATTATCTAAAAAATATACTTTTTGAGGTTGTAATAAAAACGTGAATTTTTTAGTTACATAAACTATTCAAACATCGCTGCAAAATTATTAAGAAAGGCCCTTAAACCAGAATTACGTGCTGAAGCAGCTCGTAGAGATGAGACTTACATTAAATTCACACCCTGGAAAGACGGAAAAGCACAAAGTAAGTAATTACCTGTAATAATTTTCTTTCGGAAAATATATTTTTTATTTAATTTACAGGAGATGATGATTAAGTAGGTTTATGCGTAAGTTTATTATACGGAATGTAATTTTTCCCCATAATTGTACATGTTATTTAATATATTTGTATCTTTCATCGTATGAACCCTTTGTGTTTAACAATATCTACCGGAAATCTTGTATTTGATTTTTAAATTTTTTTATGTAAACGTAGGTAAAAATTCAGCTCATTATTAGTATGGGGCTCGGTTTCAAGTTCAAAATACAGTGCTGTGGCTTACAAAGGCACAAAAACCTTGGTACCGCTACAAGTATTATTATAATGTACAGTACATTATAAAAACTAAGTAATTACGTAGAGTAGGTTAGTAACTGATGAGAACAAAAGAAGCCGAAAGGCTGGAAGTAAACTTGAAAAATCTTTTGAATTAAACTTAGAAAGAGAGAAACAACCATTTGACTATCATAAATAAAAAATTGGTATGGAGTACCCAATAAGTTTTTCGTGTACAGTAATTTATATTGGATTTATGTGGCTTTCGACTTATTCTATTCTATCATTTCGCTAGCCTATACCAAGTTTTTTTGATACGCAGTACTTTATATTGGCTCTCCGAACCTTTCATACCTGTATACTGATTTACACACTGATACCCCATACTGAATGTGAACCCAGTTAGAATATTTAACACAAAATTATGAAATAATAAGTTTGGATAATATTTTAATCGTAAGTTAGGGCATAATTTTTAATAGTTATCCAATATTATTCATTATAGATTCGACTCCAAAGTAATTATATTGGACAAGCCGATACACTCTACGTTAGTAGGTAAAATAAGTGATAAGCTACATTTTTATCACAGAATATAATCAGCAATTGTAATTTAAGGCTTTAACTTACAATCATATTTTATTCAGATTGAATTTTGCTTATTACCATAGCTGAATATTAATGCTATCTTTACCAGTGGCTTAACTATGGATCCATAACCGCTGGGGCATACCATTTAGGGGCCAATTGAACCTCTAAATGACTTTTTTTTTATCGCTTGGTCTTCATAGATAAAGCCAACAAATCTACTAGACGGCCTAAATAAATTTCTGCAAGGGGGGGGGGGGGCAAAATATGAAGTTAAGCCACTGCATCTAACGCGAATTAAGGAACCGTTACGGCTGAACATTGTTCTACTAACTACTAACATTTAATTATTGATTTTGTTTATTTATTTTTTATTAATATTTGTCTTGTTGCATTTTGCATAGTCTTTATAATACTAATATTTCAATAAAAATAAAATCAAAGAATTTTGTATAAAACTCACACTAAAGGCGATCAATCCAAGTTCAGTTAAAGGCTGTTTGACATTTACTATCCGCTATACTTTCAAATATATGGCGTCATTCGAAGTGATTAAACTACTCTTTGTAGTACCAGCTGCAGAGAGAGATATTCAACACCTTCTGTCTTTTGTTAGTTCTCACTGTCAACTTAACAATTTGATGTGACTGATAAAAGTTAGTAATTAGTAGAGATGGGAATTTCGGCTCAGTTTGCGGAACCGGATCAGTGGAGGTCGTTCAGTTTGTTGAGCCGGTTCATTGATCCGGCTCAGTGATCCGGTTAAGTAAACATGTTTCCGAGACACAGGTCGGTCGTAGGTAGAACGTCGCTTAGAGCCCCGGCTCTTGCTTAGACCCGGTCAGTTGTCGGTCGTTCGCTCGTAGGTAGAACGTCGCTTAGCCCCGGTTCTTATCTAACATTTTTGAAACAAACAATTCACTTAGCTACTGTGTAGCTACTGTATTTTAAACCAGATGTGTTAAGTTTATGGCGATGTTTATTGCCCTTATAAATCGGACATCTGGGATTTGGGCAATATTTTTAATATTTTTATATAGTATGGTTGTAAGAAAATACAGACTAAGCCTATTAGTTTCAAATAAACTGCCCTACAAATTGATGACAAAATACACTTTATGATAATACATTACAAGCCGAGTTCTCGCGAAGTTCAACATGACATCGATCCAGATCCGGATCACTCCGGTCACTGCTCACAATCGCCCGACCAATCGTATCCTTGAAACTTGAAACTATACTGTGAGCCGGCTCATTTCAATTTAGTGAACCGTGTCACTTCGGTCAGTGTACTGAGCCGGCTCAGTGAGCCGGTTCGTTCATGAACGGCCCATCTCTAGTAATTAGACGTTAAATAAAGTTTAACTGGAGATAGTTTCAGAAGTTGTGTTGGATGTCAAATAGAATTCAAAGATTGGCAGTAAATTTGTGTTTGACATTATACTTTTTGTGGAAGGGTTGTACGGGTTTCGGATATAAAAAATGTAACTTAATACAACTGACCAGTTTTGAAATGTTTTTATTACTTCGTAGCTAGACAGATGAAAATTAGAATTATTTTCATCTGTGTAGTTCTGAAGAAGAAATATTTTGAAACTGGTCAGCAGTATGCTACATTTTACGTCAATACTACGTATAAAATTCGTAGTGTTTTGGAAAAAAGTATGTCAAGTAATCTTTAGACATTTTAACCATTTGTATGTTGTTTTTTTTTAGTACTTTGCATGCAAATAATTTTTCTTGACTTTGTTGCTAATGTATTTTATTTATTTTTCCAGAGGGATCAACTTTCTAAGGCCGTTTATCAGTGATAGGAACTATATTATAGAACTGAAGAGATGATTATATGAAGAATATTTATTCCTTAATTATTGTTAAACCATTCTTTTAAAATGTATAAATAAAATTCATTCAATCATTCTCTTAATTAACTGTTTTATTTATAAATTAAATTTATGTTACTAGCCAGTAATGGGACAACATTTTGGACAAATATTGAAAAACAATAACAAATTGAGAATATAACGTAAATTTATTTAATTGATATTAATTAGGTATAAGGTATAATCTGATATTAATTAGGTATAATTTTGAGTTTAGTACGAATGAGCAAAAAACATAACGTCACTCATGTGTCTGTCTGTCTGTACGGTAGAAATTGTAGCCAAACGGCTGAACATATAGGAAAACTCAAATAGGAGAGTTCAAAAAAATACAGCTCGGGATAAATATAAACAAATATGTATTTAATGGAAAAATAAATATTTTTTTAAAATTTTGAGTATCAAATGAAACCTCTTAATGCGTGGATTCAGAAAATTTTTTTTTTTGAAAAATCGTTTTTTTTTAATTGGATTTTTGCCAAAAATGTTTTAAAAAACTTTTATCCCCCACCCTTTCTCCCAAAGGGATTGATCTAAAAATCTTTAAAAAATCTCCGTAATGAACATTGATGGGAACCGAAATAGTTCAACAGGAATTTTTGTTCAGATAAATTTTTCGAAAAATGTCGATCTTTTTGAAGTTGATAAAAAATATATATATATATATATATGTTAGGGTCAAAACTAGTTCTTGGACCTCCTTTGTAATATGTTGCGTTAGTAACCATAACATAATAACATATACGTGACAGATTGTAAATAGACGTAGTAATAAACGCTTATATGTGCTTGGATTTGTGTGTTTTAATTGATATTATCATGAACGCTATAAAGCGTTCTAACATATATATATATATATATATATTGTGTGGTATCAAAAGAAAGCTCTTAAGACGTAGATTACGGAACGATAAATAGTTGTTTCAAATTCGATTCTTTTCACACGAATTTAGCAAAAAATGGGCAAAGGTTCTTGTCCCACACCCTATTACCAAAAAGGGTTTAATTAAAAATCTGAAAAAATTATAGGTAATGTATATTGAACTGAATCGGAAATGAAAATGAAAACTGAATCGGAAAATATATATTTTTTTTAATTCATGGTTAAATTATGGCTAATAAAGTTATTGATTTTTTGTATTTACAGCTAAGATAGTTCGGGTATTTTTTTGGAATTAAAAATATTTAAAAAATAATATATTTTTTTAATAGTTGCGAACTACTCACACCACACTACACTATACACTGTAAAATATTTCTTATTAATCTAATTTATTTATTTGGAACATATACAGGACTAGCCCAGTAAATGACCTGAATACGAAGCAAATGCAGAAAAATACGCTGGGATATTTGGCAAATTATTTAAATTTTGTTTAAAAAAATTAAATGGAAGTTCTTAGTTCTCAAATAACGAATAAAAGTGATTATCAAAAAAACTGTTGATTTTGATGTGATAAAAATACCTAGACAACCAGTATTATATTGACTTCTTACACCTATTAAATACCTGCAAAACCCTGAAATGTGTGAAAATTCACACTTCACTTCCATTTTTAATATATATCCAAAATTCGTTATCACTTACTAAATATCTAAAACACTAAAATGTGTGAAATTCATACTTAACACAATTTTTTTTTTTTTTTTTTTGTATACTGGAACAATCTCTAGATGGTAGACGTGGGTTATTTTTTCAAAGTTATCAACATTTAAAATTTTTAATATATCACAATTTGTTATGACTTACTAAATTTTATACCTACACAAACCTGAAATGTTTGAAAATTCACACTTAACATATATACAGTCTGTTTCAAACGCTTAGGCGGAACTAAATGGGAATTTCGTTCTTTTAGGTTGTCACGACAAGGGACCTTGCTTGGGTTATTTCATTTTTCACGTTGCAATGTCAAAATTTAAAATTACAACAATGAAACCATGGAAACGAATGACCTATGTCAAAATTAAATTATATTTTTAATATATTTTAATGACAAAAAAATTAATAAATGGGAAATTTGTATTAAGAATGACACAAAAAATCAAAATATAAAGAAAATGACAATTTAAAATGATATTAACCTTAACAAAAAATGTGTATTGTAAGTATGATTTACAAAGCTTAAACAAAACGGTCGAAAAGCACGATTTAAACGATGAAAGTAACTAGATTGCAAAATTTAGTTCCGCTTAACCGTTTGGAACAGACTGTATATATTTTTTTTTATATTAATATTGATTTTATTAAATTTGAACAGTATTTTCAGTTTTAATTTACACATATTTATAATCATTCAGGTATCATTTCATTAATAGAATCTAAAGTTGTATCACTAATTTTCTTAAATATTTTTGATTTTTTCTTTTGTTTTCTGTTAACAACACCATCAAATGTATCCATCATTTTCAATATTTGTACTTGGTCGGATGTATCAATTGGCGCAACAGAAATATCTCTTACAGCCCTGAATTTACCACAGTTATTCAAATGTTCATTTTCAAGTCTTATGAAATTCCATATAAATCTTCTGAATACTTCACATAGAGCTAAAAATGTTGTCACTAGCTCATCATTACGCATGTCGATTACACGTTGAAGATATGCTACTATCCAGGCAAAGCGAAGAATTAAATTTTCTATCATAGCTACATAATAAAAACTCTGAAAAAGTAACAATAAATTAATAAATGTCTGTAGATCTGTTCCTAGATTCCAATGAGATTAGACAGGGTGTTCCAAATAACTTGTTAAGCATGGGGATCTCGAGAACAGTAAGAGATACGCTTAAATAAAAGAGATCACTTAAATTAGAAGAAAAAAAAATTATAATAATAAAAATAAAGCTATGAAAACAAAAATTAAAAGTAGAGTATTGCGGAGCCCTGGGGTTCCGTGCAACGTTTCCAGGGGTTCCACAACTTAAAAAAATAATTAAATGGTTTTATTCTGTTTTTTAATGACTCTGCTTGAATACAATGATTTTGAAAATTGAATAACTTTAATCCGGAGGGTGCTACAAAATTTTTAATCACCATTTTCGTCATCAGTGGGTTATACTTATTCCAAAACAGCTAATTTTAGTAATCAACAAATAATTCAAATTTGTTGAGTAGTGCTTATTATTTACTTCTTATATTACCTACCATTTAAATACAGTGGCGGCTGGTACAGGGAGGGCAACGGGGCAATACCCTCCCAATTATTTACTTTTGAAAAAGAAGAAAATCTTTAATAAAAAATAATAATAGTAACATGTATTATTTTTATTTTATCCATTTTAAATTAATATTTAGTTATATTGAAATGTTTATAACTTAAATTCGCATCGCGCCGTGTTTCGCTTCCTAAAACAAATGTTTTTAGAATGGACATACACCAGGCAGGGCAAAAGAGCGAATGTCTCTTGTACGAGTGTAGATGCGGGGTACAAGCGGGGGTGAAAGACGAGCAATAGTATGTAACCTGTAGCAGCCATTGCAAGTGGATCAAAACATATTTTGTCCGTAGTTTTAATTATCAGTCGGAGTGCTTTATTTTGACTTTTGTTTGTAGTTCTGTGTTATTAGAAGTTTATGTATGTTCGATGTTTTAATAATTACATTATTAAAATAGTGTTTTATTAATATATTTGATAAGAATTTACTTGCTACATTTTCTTAAGTTTATGTGATTGTGTTTTATGTAAATGGCGAATTTTGGAAAAAAATAAAATAATAATAATAAATAAATTTTAAAAATGAATGAGAATGATAATAGCGTGATTTCAAAAACTTTAGGACCACCAATACTGGAATTCATTTTAACGAGTTCCGAAGAAAATAAAAAAAAAACAATAAAGTTATTTCAATGAAATTTCATTCAAAAATCTTTTTGATAAGCTTTTGCCTCACTAGAAAATAATGTCACGAGCCGCCACTGTTTAAATATATACTTTGTACTGTATTATTGGATTATATGTTTTTAAATTACTATATTACTTTGATTTTATGTTTAGAATGATTGCTAATAAATGTTTATAATAAATAAATAAGTAAGATTCAAAACAGCATACCGCTAATAATTCCATTCAATTTTTATTTATAATTTGCATTAAAAATTATATTAGGTAGGTATTGCATTATTTAATAAGTAAAATAGTATATTATACCTACATTTAAAAAATATAGAAATATATTCAGCTATAAAATATTAATTTTGATCAAGACTAAATTCAATAATAAACATCTAAATTATTATTTTAAAAAGTTTGACCTTAAAATTAAAAAATCAGCTATGACCACCACAGGAACGACTGCCATCACAAAGTACTTGTTTAATTTATGCAGCTTTATCAAAACAATGTCTCCAATAAAAGTAGTTACTTATTGCTTTTATAGCAACTTTTGTTAAATACATTTTTTCGAAATATTTCTCTGTTGTGAAATATTCGCAAAAATCTTAAAACCGACACGAGTAAACTTCCATTTCTAGTTAAACGATTTTTACCAAAAGTTTATCAACTCGTGTCATAAAAATCCTTTTAGTTAAATTTGCTCTGCATGTGTACACCGTCAGACAGACAGACCAACAGACATCATGATAAAAATAAACAAAACGTTATGTAGGGACCGAAATTCGTGGAGAACCATCGAAATGCCAGAAGCGGTATGATCACAATACCTCTCTTATATATGTTGGCGGTCGGTAAAAAGACAGCCTATTGTGGCTTTTTGCCTTGGGGTTCCAAAGAAATAGCATTTAACTCTTACGGAGCGGTGCTATTTAAAATGTACCCCACAAAATTTGAATAAAATAATCGTTCTTGAGTTTTATAAATACCATAAATACTTTATTTACCTACTTATGAAACAATGTAGGTAAATATTTTTTTTTCATTTTTTATTTTAAACACCTAATATTAATTTATTTAGTTTTCATGAATTTTATTGGTTATTTTTAAGTAAAGGGCGGAGTCAACTCTGGTGAATTCCCTGAATGTTTGCAAAGCAGCTACGCCTAAACACCCGATACAGTATGAATCTAGACGTCGGACAGGACGGATGTATCAGGTTGGGCGTATACTATGCTTTGCTAGAAATTTAGTTGGTTAGTATGAAACAGGATTTTATGAATGTTGGACGTATGAAAAAATTGCAATTGAAAATATTGTAATTTCAGCTAATAAACAAAATGGGGTACATTTGTACCCCACACCGCAACCAAAGGACACCGTAACATAAGGGTTTTAAACTGTAGGGTTCCGCAGATGTAAGAAGGTTGAAGACCACTGGTATAGACTATGCAAAAAAGTGTGTCTATATTATATGACATCAATGGTAATTTATAAGAGCGTTGCCTGAAATATGTTCCAAAGTATAGTCTATTTCACGATAAGATGAAGTGACTATCTACTTATGGTCCTAAACACAGTGGGTGGTAATTACAAATAACACTAATCCCTTGTTTGCACCCATAAACTAGTCAGTGATGTATCAGGTATAAATTGCAGTTGTTTTAAATATGTTTTCACTTCGCTTTGAATTTTCTATCAGATAACTTGTGATTTGTGTTAAATAGTTCAGTACGTGTTAGAAAAATGTGGCGTCCTTGGAACGAACAATTAACTTCTGTGCAAGCAAATGAAGCAGATGACTATGTGACCAAGATAGAAGATGACGATATAGTGCAAGATACAATAAAAAAAAAATCGGGAAAAAACTTGTATATATTTACCTGTAGAAGCTAAAGAAATTGTGGCCAATGTGTATTTATATTTAAGGAACCGCAAAAACAAACAAGCGGCATTAGAAGAGACAAGCAAGACAACGAAAGTAGCGATGACAACAGTATGGAATATTGTAAATAAATCCATTGATAGGAGAAGAAAACGAATGGATTCAGGCATATCAAAATGTTTCGATGGTTTCCAGAAAGATGTAATACGGCAAAAAATTTACTAAATGTACACCGAACAAAATGTGCCAACATTGGACATATTGCTCAAAAGATTAATCCAAGATTAATTGTTCAAAGGTGACCTTATGGCGTGCCCTTAAAAGTATAGGGTTTCAATTTAAAACTGTAAATAAAAAGCAGTTCCCTATGAAGTCAGAGCGATTAAAACTTTTGAGACAAAATTATTTAAAAAACATTAAAAAATACAGAGAAGATAAAAGGTCAATAATTTATTTAGATGAAACTTGGTACGACACACATGAAACAAACTCAAAAGGTTGCGTGGATACGTCAAATAAATGTCTAACAAGAGCACCGTCTAATAAAGGTAAACGTATTACGATACAGGTAATACGTTTTTTATACTTCATGCAGGTTCTGAAACTGGATGGATACCGAATGCACTCTTGCTTTCGGCGAAAAATATCAAAGATTCTAGACTCGACTACCATGACGATACCACGGCGGAAATATATACCGGCTAACAGTGTTATTGTTATGCCTGGGCCACACTTGCGTTATAAGCTTCGCCGATAATTGCACGCTATATAAATGCGTGCTAAACTGCATCTATCGATATCGTGCTAAAGCGCAACTTGTGGCCATACCTGCGTTTTCGCCGCTACACTTTATTTACGTTTACAAGGTACAAGCGTATTTATTTTTCTGTAAATTAAATAAAATTATGGTGTATATCCATCATAACTGCAACCTAAAATTATTTTTTACATTTAATTTTACAAATTCAAACATAGTCTTATCTGATTTGACACAAATAAGTTGTAAAGAAATATGTATAACATAACCTCAAATGATGCCGGATAAACAAAAATACGCGCCAACAGAACATTCTACGGTCTGCGCTAAGTTCCTTTGATGTGCGCTCTAAAACCGCCACTTCAGTTATCGTCATGTGTCTAGTGGCGCGCACTGCTAATATTGTGAACGCAAACCGATAGTAGCTGGCCACATTAGCGTTTATGTCACGTTAAAGCGAAGTTTAGCGACGATAGATGCAGGTGTAGCCCAGGCATAAGAAGGAAATCCAAGACTTTTTATATAAAAATGATATTTACTTTGAAGAAAGTTATAAAAAAAAATGTTTAATTAAATTATTAAAAAGTTATAATTTTTATAAAGAATATGTTTGCGATAATATTGCTCAATGCAAAGGACACACAGTTTTATGACTACCTCCGTATTATTGTATATTCAATCCTATTGAACAAATGTGGAGTCAGTTAAAGGCGAGAATAAAACGGAATAATGTTTCTCCCACTTTAAACGGCACTGTGATAGAACTAAAAAAAGAAGTGGAAAATATCCCTGTAGATAGTTGGAAAAATTGTCTAAATCATGTTATTAAAACTGAGGACAGTTATATGCAAATAGAACGTACTATAATCATTAATTTAGAGACTGATTCAAAGAATGATTTGGACTTGTAAGATATTTTTTTATCTTAAACATTATTTAATTTAAAATTTATTTCATTGTAATGTTTTAAATACTAATTGTAATGTTTTAAATTTAATTATAAGTTCTATAAATTAATTGTATTTATAATAAAAATAAAGTTTATTTTGATGATATCTTATGTTTATTTCTTGTTACAATTGTGTCATTACATGGTGTAATGTAATTTATACCTGATACATCTCTGGCTAGTTTATGGGTACAAACAAGGGATTAGAGTTATTTTTAATTACCACCCACTGTGTTTAGGACTATAAGTAGATAGTCACTTCAACTTATCGTGAAATAGACTATAAATACTTACTTTGGGATAAACGATTTCTTCTCGTAAAAACAAGTTTCGACCCGCATTTTTACTCATTAAGCCCCAGTCTACTGATATGTCCCATACATGAGCATATAGAGCACTTATGGTACTGCATATAAAAAATAAGTATACACCGGGATTAGAAAGGTGATCATATTTACCTGAAATGAAAATTTTGCTATTAGGAATAATAGTTAATAAACTCGGCAAGAGATGCGTTTGTAAAAATAAAAGGACTTTTAATTAATCAAATTCTGCGCATGTTTCCTACGATTAGCAAGATACTATATATTTTTTGCAATTCCGTTACGAAATATTGACATTTCTTTATTATTTTGAATGTCAAAATGGCACCCATTTCCACACTTAAATCTTCATTTACTAACTAGTTAGGAAATAAAGAAGACCGATAAATGTTTTTTTGTTGAAACTTATTTATATTAATGACAGAACTGGTAAAAAACGAACTATCAGATGTCTGTCACTTCTCAGGTAAATTTATTATAAAAACTTTTGATTTCTGATTATTTTATACATTTTTCGACGAAAAAACAAAAAGCCATGTGTATCACGCGTTACGAAATGGCAGGTTTTTTACACACATGTTGAAACATGAGCGTAGCAAATGTTCCAATACTTATGTCTGGTGCAAAAAAGGCGCTCATTCCGTAATTTTTAATACATAAAGCTATTCCATTTTTACTTTTGGCAAATATACAACTTTGCGCTTTTTTTATAAGTGAGGGCAAATAAAAATATATTTGAAGAGGAGCGTACGATGCCCTTCAAGTACCAGCTCTGTCGTAATCCTTACCATGTTGTACAGTTTATGATTCTAGGCACTCCGATATAACAATATTTTGCAGATTTATTCTCTAAGAATCTGTGAATATAATTTCATACATAAATATCTAGGGTTTCGTAGGCATAAACAAGAGTCTAGATACTCCTATATCCTTTAACCGATATGAACAATATTTTACAGAATTATTCTCTGAAAAACTGCGGATAAAATTACATATAGAAGTGTCTAGGATTTCGTAGGCATAAACGAGAAACTCTAGACAGTCCTATATCCTTTAACCGATACAAACAATATTTTGCAGATATATTCTCTAAGAATCTACGAATATAATTACATACAGAAATGTCTAGGGTTTCGCAGGTATAAACAAGAAACTCTAAACACTGCTATATCATTTGATCTATACGAACAATATTTTTCAGATATATTCTCTAAGAATCTACGAATATAATTACATACAGAAATGTCTAGGGTTTCGTAGGCATAAACAAGAAACTCTAAACACTGCTATATCATTTGATCTATACAAACAATATTTTGCAGATATATTCTCTAAGAATCTACGAATATAATTACATACAGAAATGTCTAGGGTTTCGTAGGCATAAACAAGAAACTCTAAACACTGCTATATCATTTGATCTATACGAACAATATTTTGCAGATATATTCTCTAAGAATCTACGAATATAATTACATACAGAAATGTCTAGGGTTTCGTAGGCATAAATAAACGTCTCAAATCATTTTTAGTTTTAACAATATAAATATAATGCACTGAGCTAAAATGAATCGGTTTCCCGTCTTAAAAAGTTTATGAATAAAAAATTGCGAATAATACTTATAATTTGTCCAGTTCTTAATAATGGGCGAAGAGTTGATTCAATTTGAATTGAATGAAGTAAAGCCCACATTAAGGTATTGATATGTTTACCAACACAGTTGGCAATGGGTGCACTAGTAACCTCATAATGTGAATATAGTTATTAAAAATTTTATGTACTTTCTAATTTCGCCATGGTAAATTTAGCCAAAGTTGCTATTACTGTCCAAGTGTATTTAAATGCATTAACTAAATGAGGAAATGCTTCTTTAGTATCTCTGTATCTTCTGAAACATTGCATTAAACGAAACCATGCCGGTAGACAGCTAACGATGAGGGGCGCAACCGTATTTTTGGCAAAACAATAGTAACAATTATCTGCATCTGTAAAACAAAAATTATTAACTAAAACAATATTCGAACAATTTAAACTTTTTCTCGAATAATGATTGTTGAATTTTAGAATCATGTCCGAAATTTATTAAACTTTGTATAAAGGAGTGACACATCAAAAGATCTGACAGTTAATAGATCAAGATGAAGGACTTGTGTGAGTGAGACCAAAATTTAATGAGACTGACTGTACCCAGAGCCGCTGTAAGGCGGGGGGGGGGGCTAGTGCACTAAGGAAAAGGGCGCCACATTGCGAAGGTGAGGACCTTTTTTTTTTGCTCATCACTTGGATTTTGAGAAGTGAGGACCTTTTTTTTTTGCTCATCAGTTGGATTTTGGGAGGTGAGGACCTTTTGTTTTGCTCATCACTTGGATTTTGGGAACTGAGAACCACCTTTTTTTTGCTAAAGGCGCCAAAACACAGTTTTGCCCCTAGCGCAAGTTTTCCTTACTGCGGCTCTGACTGTACCCGACGAAGATTAAAAAGGAAGAACCATAAAATAAACTTACTGTGGATTACATCAATACTTCTGTTTGCGCAATAAAAACATATTGTAAAATATATATCTCCCATGGCAACAACCAAACTGTTCATAACGTCAGCAAGCCAAAAATCGGGAAGTCGTACAAAACAGAATGGAGCACAAAGAATTCTTCTCTAAAAATTTCATTAAATTGTCAAAATATATAAACATACTAATTGACCAGTGTTGTAATAGATACATTTAAAAAAATATCTAGAGACAGATACCTAAGAAAAATTGTATCTATAGTCCGTTCAAAGGTGAGTATGCAGTACAGGACATATGGAGTAGGGTTGTACATCGAAGGCAAAACATCGATGTTTCAACATCGATGTTAACATCGGCGCTTACTATCAATGTTGAAAAAACATCGAAGGAACAACATCGATGTATGGGAAACATCGATGTTTTATTAATATTAAAAAAAGCTATTTATTTATATTATATAGGTTTTATTTAATAATGTAAAGATAAAATACGAAAAAAGTAACATATAATACACAAAAAGCATTTATTAGATTTTGAAATAGAAATATTCCTTTTTAATAGTAATTAATTTCACATTAACATTATTATACGCAATATAATAATCCTAATTTGTACCTACAGTCTATTCCAAACGATTAGGCGGAACTAACCGCAATTTTCGTTTTTGTAATTTGTCATTAGATATTTTTTTATATATTGAAGTGACTTTTCCTGAACAAAATGATCAAAAGCTTCAATTAATCGGTAAAAGTAACTAGAATTGAAAATCTAGTGCCGCCTAAACCAAAGGAACAGACCTTACTATTTTTACATTTCTAAAATGAAATATTGGATTTCATTACAATTATATACAAGGTGTCTCAAAAGAAATTTTATATTTATTTAGCTTACTGCGTGAACGCAACGTATCCGAGGGGCGCGGGGGTTATGTCAATCGGTAGCCTGGCTCTTGGGAATTCCGTCACTATGGAGCGTTTCTCGGGAGCAGACCGCGCGTTATGCGTACGAGAGTTTTACAAAAACGGTGATTCGGCGACTGTAGTGCGTAGAAAATTCTGCAGTATTCGAGGTTTTCGCCACTTAAATGATGCGCCAAGCATTCCTCTCATTCGACATTGGGTTAAAAAGTTTGAAGAGACTGGTACAACGCTGGATAAATCAAAATCCGGGCGACCTAGGTCATCAAGACCGGTAGAAAACGTGGAGAATGTTAATCAGTCTGTTCGTGACGACCCGAACCTTTCAATTCGGAAGCGCGCAAGTGCTTTAAATGTGCATAGATCATAATTACATCGCATTATGCACAAAGACCTAAAGCTGCACCCCTACAAAATTCAATTGGTGCAAGAATTAAAGCCCCAAGATGCCAGTCAGAGGCTTAATTTCGTAAATCAGGTGATTGAGCAATTTTCACCGTTTACCAACATTTTGTTTTCGAATGAAGCTCATTTTCATCTTAATGGCCACGTAAATAAGCAGAACTGCCGCTACTGGAGTGCAACGAATCCGTAACGCAAACATCAGAAACCCCTACATTCGCCTAAAGTGACCGTATGGGCTGCGATGTCGGCGCGAGGAATTATCGGCCCTTACTTTTTTGAAGACGAAAGGGGGCGTGCAGTTACAGTGAATTCAGAGCGTTATGTGGAGATGTTAGACAACTTCTTGGTACCTGAACTACAAAACTTTCCTGGCTATAACCAAAGAACATGGTTCCAACAGGACGGAGCAACTTCACACACGTCCAATATGTCTCTGCCACGTGTTCGTGAAATTTTCTCAGGCAAATTGATCTCCCGGAGAGGTGACATAAATTGGCCTCCACGCAGTCCAGATTTAACCCCTATGGACTTTTTCCTATGGGGTTATCTTAAATCTAAAGTTTACGCCAATAAACCGACTTCACTGGCGCATTTGAAAGAAAATATCCGTCACGAAATGGTAGCCATCCCTGAGTCCATCTGCCGAGACGTCATAAGTAATTTTACTGTTCGATTAAATGAGTGCCGAGAACTCGAGGGTCTACATTTAGACGATATTATTTTTAAGAAATAAATCCCCAAAAAGTGTATTTTAATAATTAATAAACATTTTTTCTATATACGGCTTACTTTTTTTTTAATCGATCCACTAAATCTAAAATTTCTTTTGAGACACCGTGTATATAAAAGCCCTAATATCTGTGTGTACGTAACGCTAAGTTCCTAGGTGCTAGCGGGTGTTGCGGCAAGCGGGCGGCCACGAGTTGAGTGGGGAAACGACGTACCTCGATAAAGCTGAGTTACCAGAGCTCTCAAATCAGTACGTTTGGTTACCTGATGTTGTGTTAATTGATGTTACGCCCGCGGACTGACCGGTCCGATACTAATTTTTAAACGACACGCTTTGAGCGGCTTTTTAGGATTACCTAGGTATAATCCGAAACAGCTATACCATTGATGTCCAGCTATGGCCCGCGGGCCGTATCCGGCGCGTTACTAATTTTGAAACGACACGCATTAAGCAACTTTTTAGGATTTCCTAGGTATAATCAAGAAACGTTTTTGTTTTGTTAATATACGCAGAATCATGCAAATTTCAATAATTGATTTTTATTCGTTACCAGTTTGCCAACGTTGTTGGCAAGGGGTCTGCTAGTGTATACCATATTTTCGGACGGAATGTGTATAATAAACCGTAACAATACTTACCATCTTATCTAATAACCAGTATCTTGGTCCCTTTTTACAAATATTAATTGGATTTACCAAAAATAAAAACCAGAAAATATAAAAAACAAGTGGAAATACGAAATGTGGAACACGTAACATATCACTATATAAATGTAATAATAGAGTTATTCCCAAGGCAACCAGAAAGAATGCTCCTGTCTCCATTATATCCTGGGCACTGGAATTATGTCTTGGATCTAATTCAAAAATTAGCACTCGATTTACGCCGTAAGCTCCCCAATAATGAACGTTTATTCCAATTAGAAAGGTCGCAACGAATACCAGAAAAGGACCCCTAAATATTGTATATGTTGTTTTCGTTCTTATAGGATCTGCAGTTTGTTTACGTATTCTGAATATCACTAAAAAAATATATATATATACAGTATTGGCCATAAAGATTGCAACTTTTAACATTTTTCAATTTTTCAAATTTTAATAATAATATTGGAAAATAAATACTCTTAGTTCTATAATTTAATCATATTTTATCTGTTACATCAATCAATATTCAAATAATCTGACTCACAGATTAATAATAAATTATTTCTTCATTTTTGCTTGGACAAAAATATTGCAACTAGTTGAATTTTCTTGTTATATGCCGGTTTTATCCATAAATAATATGTTGTGCACAAGTAATATTTCAGTTTATATTTGTCAATCATGGGTCGTAGTAAAACTGTTTCAAGTGAAATTAGAAACTTAATAATTTCTGGTTTTAAAGACGGGCTGCTGTAAAATGTGATTTCACAAAATTTAAATGTTTATAAATCTACTGTGTCGCGAATTATAAAACGTTTTCGAGAAGAAGGTACGTTTGAAGTTACAAAAATTCCAGGACGGCCACGAAAAACTACAAAATGAACTTATAAAAAAATTATTTATTTATCTACCAATTACCCCTTTCTGTCATCGGAGAAAATTAATTGTGGCCTTTTGCCACAAATGGATCAAGAAAACATCTCAACAAGAACTATTCGCAGAAGATTAGTTAGTGAGGGTCTTTTTAGTCACCGTCCTGCTAAAAAACCACTTCTATCCAATAAGAATGTGAAGGCCCGATTAGAATTTTCTAAAAATCATATTGACTGGACTGTGGATCAATGGAAAAAAGTTATTTTTAGTGATGAATCTAAGTTCAATTTGTTTAAAAATGATGGTGTAAGTTACGTTAGGAGGCCTGCTAATAAAAGATTAGTTCAAAAATACACCTTGCTAACAGTTCAACATGGCAGAGGTGGTGTGATGGTATGGGGCTGTTTCTCGGGATATGGTATGGGTCCTCTATACCACATTGATGGAATAATGGATCGATTTAAATATATAGACCTTTCATAATGTTATGGAACCTTATTCTGATGAGTTCATGCCTTTAAAACATATTTTTCAGCATGATAATGACACAAAACATTCTTCGAAGTTGGTCAAAGAATGGTTCGAGGATTCAAAAATTAACGTAATGACTTGGCCGTCACAGTCACCCGATGTAAATCCAATAGAAAACCTTTGGGAGATTGTCGACAGGAAGATTAGAAACAAAACGCATTAAAATATTGAAGATTTGTTTAAAGCTTTGCAGGGTGCCTGGTCTAATATTGATAATGAAATGATCACGAAATTATTAGAATCAATGCCGAAAAGATGTCGGGAAGTTATAAATACTGGTGGTTACTATACAAAATATTAAAAATGATCTGTTAATAATAATTCATTTTCTTAATTAATAAAAAAAAAGATTTTTTTAACAGTAGTTGCTATCTTTATGTCCAAGTAAAAATAATAAAAACTATAAAAAAAAATAGAATTTACTGTTAAAATTTAATTTTTTACTATAATATATGTAGAGGATTGTTAAAGGTAAGAATTACATTTTTTAATTTTAAAAATATTGAATAGAATAAAAATAAAAGAGGATTATCAAAAGTTGCTATCTTTATGGCCAATACTGTATATACAGTTACTCACAAAATTGAGCATACAAAAATTTGACAAAGATACTTTTTAATAAAACGTGATTATAAAAAAGATTTTTTTTTTAAACTAATTATTTTTTATTTATAAAATACACCTTGCAGATCTAAAATTGTTACAGATACTATAAAGTATAGTAATATTTGTTATGGAAAACTAAAATAAATAATATTTCAGAGACACAAAATTGAGCGTACTAGTTAATTTCGTTTGATTTAAGACCTGTCTTCTCCTGAAATTATATTGCATAGGTTTTATCTTGCAACAGATTTTTTTTCATTAGTTTAATTTGCATTAGGCTACATTCAAGTACAGTGATTTTGTTTCTATTATAATGGAAAATAAACGTAAACAGACTGACGAATCTACACGAAAACTAATATTTAAATTATACGGCCGGGGTCATACAATGCGTGAAATAGGTGATATAGTAAACCGAAGACATTCCACAATTCAAAAAATAATAAATAAATTTAAATATGAAGGTACAATTCTAAAAAACGGGCAGAGGCAGAAAAAAATTGGATGAAAGATTTATTTTGCGAAAAATCAAGCAAGATTCTAAAATTAGTGTACCCCAGTTAACATCAGAATTGTCACAAAGATTAAATAAACAAATTTCAGAAGAAACAGTCCGCCGAGTACTCCGGAAAAATAACTGCAATGGTCGAATTGCAAGCAAGAAACCATGGATTTCAAAAACGAATAAAAAGAAACGCTTAGAATTTGCAAAAATGTATGTAAACGAACCAATTAGCTTCTGTAATAATTTTTTTTTACGACTGATTGGCGGAAGCCCAATACAGAATTTAAAAAACTTAATACTGTTCCGACAGTAAAACACGGAGGCGGATCAGTTATGTTGTGAGGTGCTATGGGCTCAAACGGCCCAGGTAATTTAGAATTTATAGAAAGGATCATGGATAAATGGAAATATCTAAACATCTTGAAAAATAATCTTACGACAATGCAAAAAAATTAGATATGCCACCAGTTTATTATTTCCAACAAGATAATAATCCAAAACATACTGCGCTTATTGTAAAGGAATGGCTTTTATACAATGCACCAAAATTACTCAAAACACCGCCACAAACGCCTGATCTCAATCCAATTGAAAATTTATGGAGAGAATTAAAAGTTCGGATAAAAACAAATTCATTTTCTAATAAAAACGATTTTAAAACGAAACTTCAAGAAGAGAAGTTTGTGGAAAATTAGTGAAAGTCTATGCCAAATCGCCTTCAAGCAATAATAGAAGCAAGAGGTGACGCGACAAAATATTAATTTGAATTAACTGATTGTTTTCTAATTATTTTATTAGTATTACTATTTTTGTACGGTCAATTTTGTGTGTCTGAAAATGTATATATTTTTTGTTTTCTTTAACAAATGTTTATTAAATATTATTTAATTTTATACCATTTATAATAGTTTTGTATCTCTAAGATGTATTTTATAAATAAAAAATAATTGGTTTAAATAATCTGTTTTATAGGCATGTTTACCTAAGAGGTATATTTCTAAAACTTTTGTACGCTCAATTGTGAGTAACTGTATATACACTATCAGCTATAAGTAGAAAAACAGAACTATTTTTTAAATTAATTTTAGAACTTTTTTAGAAGTTAGAACCTGCTCTTAAACATATTTGATGTAAAAATGATAACAGACTTATTGAAACCTGTTAGGCCATAAATACAGAACATTATTTTAATTCAGTAGAACTTGGGAAGCTTGTTATTATAATTGATTTTTTGGTGTTTTGGGTAGTAGTATTTTGATTAAAAATGGCAAAGGAGATTTTTTATATAAGTGTAAGATTTTAAAAATTTAGATCTAGCAGACAATGCTGTGGACACTACACGTTAGTGTCCCGGTTCAGTGTTGCCACATGCGATTTCTAATGTATTTATCTACGCAAGTAATAAAAATGAACTGGAAATGGCAACAGCGGCGAGCTGTTAGTGTGAATGTGTTGGTGAATTTAGGCCGATGGCCTTTGCTTAGTGTTCGTTTGATTTTATTTTACTCAGATGTGAAACTGGATACAGTGCGTAATAATATTTGTTTCTCTACTTTTGACCCATTATATTTTTAAAACATTGTACAACTTTTTGTAAAATTAATGTAAAATTTATTTTTTTTTTTTCTATATGACTTACTTCCTAATTGTGATACAAAAAATTGATGTGTGAATTTTCACACATTGCAGGGTTTCGCAGCTATATAATAAGTGAAGGCGGCTTACTGAGTGTGTAGGACAAACTTTGCTTTGTATAGTGCGTTCAAAGGTGAGTTTGCAGTACAGGGCATATGGAGTAGTTCTTTTTCATATTCTCTAATGGGTTTACACAATGACACTATCCTTTTCTTGCTTGTCGACGTTGCCAGCTCTAAAACGCGCTGATCTGTGAAGACGCAGTATTCTACAAATGGCCATTTGCTTTTGTTGAGTGTTATTTTGAGTTTTATAAGAGTTGATTTTTATAAATCATACGAGTTTTTCATATTATTATAATTGACACATTTGACACTTTTACAACATTTGGCAACACCGCTCCCATTTTCCATAAGAGCTATACTGCAAACTCACCTTCGAACGCACTATAGTAATCATGGCAAAATGAACGATATTTTTAAAATAATTTATCGTCCGTTAATCTAAGAGCTTTAAAAACAAATTTTATGTTAAAATATTTTTTTGTTAATTTTAATTCGAATACCTAATACCATTATTTAGGTTTCTAAATATGTCCAGTATTTTTTTTAGTATATATATACAGAGTGATTATTTAATGGCGAGACGACGTCACTGAATTTTACGTGCCTCCTAGCAGAAATACTGGTGAATACTATGACATAATAACCTAAAATTTGATTATGAAGAAAAAAATGCACGCATAATCGCCTGCTACGATGTGTATGAAACGGCAAATTATTAAAACTTCCAGTGACGTCGTCTCGCCATTAAATAATCACTCTGTAGCAAGGTTCATTAAGATTTTGAAAATTGCGCCTATGGCTTCCATTGGTTGTTTTAAGTTATATGCTCCGCCCCTCTGGTTTCGTATACATGACACATACAACGAAAATATAATTCCAACAATTCCAAATAGTTATTAAATTTACGCTCTTAAAAATTAAATGCAACATTTGCCAAAATATAACTAGAATTTTGACAAAATAATTTAAACAAAATTAAAATGGAAAAAAAAACCTAGTTAGCTGCGTAGCAAGCGAGCAAGTTAACCATTAGATCAGGATACGCCTTCTAGTATAGTGTGTTAAATTTGTGTTGTCAAATTTTTTGTTCAATAAAAAATATTATAATCTTTAAAATGTTTCTCTACTTATGGCCGATAGTGTATGTTTCACTTCTACCGGGTGACCCTAAGCACACGCATTTTTTTTTTTTTTGTTTAGTATAAATTTAACATACCTGATAGTACAATTGCTAACAATAAACAAATAACAACTCCAAGATGAAGACCAACTTTAAAAGTAACCCATGGCTGTTTCTGTTCCTCAATAGGTGGTACTCTTAATTTCTGCATAGCTTTCTGCCTATTGCCATCCTCCAATTCATTTGTTACTGTCTGTTCTGTGTCCTGAATTAATGTATCAATAATTTTGTTCACAGCAAAATTAGCTGTTTCTACATTTTCCTCCAGCCATTTCATACCCGTATCAACATTAAATATCTAAAATGTTGTTTAAAATAAATAAATAAAAATCTCTCAAGTACAAGGTGTCTCAAAAGAAATTTTATATTTAGTGGATCGATTAAAAAAAAAGTAAGCCGTATATAGAAAAAATGTTTATTAATTATTAAAATACACTTTTTGGGGATTTATTTCTTAAAAATCATATCGTCTAAATGTAGACCCTCGAGTTCTCGGCACTCATTTAATCGAACAGTAAAATTACTTATGACGTCTCGGCAGGTGGACTCAGGGATGGCTGCCATTTCGTGACGGATATTTTCTTTCAAATACGCCAGTGAAGTCGGTTTATTGGCGTAAACTTTAGATTTAAGATAACCCCATAGGAAAAAGTCCATAGGGGTTAAATCTGGACTGCGTGGAGGCCAATTTATGTCACCTCTCCGGGAGATCAATTTGCCTCAGAAAATTTCACGAAGACGTGGCAGAGACATATTGGACGTGTGTGAAGTTGCTCCGTCCTGTTGGAACCATGTTCTTTGGTTATAGCCAGGAAAGTTTTGCAGTTCAGGTACCAAGAAGTTGTCTAACATCTCCACATAACGCTCTGAATTCACTGTAACTGCACGCCCCCTTTCGTCTTCAAAAAAGTAAGGGCCGATAATTCCTCGCGCCGACATCGCAGCCCATACGGTCACTTTAGGCGAATGTAGGGGTTTCTGATGTTTGCGTTTCGGATTCGTTGCACTCCAGTAGCGGCAGTTCTGCTTATTTACGTGGCCATTAAGATGAAAATGAGCTTCATCCGAAAACAAAATGTTGGTAAACGTTGAAAATCGCTCAATCACCTGATTTATGAAATTAAGCCTCTGACTGGCATCTTGGGGCTTTAATTCTTGCACCAATTGAATTTTGTAGGGGTTCAGCTTTAGGTCTTTGTGCATAATGCGATGTAATGATGATCTATGCACATTTAAAGCACTTGCGCGCTTCCGAATTGAAAGGTTCGGGTCGTCACGAACAGACTGATTAATATTCTCCACGTTTTCTACCGTTCTTGATGACCTAGGTCGCCCGGATTGATTTATCCAGCGTTGTACCCGTCTCTTCAAACTTTTTAACCCAATGTCGAATGAGAGGAATGCTTGGCGCATCATTTAAGTGGCGAAAACTTCGAATACTGTAGAATTTTCTACGCGCTACAGTCGCCGAATCACCGTTTTTGTAAAACTCTCGCACGCATAACGCGCGGTCTGCTCCCGAGAAACGCTCCATAGCGACTGAATTCCCAAAAGCCAGGCTACCGATTGACATAACCCCCGCGCCCCTCGGATACGTTGCGTTCACGCAGTAAGCTAAATAAATATAAAATTTCTTTTGAGACACCTTGTATAATTATTTGAACTCACCTTGTCATGTTTTTTTAGTAGTTTTCTAAAACCAGTCAAATTAATTTGTTGAAAATTTTGTAATAAAATTAAACTGAGATAATATTCACTAAAACCTAATTTAAATTCATGTTCCTTTCTTGAAGTAATTTTTGCATCTTTTTGTTTTAATAATCCAGATTTTCTTGCCTCAGCTTTTGCATCTTTCAATTCCGAACTAAGCGTCGCATATTTTCTAGTTGCTTCAGCAAGTTTTTCTAAAAATTATTAAAATTAAAATATTTGAATACAGGATTACCGGTTACCAATTTCAAAAACCTTAATGTATGAAATAACATCCGATGGACGAAGCAAGAAGGACCTTGTTAGTATCCATCAAGTCAAGATAGCTATCAACAAAAAGAAAGATACTCTTTATCTCCAATAATATTGACTTGGAGCTTAAAGAGCAACTGGTGAAAACATTCGTTTATAGCAGTGATTCTCAAAGTGGGCGATATCGCTCCCTAGGGGGCGCTGGAACGATCCAGGGGGGCGATAGTAGCCTCGGGTGCATTTGGGGGGCATTGAAAATGATGAAGACTTGCTTACCTATTGTCAGCACTTGAATGCTCTCCATTCTGACTTCAACCAACGCTTTGAAGATGTTTTTAAAATGAACATACCCGATTGGGTTTTGGATCCTTTTTCAAGTGCAAACACTCCAAAATTACAAGAAGAACTGATGGAAGTAACAACGAATTATGAATTGAAATTTAAATTCAAAAACGGCTACCAACAGTTCTGGCTGTAAAAGCAGATTCCTACAGCTTATCCTGGGTTATGGGCTATAATACAAAAGTTGTTAATTGCATTTCCTTTGTCATATTCAGTGGAACGTGGGTTCAGTGCGGTCACAAATCTATTAACAAAAAAAAGAAACCGACGGCAAATAGCTAATCGCGGTGATTTAAGAATACTGCTGACAAAAATAGAGCCGAGGATTGATACATTGCTAAGCAACGCACCAGATTCATCCTTCTCATTAGATGAGAATATGATTTTAATAAATAATTTTTAATTTCAATATTCAAGGTGTCTTTTTTACATTTTTCTTTATAGACCGGCTGCTCATGACAGTTTTTGGTCTCCGATTTCATACAGCATGCCTTTTGGAGGAGAGAATATTTACCCTGTGACAACAAAAAAGGGATGGTACTAAACCCCTGCACGCTTTCCGGTCATAGGGAAAACTGCATTTCCACTTAAACACAAAATTTTTGTGCTTTTCTCTGATTTAATATTACTTGTCCTTTTGTCAAAAGAAAGTTATAACAAATTTAAAGTCTTTTAAATATATGCATGCGATTCGGAGGGCCCAAAGGGCTCAAACGGTCATGTGATCTTGTAATAAAAAAATATGATTTTCCGCGTTTTCATACAGCATGCCTATAATTAAAAGACTTTAAATAACTTTCTTTTGACAAAAGGGCAAGCAATATTAAATCAGAGAAAAACACAAAAATTTCGTGCAAGTGGAAATGCAATTTTCCCTATGACCGGAAATCATGCAGGGGTTTAGTACCATCCCTTTTTTGTTGTCACAGGGTAAATATTCTCTCCTCCAAAAGGCATGCTGTATGAAATCGGAGACCAAAAATGTCATGAGCTCCCGGTCTATTACTATATTTTAGAACTTAGGCAGAAATATAGATACATATACCTTTCTGTTTTTTCGTTAAAAGAATGTAGATTTCCAGGGGGCGCTGAGCTAATTTTTTTCTGAAAAGGGGGCGGTAGGCCAAATAAGTTTGAAATGAATCCACTGGTTTGGAGTGTAATGATTTACGAGAGTGATACCTGGACACTCAGAGTAACGGAAAGAAGTAAAATGGAGTCGTTTGAGTTGTGGTGTTACCGGAGAAAGCTCAAGATCCCTTGGGTGGACAGAGTCACAAATGAAAAGGTGCTGCGGAGGATTGGAGAGATCTGATGAATACTCTAAGTAAAAGAAGAAACTCTTGGATCGGACACATTATCAGACACACAGGACTAATCAATACCATACTGAAGGGCTCAGTAGATAGAACAAACTGTAGGAGTAGACCTAGACTGGCCCAGGATCGAGACGCGTGGAGACCTGCTGCCAACCAATCATTGGATTGCAACCGCAGCAGAAGAATGTTTGAAAAATCGAGATTGTTGCCAAGACCTTTTATTTTGAATGTCTTAACCATGTTTTGGGGACTTTCTGCGGGATTGTAAAGCACTACAATGTCAAAATTGGTCTCAAACGTAAGCTAACGTCCAGATCTGCCGATTTAAGAACCTAGAAGTGAAATCGAATACAGTGTTGGTTGCGAAACATAGGATCGCAGTTGAAAATGTTTTTAAATTTTACAATGTCGGTATATACTCGTCGAAAACACAAGCAGAAATCGATCCAACGATCAACGTTGAATAGATAGGATCCTGAGGAAACCAGAAATATACCACACACCAATGCGGAAAGGTACGGGGCTTAAAGAAAACGCATGAGAGCAGACGAGGCAAATCAGAAAATGGAGAGCAATATAGTACAGCAAAAGGAAAACGCGGTCGTATACACTGAAGATAAAATTAATTATTTACTGTAGATAAGTTAGTTAAAATTTTTGGCGTACAGCAATGAGGGCTTGTTGTAAATGAGCTGTGATGTACGTTAACAGCCACACATGTTGTGAACCAATTTTAACTAATTTATTTTATGTCTTAGATTTTGACTTAGATCTGTAAAGCAAATATGAGGACATTAATAGCATCCACAACCAAACTGTGTTTTTTTTTTTATTTCTTTTAAAATGGAAATACAGTATTTAAGGCTAGCATCGTTAGGGTTACCAACCGTCCTACTTTAGTAGGACATGTCCTACAATTTACCTCCTTGTCCTACGTCCTATTTACTGTTAAAAAATGTCCTACTTTATAGTATTATTACTTTTGAAGACGTCTTAAATTTAAATGCCAAAACACGAGGAACAATTTTCCAAATTTTTAATAATATTCCAGTTTATGTTTGATATTTCAGCACATAATGCTGTTGTAGAAAGAATTTTTAATTTAATGGAAGCACAATGGTCAGACGAGCGATATCGATTGTCAATTGATACAGTTACAAATTTAATGTTCGTGAAATTTAATTATAAAAATAAAACATGTTTAGAATTTTTCTACGATGGCATTAAGGATAAAGCTTTATTAAAAAAAAGCAGATACATCTAAAAAATATGATTTTATTAAAAAAAAAAAAAAGAAAATGTGAACGTCTTGAAATGTGAATTTAAATTTGATTGTTAATTATTTATTGGTTGTTTCTTATTAATTATATATAAAGAAAATTTAAAAAAATGTCCTATGATTTATTTTATATTTTTATTTCTAAAATGTGATTTTATTAAATATAAAGAAAGATGTGAACCAATAAATATATAATTAAATTTTCATATTAGTAGTATTACTTATTATTTATTGATTGTTTCTTGTTAATTATATGTTATTAAGAAATATATAAAAATGACCTATAATTTATTTTATAATTTTATTTAAAAAATTAAACGATAATTAATAGGGTTGGATCTCATAATAAGGCATTTTTTTATATTGAAGCCTTTTTGAAAATTTGTTTAATAATATATAATCTATAATAAATTTTTTTTATAATATTATTAAACAAATTTAAAAAAAGGCCTCATTATGAAAAAAAGGCCTTGTTATGGGATTTGACCTTATTTGTCAGGTATCTAAATATTTCGTAACATAATAAAAATTAAAAAAAAAAACTGTCCTACTGTGTCCTACCAAACTACTATTTTTAGTAGATATATCCTACTCTGTCACGAGAGACATTTGGTAACCCTAAGCATCGTGGCAAAACTTCCTCAACCTCAAGAAAGCAAGAGGAAAGCATGAAAGTAAATAGAAAGGAACTAATTTTGGTACCTGAATAAAAGGTGTCTATTTTCTTCATTTCTTTATCGCATAATCGTAAAAATTTAGAATCAAAACCCTTTAAATATCTATCGATAATTTCCGGATCTACACCCTGATCTGGTGCCTTTTCTACAGCTTCGTATAAAATTTTTTTCAGTTCCTAAAAATGAAATTTATTTTCAACAATTCACAATTTAGACACCAAAGATATTTTTTATCTGACCATAGCCGCTAAGACCAAATAAATAAATAAATAATAAATTATTTACTTTACATGAAAAATGTTTATGAGGAATCGTTTTTTCTTCTGTCCAATGCAGTTTTTAATAAAAAGATTATTTAGAGTGCAAGGGGAATGTTACTTATAGGGTTGAAATATCTATGATTAACTTAACAGCAAAAATAAATATGAAAAAAGGAAATTATTCCTCTATGTTTAATGCAGTTTTTAATAAGATATACAGTCTGTATAATAAGACATACATGCTTCACTTAAAATCAGGTATGTGCACAAACAGAGCTGGGACTTACTTCAAGTAAAATTCTTGAAAAAGTACTTCAAGTACTTTTTAAATTTGGCAATTGTACTTGGTACTGCAAGTACTTCTATAGAAATACTTACTTGATACTTGTTTTCGAAAATAAGTAGTACTTCAAGTAGTTCAAAGTACTTGAAGTATTTGAAAGTACTTGAAGTATTTGAAAGTACTTGCAGTAGGTGAAAGTACTTGAAGTAGTTTAAATACTTGCAGTAGTTTCGTAGCAGTTTTTTGCTACGCAGTACTTTTTAATTATTTTCAGAATTTTAACGGACAAGACACAAGAATGAACAAGTTTTTTAATGTGTAAATGATAATAGTTGGTTAAAGTCTTAGTGTCTTAGTACTTAATGAATTGAATTTATAATTTCCATAAATTTCAATTACTTACATTTGTTTAAATCAATAAAACGAAAAATACGTCTATGTAGTCACCGTTTCAATAACGGGAACGGGAGTTCCGTATTAGTTTGAGGTAGATCCAGCGTTTTGTCAACTAAGTGCAGTGGTAAGTTACACCACAACGATATAAATTTATTATAAAAATAAAGTTATAATCCGTCTCAATTTGTAATACGAAACTAGATCTGGTTACTTTGGTGACTGTTGTGGTGTAAACAGACTTTGGCGTATCCGTGTGAACCAATACTATTATAATATTATAAAGGTTTTGTCAAAATACAACATAAAAAATGAACTTTCCCTGTTAGTTACGTATTACAAAATGATACAGATAATATTATTATTAATTTCCATCCTTTCTTTTTGTCTCACGATATCCGTGGTCAACTCTGCGTAACATGTCTTCTGACAATAAGTTAGTATAATATTAGCGGGTAAGTATAGTATTACTATTATTATTATTATTATTATTATTATTATTTTGGGGTTTGTCAGGTCTTGACAAGCGTCCACTAATCTCAAACTTCAGCAACCTTTTGAGCCGCGTCATACTAGAGACTAGTGGAGCTAAATACACACGACTGCATCCCAAACCCATTATTATTATTATTATTATTATTATTATTTTTATTATTATTATTATTATTGTACTACATATTTTATATTTTTTTTTAGTACTTGAAGTACTTTTTCCCGTACTTGAAGTACATACTTCAAGTACTTTAAATTTTTTACCTGTACTTGTACTTGCAAAAGGAAGTACTAGGTGCAGTACTTGATACTTGGTACTTCAAGTACTTTTCATCAGTACTTGCCCCAGCTCTGTGCACAAATAATAAACAGGTTCAAACATGATAAGAACATCAAGACCTAATACACCCGATAGTATAAATTGTTTAGTTAACGTTTTGTCTTTCAGTAGTGCGGTTGTGTAATAAAGGGTGCGTTTTGTTGTGCCAATTCTGGTTTCGGTTTAATCAGAATACTCGTTTTGTTGCGACAATATTCTCATTCTATTCATTCTACCCATTCGATGACTCGAGGTCGAACGACTGGAATGAATAAGTGTGGTGGGGATGAAAAGTAATACATATTTGAATGCAGTTGTTTTCATTTGGATTTTAAATGTATTAGAATTAAATTTTGGTATTACTGTTTCGAATTTTTTTTTCTTTTTTGTCCTCAATTTTTTCTCATGGGAGGTATTTTCTCATTTTGTGTCCTAAAATGTATGTTCAATTCAATTACTCGTTCTAAAACATTATGTTCTAGAATATTTGCTTCAAATATAGTTTTCTTATTCTGCATTTATTATTTAGATAATTCATTTAGGTGAAATATGTTCGTTATTTGTTCTACAACCATATGACTTAACCTCCATGCAAATGTCATTCCATGTTTACCTCACGATCAAAATTGTCGTTTTCTTGCGCATCAATTCTAGTATTTCTAACCAGCCACCAACAAAACCAACCCAGTGAGTGCTATTTATTCAAAACGTTTTGAAGCGGTGTTTTTATGAAACCATCCAAAAGCGTCAAAAAAGTCAGTAGACTTTGTAAAGTATTGGGTGAAACGTTATAAAATTAATATAAATGTTCACGATTTACCTAATCATAGATTAAAAAAAGTGACCACTAAAAAAACAAGATAAAGTGATTTTTAACGTTTTTAAAATAATTCTATGTTATCTTTGAGCAATTTTGTTAAAAAAGAACATTAAGTTAAGTCTAGCGACCCTGAGAAGTCGTTTAATTGAAAATGGTATTAAATTCAGGAGCACCAAACAAAAACCATTGTTATCGGTGAAATATGTCGAAAAACGACTCGCTCGGGCCAAGGAAAATTTAGACCGCGCTTGGAGTGATGTGGTTTTCCGTGATGCCCAGTGCAAATCCTATTGAAAATGTTTGGGGGTACATGAAATATAAGCTTCGTACAAAAAACGTTCAAAATTTGGATCAGCTAACTCGTCAAATACGGCAGATATGGTGATCACTGCCAAAGTCGTCTGCCGAAAAGCTGGTAGAAAGTGTACCGAAAAGATGCCAAACAATATTTGATAATAATGGAGATTGGACCTGATATGAACCTTTTATTACCAATTATGAGGTAGTAGCGTAATAATATTTACAGTAGATTTTCAAATTATTTTTAATTTTTCCTTTTCTCTCTTATAGTTTGCCAAAAATCAACAAGGACGTCTTATTTAACAGACTGTATATATTGGGAAGCTATCTATAAACGAAGTATCTCGCTTATTACATTAACATTAAAAATATATACAAAGGACTGATTTAGAATAAAGATTTTTTTTTTCCTCTAATTGAAACATCTCAGCTTATCATTTAAGTTACAGCAAAAATGTACAAAAGCCGTATGAAGAACGGGTACTCCAGCTAGTTAATAATAATGACGTAAGTTAAGTAAAAATAAAGTTAGCTGATGAAACAATTGCATAAATTTAAAACAAATTTATAAAAATGTACGCTTTAAATTGTACAATTTTGAAGTTTAAGGTGCAACAAAATTAAAATTATCTTTTTTTGTGGAAAGAATGTTTATAATTTTTACCTCATAATTAATATATTGTTTTCTCCATTCTGGTGTTATATGGGCTGCCAAATGTTCTGCGAATTTCATTTTTGACAGTACTTATTCCGAGGCTCTTATCGAAGTAGGAAGTCGCAAAACAGTGGTGAATTTGTGGATAATATTGGATAAAATTTCTGAAAATATGGAACTGATTTGCACCAAAAATATGTCACCCAGCCTAGTTGTTACAACAAAAAGACATATGAATGTTACATAATTTTAAAATGATGTTTAAAATCATGTACTCTTAAATATGTATTTTGTAAAATAAAAACTATTGTACATTAAATTGTTTCTTTTATAAATATTTTTAGTATATATAACTTTACTTAACAACCAGGGGCGTGAAACTCTAATGGCAAAACGAAAACCATATTACGTTCCATAACCCAACACGAATAGCGCTCTAGTCGCTACCAGTCGCTATAGCTACGTGCATGACAGGATGTTGCCAGTTACGGCTTCTGTCATTAGCGTCAAAATCTGAAATTAGTGTCAAAATCGTCTTCTGTAATTTTGTAATTTAATTGTTTAATTCGGAAAATGGGTGTTAAATGCTTTGTTTTGAGGTGATAGTAGTGAACCTACAACAAATCGCTTTCCAAATCCAAAGACACGTGTGAGTCCAGAATTATATAAAACGTGGATGACGAACATTGGAAATCCAAAATTGGATGGCTTGTCTATGGAAGTGTCCATAAATATTAAGTATTAGTAAATATTATGTTATACTACTTAATAAATATTAGTAAATATTATGTTAGTCTACTTAATAAATAATTATTTCTGCTAGTTATTGTTTTTCTGTTTCTGTATAATTCCTAACTGCTTGTTCTTAATTGTAAACATAATTAAATGTTATTATTAAATGATACAATTGTTATGATTTATTTTGTATTATTAACAACAACAATATTAAAAATAGACAAAATAAATCATAAAATTGTTTCATTTAATAATAACATTTAATTATGCTTACAACTATATCCACTGAAGCATTTGAAATACCCGCTAAAACCCAACCCTTTCCTCCCCTACCAATTTTAGTTCCATAACCCAACAACTACAGCGCTAATTTGGTTTCAAAAAATATAACGGCAGTTTCGCATCTATTTCCTTCTTTATCTATGTTAACAACCTGGACCTCCATTTTTTATAGAAGCACTGTAGTTTTTGTTAACACTAATCTTAAGAATAAGTAATAAATAATTCTAGCTCAGAGTACTTTTGAAGCTTAATTCGAACCGTTCGGGTTCTTCTTTAGTAATAATTTGACTAGTCTACTAATACAATACCTAACTTTCCAGCCAAACGAGTGACAAAATCCTAAAAAAATATATATAAACTGTTCACTTTTGTAAGAACAAACTAAGAGGGAATTTTGTTTTCAATAGTTTGCACCTTTGAAGCTGTATGTCATGTTGGTATTAAAAAATGTCAGTTTTTTAAAATATCGATCTATTTGACATATGACATAATGAAAAATGATATCTTAATTATAATGATCATAACCTTATCAACCTAAAGACGGTTTTACAGCATAAGGAATATTTTTAATTGACATTTAAAGTCAGTAACACACCATAAAAGTAACCAAAATAACCAGATCTAGTGTGTTCTTACAAAAGTGAACAGCTTATATATTCAAACCTACATTTAAAAAGGAATTAATAAAAATAATAATTTCATATAAATATTTATTGAATTAAAATTTATAAATTTAATACAAAACCACTCCTATATTATTAATCTAAAAATTACCGTGTTTATCCAAAAATGTTAGTCGATTATATCAAAAATTTATGAAAATTTATTCTAAATTCATATCTAATGGACCATTGGAAGATCAAAAATTTTTCTTATTTAAATCTTTTAGAATTAGTTTTAAAGCCTAGATTACAGAACAAGGTATCTTACAATGTTTAAAATACAACTTACAGAATCAAAATACAATACAATCAAGTCTAAAAAAATAAATGTAACATCTCTGACTTTGAAGTGTAATAAAATAAATAAAACTAAATATCAAATGAATGTTTTACTATTGATTAATGTTATTATTTTAATCTATTAAATTAAAATTTTTTGGCAGACCAGCTTCATTGAGCAAATGAGTTTTTGGATCTTTAATTATTTCTGGACCATCTCCTACATTTGTATGTATAATGTACTTTATTAAACCTGGTTTATTACGAATGATATTTTTCAATAATGTATCCTGAAACAAAAATATACATATAATAAATAAAAATATCCATTTTACGGCGAAATATATTATAAAAGATGTAGTGGCTAAGTGGTGCAGTACAAACTGTTTATTTCTTAACGAGGCTAAGTGTCACTCCATATGTTTCTCCAAAAAAACATATAACATCGTCTTTCTCTTACATGATCAACGGGACTAGTCTTAAGCAAGTTGATGAAGTAAGAGATCTTGGAGTTATGTTTACCAGTAGCGTTTCTTTTGAGAAGCATATTCATTGCATTTGTAAAAAGGCAACCCGGATGCTAGGCTTCATTAAAAGAAATGCTTCTGATTTCACCAACTATGTTACCATTAAATCGTTGTACGCAGCACTAGTCAGGAGTCGACTCGAGTATGCGAGTGTGGTGTGGAGTCCGTATTAATCCACATACTCCAACCGATTAGAACTAGAGATGGGTCGTTCATGAACGAACCGGCTCACTGAGCCGGCTCAGTACACTGACCGAAGTGACGCCAAATTGACGCCAAATGAGCCGGCTCACGGCTCACTGTATAGTTTCAAGTTTCAAGGATACGATTGGTCGGGCGATTGTGAGCAGTGACCGGAGTGATCCGGATCTGGATCGATGTCATGTTGAACTTCGCGAGAACTCGGCTTGTAATGTATTATCATAAAGTGTATTTTGTCATCAATTTGTAGGGCAGTTTATTTGAAACTAATAGGCTTAGTCTGTATTTTCTTACAACCATACTATATAAAAATATTAAAAATATTGCCCAAATCCCAGATGTCCGATTTATAAGGGCAATAAACATCGCCATAAACTTAACACATCTGGTTTAAAATACAGTAGCTACATAAAGTGAATTGTTTGTTTCAAAACTGTTAGATAAGAACCGGGGCTAAGCGACGTTCTACCTACGAGCGAACGACCGACAACTGACCGGGTCTAAGCAAGAGCCGGGGCTCTGAGCGACGTTCTACCTACGACCGAAAACTGACCGAGTCTAAGCAAGAGCCGGGGCTCTAAGCGACGTTCTACCTACGACCGACCTGTGTCTCGGAAACATGTTTACTTAACCGGATCACTGAGCCGGATCAATGAACCGGCTCAACAAACTGAACGACCTCCACTGATCCGGTTCCGCAAACTGAGCCGAAATTCCCATCTCTAATTAGAACATGTACAGGACAGATTTATTAAGTTCCTACTGTACAAATTGTACATCAATTACACCTTGCTGTCTCGAGATCAACGGAGAAAATAGTTGGTATTGAGTCGATTCGAATGAGGCGGGATATGGGCGGGTTATGCTTGCTCCATAAATTCGTCAATGGAGTTATTTCTTCACCGGAACTTTTAGAAAGAATACAAATAAGTGTACCTATTCATTAGGACAAATGACAATTTCATAGTATCCCGGCAAAGAACGTGCTACGGAAGTGATGTCACCATTGACAGGATCTGTCGTTTATATAATTCTGTCTGCTGCAGTGTTCATAACACAGCAGATATTTTTTACACAACACTAGTCGGATTTAAAAGAAAGCATTTTTAATATCCTCAGTCAGGAAGAAGTAATTTATTAATGTATTAATTGTACTTTATTTTTTATTTGATTTGTGAAATTATCATGTATGAACATGTTTTATTATGTATTATTTAGGATTGAACCTGTAAATACAAATTACTTAAAAAATTATGTAAAAAAATTCAAAGAAATATGTATATTTTTCCAACTACTGCTATGGAATTGTCTGATTTTGATGTTGTTAGCTGACAACTAATTAACTTGTTTCCTCATGCTATTTTCATCGTCATAAATACGCGCGCAGATGAGAATGAATAAAATCGAACTAATGCGCATGTGCAAGCGCAGTTTTGCCAATACTATAATGTGTTTAGTTGATCTTACCTGTAATAAAGGCACTTCGGATACTGGTGAACCTTTTATATATTCAACAGTGTTATCTACTGGAGGGAATACTGCGTTTATTAAAGCTACAACCTGTGGAACACTTTCTTTTAAAAGATACAAACACGCATTTGGACCTGCGTCAAACGTATACGCAACCTAAAAACAAACACAAATACAATAAACCCTCGATTTAACGGACATCGGATATTACAGACTATTGACCAATTGTTAACACAACCCACATTTTTTACATTTCTCAATTTTGTAAAACACTTTGTTTTATGGAAGAACTAAAATGCATTTTATAGGACGCACATTTTGAATTTGCTAATTATTTTAATAATTACAATTATTTAAAAATACCCTTTTAGTAAAACAACTAAAGTCCATTTACCGTAACTATGAAATGACGTCACAGTTGAAAAACTCACCTTGTTGCCAATTCGTAAACTGTCAAAAAAAGTTAGGTTATATCGAACAACCAGGTTGACACCTAAATGTCAACCTGACAAATAACGATTGAACAATCCAATTGCAAACTGACAACATTAAAAAAAAGTACCAAAATTAAATAAATAAATGTACTAACTGAGTTATGGATTGATGTTGATTAAAACATATCATTACGTTGGTACTTAAAATAACCAAGTGTGACGTCATCTCATATTTATTGTGAATGGAGTTTATAACGCACTGCAGAGACAAAAATTTGCAAATGTATTGCCAGGAACGTAAAATTTAAAGCTTCTTTAATTAGTGTTTCAAATTTGGTTGCTTTATGATGTATAATAAATTTTATAGAAGGACGCACAATTTGTGCTTTTTGGTCAAAAAATGTGCTGGTCTTGTACGCCACCAGCAAAAAAATACTAAAAGACTTGTACGCCACCAGCACTACTGTGATTGTCAGAATGGGATCTTCTTTAAAGGGGTAAGAAAATATATGACAATGCTTACCTTATTACATCCCATAAATTTATTATACGAATGCACCATATCAACAATAGCATGAGAAACATCATTCATATAAGTACAAGGTGGATATGTATCTAAACATATCGCATGAAATTGGTTACTATCTTTCATGGTAATCTCACAAAATGTACTAAAATCTTTATTTTTAATTGCCTTCACCATAGCATCTGTTCGTTTTGGCACGGTGTTCTCTATTCTGTATCGCAGTAGTTCTGAATTTTCAACACTTCTTTGCATGGCTGATGTTGAGCTTGCTTTTTTACGTTCATCACTGACTACAAGTACTAGAATTCTCATTTCTGGCCAATGGGATGCTGGTGCGATTTGAGTTGCAATAGAATCTGAACCGTCGGCCATTATTCCTTTATGCCACTGTACCTAAAATATGAAATCCCGCTACAGTCACATTTTTAAAAGACGCCTTAGAGCTTTCACCTCACTGATTCTGTTAAAATATAGACAACCTGACGATACACTATTACAAAATGAACACTGAATATACAAGTTTATCATAGCTATGTTTAAACAATAAACTAATCTGATAGATAAACTCCGCACTTGTAATTCTTTTTCTATCTGTCAGTGTGAGTAAGAGAAAAACACATCAGTCATATGGTATTGAGAGAACATATTTTTTTCTAATTTTCAGTGATGTATAATTTGCTATATTTATTTTATAAATACGTCGTAGATTAAAAAAACTTAAAATTTCTACATTTATTAATCCAATCTGTATTAACCCATTTAAACCTACCGTCCTTTTAAATGGATTTTCAAAAATCGCGTTAAATTAATTAGTAAAAACAAATAATTTGATATGGCGTAATATGTTATGATCACTGTGTTTATGAAACATAATTTATAGCAAGTTTCAAACAATTGTTGTCATTTTTGTAAATTTTATTGCCGTTTCAATCGCTTACGTTTTATGAGCATTGACAATGGCTAATTCTAGGAAAGTTATTTTATTATTATTCTTAAATTTTTAAATTATAAAATACATTTTATGTTAGACTGTATATTTTTATATACTCATAACCTAAAAAACTTAAATTTTGTTGAAACCGGCAAACGATATTCAATGAATAAAGACACCGTCCTTTTAAAAGGACGATAGGATTATGTCCTATCATATTTTATTTATGAAGTTTTTGATACATTAGTGAAATTTATGTTATTCAACTTTATTTACTCAAAATAACTGAAAAATAAAACAACTTATTATCGTAACACGGCCGTCCTGCTCCTGCCACGTCCTCGCGGCATCTTCAGAATTTAATAACTGCAAAATAAAACAGAGTAAACGAAAACATAATGTTAGTTTTGTCCGTCTCCTTGAGGTTCCTGACCATCCAGAGTTTCACTGAACTCCTTGAGGTCCTTGAACATTCAGCGTCGAACAAAACAAACACATCTCCTTGAGGTCCCTGACCATCCAGAGTTCCTCTGAACTCCTTCAGGTCCCTGACCATCCAGAGTCAACAAGACAAACACGACCGTTTTAGGTCCAACAACTCCTTGAGGTCCCTGACCATCCAGAGTTCCTCTGAACTCTTTGGGGTCTCTGACCATCCATTTATTTTGCTCAAAGACGTTGCGCTGTTTGCAGCAAAAAAGCTAATTTTGTTTGTAAATAATGTACCTAATGGAGGTTTACATCCTAAAATTTGTTTTTTGGACTATCATACAAGCAAATGATTTTATAGTTTAGTTATTTATTTATATTAGAGTTTATAAAATAATTTTGAAATAATTTTGGAATTAATAAACCATTTAAATAAATAGGTTGTTATTATTCTTATAGTAGTATATAGTCCTACCGTCCTTTAAAAAGTACAGCAGTTTATGGCTATTCTGATCAGTAAAAAATATATAATCATTTTTATGCATATTTATACACAATTAACTAATTTTTTACAAAAAAACATTTTTTTTTTCAAAAAAAGTTTCAGGTTTAAATGGGTTAAATAACCCAAATACTAATACAAAGGGGGCTGTGAAAATCTTTTAATTTGACTCGAAGTAGTACATGTGGGGTAACTTTTAATACTGAAATTATCAAACAAATTTATTTACAAAAAATATTGTTATTTACAAGATACCTAAGAAACTATGAAATTTGTAAAACATTTTGTATGAATTTTTTATTAATTAAATTCCTTACCCATCCTCCAAAAACACTACGGCAGGCGCTACCAGAACCCCTTCTGGCTATGGTGGATATGTCACCCTGTACATCATAGAGGGCTGCGAGTGCGGACACGAGACAGGCGTACCCCGCGGCAGAAGAGGCCAGTCCCGCTGCCGTGGGGAAATTATTCTCAGAACATACATGAAGATTCCATTTCAAAATTTCCTTGTCACCACAACTCTTAACTCGTCTTCTAACTAGAATAGAATTATTTAACAGTTATCTACGAGTCTATGGTCTATTTCAAAGTAGAAAAAAGTAGATAGCGCTGCGAACCGAGTACGATTTACACTGATCAAATACAGTATAGCGGGAAATTTAAAATAAGTTACAACTAGGGCATGGGCGTAGCAACTGGGTTAGCAAGTGGTTTTTTTTTTTAATATAAAAAAGGTTAATAAGATGTTGAAATAAACAAGGCAGATAATACACTTACGTTATTTATACGACATAAATTCAGTTTAATGGGAAATTTGAAAAAGTTAAAAAAATATTAATTTTAAAAATTATGTACTACATATAAAAAGAGAGATTTGGCTAAAAGAGTTTAAATAAAGCAATAAATCAAACAATATCTTCAGAGCTAAAGTTTCTTATTCAAATAATTATTGTAAATAAAAATTAAAAATATATGTATATATGAAGGTCTAAAAATTATTTCAATAACTTGTTCTTTGGGCACAATCAGCTGGGCTGTCTTTTGGCCTCACATTAGTCCTCTCTCTTGATCTGTTAATTGTCAAGTGTCAAAAAATATTTATATGTCAGATAACCTAAAAAATTTAGAACTGCGTAAAAACAAATTACATGGAGAATTTTCTCCATAAAATCTACGCCAAGAGTATAAATAAAAGTCTAAATATGTAAATAATAACAAAATATATGAGAAAAATTAAATAATATAAATAATATATATTTCCAATGTACGACACTGAACATCTGTCAACTTGGACTAAAAACAATATTTTTACAGTGTAATAGGGATGACGATCTAAACCAATCCGAAGCAAGGACAAACAGCTCCTATCTTCTTACACACATTTTTCTACTTTGAAATAGACCATAGATTTTGCAATCTAGTTACTGTCATCGTTTAAATCGTGCTTTTCGGCCGTTTTGTTTAAGCTTTGTAAATCATACTTCCAATAAACATTTTTTGGTTAAGGTTAATATCATTTTAAAATGTAATTTTGTTTATATTTTGATTTTTTGTGTCATTCTTGATACAAATTTCCCATTTACGTATTTTTTGTCATTGAAATATGTAAAAAATAATAATTTAATTTTGACATGTCATTCGTTTCCATGGTTTCATTGTTGGAATTTTAAATTTTGACATTCCAACGTCAAAAATGAAATAACCTAAGCAAGGTCCCTTCTCGTGACAACCTAAGAAAACTAAATTCCCATTTAGTTCCGCCTAACCGTTTGGAACAGACTGTACATATTAATTGTTTTGTATTTATATATGGAATAATATATTAATTTTAAGTAAAACCGTTTATTTTATGAAAATAAAAATTAGAAAATATTTATTTTGTACAGTCTGTTCCAAACGGTTAAGCGGAACTAAATTTTGCAATCTAGTTACTTTCATCGTTTAAATCGTGCTTTTCGACCGTTTTGTTTAAGCTTTGTAAATCATACTTACAATACACATTTTTTGTTAAGGTTAATATCATTTTAAATTGTCATTTTCTTTATATTTTGATTTTTTGTGTCATTTTTAATACAAATTTCCCATTTATTAATTTTTTTGTCATTAAAATATATTAAAAAAATAATTTAATTTTGACACAGGTAATTCGTTTCCATGGTTTCATTGTTGTAATTTTAAATTTTGACATTGCAACGTGAAAAATGAAATAACCCAAGCAAGGTCCCTTGTCGTGACAAGCTAAAAGAACGAAATTCCCATTTAGTTCCGCCTAAGCGTTTGAAACAGACTGTATGATAAATATTTAAAACATTGTATAAATAAATATAAAAGTAAACATTACATATCAAATTCTTAATTAAATAATATTTAAGTAAGTTCCTTAATAGTCCATTTTGCCCGAACAATTGAATCGATGTTGTTGTTATATCGAGGAATCGAAAAAACTGTTGACATATTTTCAATAATTCAGAATAAAATTCTGTATTATTGGATTGTTTACAAGTATGACTATGATTAAATTAAAATAGGCTCAATTAAAAAAACAACATTTCAATATTAAAAAAAAAAAAAAAACAGCACAAAAGAAGCGAATACATTTTTAAGAGATACTCCGAATACATTTTTAAGAGATACTCAGACAATCCTAACGTAATATTAACAATAAAGAATTGTTATGCAAATTATTGTTTACATATACTTACTTTCAGTCAAACAATTCTCTAATCTTGGATTATCAAAAGACTCTTCTTTCCCATTCAACCAAAACCTATTTTCCTTGAACCCAGGGCTAGCAACAATAGTTGTCTTGGCATACATCTACATATTTAAAAAGAAAGTGTGTTATTAAATATGTAACCTAAAATCCATAATTAAACATACATAATTTATACTTAAAGTCGCACTTATCGAATCATTCAAAGGCAGTATTAATTCTTCATCGCGTTTCCCCCCTAAAAAATTAAAAAATGTCAATTGTTGATAACAACAATGTATTTTTTTACTTACAATATTTAATAACTGCGATATTGACAGGCGCTATACAGGTTATGGTACTCATTTTAATTAATTATTAATTACTATGTATGAATTAAATTATTGTCAAAGTTTAACACAGATAATAACACCGTTTTGTGATGTTTTAGGCGAATTGTATTATACATGTCACTTAAGAGAAATTGAAACCACCTCCATCCAACTGGAATTCAGAGTGGCAATTTTCTATTGGTTGATTTTAGTAAATACATACTCCGTAAGTGGCTCTGGTGTACTGCAGATGAAATGAAAAGGATTTTCAAATTAATTATGTTAATTTAATATCCGTTTTAGAGAAATTTATTTGTTATAATGTTATTTAACACCTATAAAATTTCTTTTGGATAGTTTTTCTTATCCTGTTTCAGAAATAATAAACGAAATATGTATATTTTTGACTTATACTTACTCAAAACTTTTGTAATTGCTAGATATCTTACTTTTGATGAAATGTAAAGTCCGTTCCTTTGGTTTAGGCGGAACTAGATTTTCAATTCTACTTACTTTTACCGATTGATTGAAGCCTTTGATCATTTTGTTCAGGAAAATGTAATTTCAATATACATATAAAAAAATAGCTAATGATAACTTACAAAAATGAAAATTCCGGTTAGTTCCGCCTAATCGTTTGGAATAGTATTAAATATTGTGATTTTTTATATATTTCAGAGTTTTGTGAGTATCTAGTAAGTGAAGGCGCCCAATAAAGGGTATGATTCTGAATATTTGGGAAATTTTTGCTTGCGATCGCGTCAAAATGAATATTTTAAAAATCTTTTGTTGAAAATTGGTCTATTAGTTAATTTAAATTTAGAGAATTCTGATTAGTATTAGGGGAAGTATTTTAAGATTGCAGCGCTATTGTGGCATACTTGGAACCTTCAAAATAGACATTCGTTACATATAAACAACGTGAATTTTAATGTTTACTGGTGGTTTTTGTAATTTTACTACAATATTAATACTTGTTTTTATGCAATTATATTTTTATGCAAACATTTTTTTAAAAAAAAAGCGCGATAGAATGTCTATTTCTGTAGTTCCTAAAATCCCACCAGATGTCATATCGCTTAGCTATTTTTCCCTATAGAATTATTCTATTCTTATTAGTTGCTTTGAATTTAGAAGATTTTGATTGGTTAATAGGTGTATCGTTTCCTATTGGTTGATTTCAATTGAAAGGATTCTGATTGGGTGCTGACATTACCGGTGGCGGCGCTGTGATCGAAATAATATGACTAGCGACACAAGTACTTAGCTGTCAATTTGCTTTATAATATATTAAAATACGACATTTTTGATTTTTTAAACCCTAAACGCGTGGTAATTTTGTCGAACTCTCGTCGTTCGTTAGCTATTGAATCATAAATTCTATGCGAGAACCAATAGAATAGCGACTTCAATCTTTCATGTGATTTTATCTCTATTTCTGCATTTCGAACAGGGTATACTATACTTAGTACAATACTTTGGTCATCTGTTAGCATAATCGAACGTGTTACTTCTCAATCCAAGGTTTGATGCTGAATATTTCGTACATTTTTGCTTGTAATCGCGTCAAAATGAATATTTTGAAAATAGGTGTCGATTAGTTGATTTAAATTTAGAGAATTCTGATTGGTTAGCAGGTGTATCGTTTCCTATTGATTGAATTCAGTTTAAAGGATTCTGATTGGTTAAAGACTTTACTCTATTCCAATTAGTTGATTTGAATTTCGTATATCCTAATTGGTTGATCTGGATTTAGATCCCTCTGATTGGGTAACAATCGATTTAGAGAATTCTGATTGGTTATAGGATTAACATTAAATATCTTGGGATGATAATAAAAATTCTGGTGTATATTTGAAAAGATTTTTAATACTAAATTTTACCACATCATCCATATACAAACGTTTTCCATATTTTAATATATCTTCTAACAAGACAGATTCATCTATATTTCTAAACTTTATATTCTAAACATAACTTTATACTTTGAATCACGAGAGATGACCAAATGTGATAAAATTGACCAAAACGATCATCTTTCGTGAATCTATACATTCTGAAACCTTATTTCAACCTCTATAATCCTATGTAGAATCCAACATTCATTTATTGATGAAATTTTATTTCATCTTTATTTTAATTGCTCAAAGCTGATATTTATATTCTGCTTTTAAATGATACTGATCTCACAATACATTAATTATTGTTTTGTGACATCAGATTATTACAACCAGCTTTTATGTGATAAATATTTTGATTTTTTTTACATGTAGAACATGAAATAAACTCGAGAAAAATGAAATATTTTTTTATAATCAAACAATTCTAGATCATGAAATGGTAAGAGCTAGCTTGCAAGAGTATTTTTATCTGTCAAAATTAATCAATGCATTGGTTTCTATGCAAGTATTTATATTGAAGAACAACGTTGAGAAGGAAAAATTTGAATATATGCGATTTTATCGAAACTGCTGCGTTTATAGCAGCTCTTAAACTAATAAAAGTAGTACCAGTTTTTAAAGATAAAGAAAAAGATAACTTAAATAACTTCATACCTATATCTTTAACTCCTATTTTCTCAATAAATTTTGATTTATATTATTCTTGCAGTTATTATACCATTTTGACAAAAATCAGGTCACTTAAAAAGCAGTTAATTTGGCTCTAAAGCGTGTTCTACATTATACAATTCTCATCAAATTTTCATACTTATTTCTTTGACTAGAACTTGTACTAGAAATAAATCAGTGAAATTGTACAGTGTAGAACACGGTATCTAGTCAAGGTCAACTTTATTCAAAACTAGATTTGATCCAACTATTCTTCAAAACACATCCAACTTGGAACTCGGTGCATGCGCAGTAGACAGTTTTAACAATAGTACCAACATTAAAATTACGCTTGTAAATATTTTGTATTACCACGTGTTTAATAGTGTTTTGTTGATCATTGGTTTGAATAAGCGAATATATAAATTGTGTTTTGTACGTAATTCAGTAATTTTACAAATCTAATAGCTAGGTTATAAACATTTGACAAGATATGAATTATATTTTTATGTTGGTACTTTAAATGAACTGAAACACGTGTAAGAATTTCATTCTCTACCAAAAAATTGAAAAATAAATTGTATTAAAACTTTGACAACTTCTAGTTCAAAGAAAAAAGTTTAGAAAATTGATGAATAAAGTATAATGTAGAACACGCTTAAGGCTGACAGATCTACAAATCATGCTATTTTAGATTTTATTGACTTTGCAACAGTTCTAGAAAAATCAACTGTGCCCACCACAGGACCGACAGCCATCACAAAGTGCTTGTTTAATTTATGCTGCTTTATCAAAAAATGTCTCAATTAAAAGTTGTTAGTTATTGCTTTTATAGCAACTTTTGTTAAATAAATTTTTTCGAAATATTTCTCTGTTGTGAAATATTCGCAAAAATCTTAAAACCAACACGAGTAAACTCCCATTTCTAGTTAACCGATTTTTACCAAAAGTTTATCAACTCGTGCAATGTCAAAAGCTTAAATATGAAGTTTCATAAAAATCCTTTTAGCCGAATTTGCTCTTTTGACAGACAGACCGACAGACATCATTCTAAAAATAGTCAAAACTTTATGTAGAGACCTCAGTTCGTGGAGAACCATCGACATCTCGAAATGTCAAAATCGGTATGATGACAATACCTCCCTTATATATGTTGGCGGTCGGTAAAAAAGATCTCATTGTATGGCGGCTTTTTTAGATCTGTCAAAAGCATTTGACTATGCCTCACATGACATTTTAATAAAAAAATCTGTATCATTATAAGATAAGCCCTTTTAAAATCTTATTTATAAAATAGGCAGAAGTATGTGTGGGCTAATGGCCAAAACTCTGAAGAGCTATTGATACAGTCTGAAGTGCCGCAAGGTTCTATTCTAGGTCCGTTATTATTTATATTAATGATCTTCCGATTTACATAAAATATGTCAAGACCATCTTATACGCGGATGATATTACATGTTTAATTGGCTTTTATCGCACAAATAAAACGCATTCTTAAGGAAAGCGTCCACTGCGGCACGTGCGTTGCGTCGTGTACAACGTGTTCCTTACGACTCGGTGCACGCACTCACAAAAAGTAAGATTAATACGCTCTCTGCGACGCTTGCCTTGGGATCCAGTAGACACATTCACCGAAAAATTTAGGGTGATTTCGTGGTAGACGGTTAGTAATGGACGATTACCTTTAGTCACAAACACATACGATGGTCAGAGGCCAAATAACCACACAGTTAAAAAAATGATGTGAAGTGTGAATTTTCACACATTTCAGGGTTTTGCAGGTATTTAGTAAGTGAATGATGATTATTTGGGATGCCAAAACAAATTTTATGACAAAATATTTTTTTATGAATTTTAATACGAATGCCTATTACCATTATTTAAGTTTTTAAAGATGTGCAGTGTTTTTTTTTATATATCAAGGTTCATTAAGATTTTGAAAATTGCGCCTATGGCTTCCATTGGTTGTTTTTAGTCATAGCTCCTCCCCTTTGATTTCGTGTACATTCAAATATATAATTAAATTATAATTTCAACAATTTCCACTGGTTATTAAATTTACGCTATTAAAAATTAAATGCAACAATTGCCAAAATATAATTAAAATTTTGAAAAAATAATTTAAACAATATAAAAATGCAAAAAAAAAAATAAAAAATAATATTGTCTCCTCACGTAGGACTCGAACATGAGTTCGATTATGAATTCTTGGGCAGAACGCAAGTATCTTAGCCACAGCACCAAGAAACACGTTACTGTTTAGCGTATTATATAACTATAAGTTGTCAACATTATTAGCAAAAAAACACAAAAACTGCTTTTTTTTCCAAAAACATAATCTGATCAAAAATTCCTGTTGAACTATTCCGGTTCACACCAATGTACATTACTTAGAATTTTTTCAGATTTTTAGTTTAAACCATCTGGGCTACAGGGTGTGGGACAAAATTTTTTTTGCACAATATTGGCAAAAATCGCTTCAAAATAATTTATTTTGCAAAAATAAAAATTTGAGCGTTAATCCACGTACCAAGGGCTTTCATTTGATACCCTACTCAGAATTAAAAAAAAATATTTTTTTTTTCGATGAGCACATATTTGTTTATATTTTTAGGGGGATATGTTTTTTAGATGTTTTAGTATTTTTCCTATGTGCGGGTCATAGAGTTGTATAAGCATGCCAAATTTCAACTCTCTAGGTTTAGCCGTTTGGCTACAATTTTTACCGAACAGACAGACAGACAGACAGACAGACAGACAGACAGACAGACGACAAAATGACGGTATAAGGGTTTTTTGGTCATACCTACAAAACCCTAAAAACCTATTGCGCCCTAGCTCTTAGTGAAAAGCGACACCGCTTTGAGTAAATATATTTAAGAATGTTTTTTTTTCAAAACACAATAACATAAAGCTGGCAACACTGATTAACATAATTAGTATTATCTATTTTATAAGCTCTTGTTTTTAAACATTTGATTAACTTCTTGAGCATACATCTGACATTCTGCCATTCCAACATTGATAGTATGATATGTTAAGTTGTTCCACATATGTAATACATACTATATACATCAAACACAACGTTATACTATATACTCCTAGCTCTAAGCACACTTAATAAAAAGGCCACTTATCTACTCAAGCAACTTTCTTGGTCCCACCAATATTTACCAGTTACCTTCCGTTTACCCGTTTATTCTTTTAACCACATCCAAGTAATTGCTTGTTTTACATTTAGTACCATTATTTACAAAATCATGTAAAATTTTAATATTAAAGCTAATCACATTGTTTTAAGATAAGAATAGTTAGTAAATTTTAAAATCATATAAATTCTGTTTAGTTTTCATTATTTTTCACTTTTATAACTTAATAAAAATTTATGCTACGCCAATGGCCCGATTTTGATAGGCGTGGCTAAAATATCACTTCGGAAAATTTGAATATGACCTTGACTGGACTACTTTAGATAACACAGCCCAACGAAATAATTTTTTTATCTTAGTGCCGGAAATGTAAGAACTGATTTTGAATATTTTTGATGTGCTGATTCCAAAAATACCTGACTCTTTTTCGTAGCAGCTCTAGTTTTTGAGATACAGACTAATTGATTTTAGTTTTTTATCTAAAAACGGTAAACTTCCTCCTTGGACAGCAAAGTGGATATACAAAATAACCTTGTTTTTTATGTCTTTGGAACAGCAGAGCTAAGGATCAGCACTGGGTTAACAGAAATTGGGTGATTTCCATTAAGAAATGTGATAATTCAAGAAAAACAAAACTTTCTCAACGAACCTTTGGTTGCGAGAGAGAAAATTATATTTCCACCCTTGCATATCAAGTTTGGGCTTATGTAGCAATTTTTGAAGGGTTTAAATCGAGATGGACTTTGTGTAGGCTACTTGACACGTAAATTTCCTGGGATTAAAACTAAAAGCCAGAATATTTGATGGTCCTCAGATAACGCAACCTACTGAAGATCCACAATCCAATCCAACCGCATCAATGAACGAGATTGAATTTAATTTTTGGTGTTCATTTATTCAAGTAGTACAAAATTGGAAATCATAAGGCAGAGAATTAGTGGAAAATATTCTTCCCAACTTTAATATTCTCGGTTATATTGTAACCACTTACCAGAAAACCTAGGTGATTTTAATGAAGAACCGGGGGAAAGATTCTATCAGGACATAAAACTATAGAAGATGGATATCAAGGAAGATAAGATAGCCACATGATGGCCTACTACTGTTGGAGTGTTCAGAAAGACTGTTCTGGTAAGAAAGTCGTACAAAAGAACATTTTTAAGTGATAAGTGATGAATGTATATTTATCTACTTTGTGAAATAAATACCTTACTTTGTCTCTTTTGTGTTTGTGACCGGCAGTTGGAGCAAACAGTAGCAGTAATAACGTAAAAAATACACAAGTTAAGAAATAAGATATTTTATTTGTAAAACAGGCCAATATAGCGTATCTCAAAAACTAGATCTAATAGACCAAATCTGACGGCTATTTTGGGTTCTGTGCCCAAAAATTACCTAGAGACAGTTAAAAACTCGCAGGCACCAAAATGTCTGTTGGGCTGTGTAATCGAACTGTATTTATTCCTTTTTTTCCACATCCTTGAGACAGATACTTTCTTAGGTGGACAAGCCTCGTGGGATAAAAGGAATAATTTCAGTAGATTCGACACAATATTCAACCACTGATTCTATTTCAGAATGGACGTATAGTAAGACTGGTGTTGCGTCAATACCGTAGACATCTCTGAGGTGGTAGAACTTATTATTATTATTGTTATTAATATTAATTTTTACATGATTTTGCTGCATCTCACCAATTAAATATTGTTAACAAACAGACATAATGAACAAAATTTATCACTAAAAACTATAAGATGAAAATGATTTACATATACTAATTACAAAGTCATAATTGTGAATGATATTTTGACTTTCTTTATCAAAATATTATTCATTATCTATATAAACATCAATATGTCATTCGTTCATTTACAAGTTCATAGTAATGTACAGTCGAAAGTATGTAGATATATTTTAGCTATGTATATAAAATTGTTACTCTCTATTTCTTTACAGATATATATATTTACAAATTTACATATAAAAGAAAAACTTTCACTATAAATACTAATAATTTTGATTCGACATACCTCAGTCTATGACAGGATTTTTTTAGTATTATTGACAAAGTTAAAGCCGCCATTTTACAATAAATATTCTGAAACAGTAAATGCTTTTTTGCTTTTAAACACCAAAAACATTTGTTTTAAAACTGTTATTATATAGAACTGGTTAGCTGTATCTAGTTGTATTATTTTTGTCTAAAACCCGTACAACTCCTTTCACAATACATAAAATAACATTTACTGTATAAAAAAAATGATTTTATCATTTCTAAAACTATACCTGCCATTTTGAATTATTATTAAAAGAAACTAAACCAGACTTTTTTCTCAAATCCATAATTTCAAAATAACTATATTTTATTTATAATTTAGGCCTTGCAAAGGAATTTTTTAAAAATGGGTGAGGTATAAAACTAATTTTAAAGATACAAAAGTAAATTTGTTAAAATATTCAGTTGGATAAATTGAAGAGGGTTTTAATTTAATTGCTAATATATATTAACATTAAGATATGCAGGGAAATAAATTATTAATAATTTTATACCCTTAAGTTTCCATTATATAAATTTTTCTATTCTATATTAGAATGATATATTTTTTCTTAATATAGAAAATATGTATTATATAACACAGTAATTTTATTCAGCTTTTATTAGCAATTTACTTCAAGTTTCCTGTTTTGTAATCTCATTATTTTAAATTATGTGATACAATGTAACTTATTAAGGCGCGAACAATTTATGCAATATCATTAAAATATAAATCTTATCATTTTCAGTGGTTCATTAAAGACTAATACTAATCGCTTATAAAGATAACGATTTATATTTTAACTGGTTTTGCATATTTTATTCGTGCCAGCATGCCTTTTGGAGGAGAGAATATTTACCCTGTGACAACAAAAAAGGGATGGTACTAAACCCCTGCACGCTTTCCGGTCATAGGGAAAATTGCATTTCCACTTGCACAAAATTTTTGTGTTTTTCTCTGATTTAATATTGCTTGCCCTTTTGTCAAAAGAAAGTTATAACAAATTTAAAGTCTTTTAATTATAGGCATGCTGTATGAAAACGCGGAAAATCATATTTTTTTATTACAAGATCACATGACCGTTTGAGCCCTTTGGAACCCTCCGAATCGCATGCATATATTTAAAAGACTTTAAATTTGTTATAACTTTCTTTTGACAAAAGGGCAAGCAATATTAAATCAGAGAAAAACAAAAAAATTTTGTGCAAGTGGAAATGCAATTTTCCCTATGACCGGAAAGCGTGCAGGGGTTTAGTACCATCCCTTTTTTGTTGTCACAGGGTAAATATTCTCTCCTCCAAAAGGCATGCTGTATGAAATCGGAGACCAAAAACTGTCATGAGCTCCTGGTCTAACAGCTTAGTTTAGTAAACAGCTCGACGTTTGTTTCATTATCACCGATTTTGAATAAAATATAAACATGAATAGTGAATTACCATTGCCAGTGATAATTGCCTGTATTGGTGCGTTACTTAAAAAATCAAAGAAGCCAATAAGGAAGTGGTATAAAAATTGGGTTATGGATAAAAATTAATATTTAAATTGGCGGTTATTGAGTGAATTAAGAATAAATGTACCAAAAGATTATTATAATTATTTAAGAATGGATGGACGTCATTTTCAATACCTATTAAATAAAATTCGCCTAAGAATTGTAAACAAGCATTGATGCAACAGGCTCTCCAACACTGGCATCATAGTGTATGGGGGGTTTTACTTATTTATTACTAAACAGAAAACTTAACTTATTGCTAGTAATAAACAAACTAAAAGTATGTGAAGTTGAAAAATAAAAAGAAATATTAAATAAACGGTGAATTATTAGGCGTTTGCGGATGAAATATACAATAACAATAAGCAACTTTAGCACCACTAATAACAAATTCATAATAAAAAAACAAATACTTTAAAAACACAACATTAAAAAATTTATAGTTTTAATATTAGGGACGAAGGATATTTTATATAAAATTGAATTAATTTAAAATCGAGCAGACAAACTGGGTCAAAGGTTAAATAAACAATAGCTCAAAGAGCACAAGTAGATTTGCTTCGTATCAAAATCAGAGCCCGAAAACCGAACCTTGGAACCCCACTGAATTTACAAAACCTTAACCGAAATCCAAACCAACCAACATCAAAGTAGATCTTTCCAAAAAAGTAACAGTACCGATTTTGACATACGCCTCAGAATCCTGGACCACTACAGAGATGCACAAGTCCAAAATAAGAAGCTCCGAAATGAGATTTCTAATGAAAATTGAAAGGAAAAGTCCACACTGGTGAGAATGTAGTATTGCTCTAATGGCAAATGGGAACGGTGTTCCCAAATGTTGTAAAAGTGTCAAATGTGTTAATTATAATAATATGAAAAACTCGTATGATTTACAAAAATCAACTCTTATAAAACTCAAAATAACACTCAACAAAAACAAATGACCATTTGTAGAATACTGCGTCTTCACAGATCAGCGCGTTTTAGAGCTGGTAACGTCGACAAGCAAGAAAAGGATAGCGTCATTGTGTAAACCCCATTGACGTCATATGAATAGACACAGCACGCTCTATGCCTTAGCATTGTTTGTTATGAACCCAAGACCCTGCGGAGACGGAAGGGGAATTTACCCCGAGGAGTAGAACAAGTTGCCTAATTTCCATTAAATAAATTTAGCAATAGCTGAATAAAATATATTCAGCTATTGCTAAGAAAAACGCCGGTGCCGTATTCTGTTTATGATTGTTTTGTTGTGTTATTTTTTCTATTTTACTATTTTACCTTTTCATCATCTTTCAACTTTTAATAATGTTGCCGTAAATTGCATATTAAGAGTTGCGAACTGTATTTCAACCATGTAGTATTTTAAATACTAAAAAGTAATGTTTAAGTAAAATGTTACATATAGTTTTTTCTTTAAAAAAGTATTTGTATTCAGTACTTGGAATACATCAGAAAAGTATTTTACCCAGCACTGATTATAGATATACAGTCTGTTTCAAACGGTTAGGCGGAACTAAATGGGAATTTCGTTCTTTTAGGTTGTCACGAGAAGGAACCTTGCTTGGGCTATTTCATTTTTCATGTTGGAATGTCAAAATTTAAAATTCCAACAATGAAACCATGGAAACGAATGACATATGTCAAAATTTAATAATTTTTATTACTTATTTTATTGACAAAAAAATAAATAAATGGGAAATTTGTATTAAGAATGACACAAAAAATCAAAATATAAAGAAAATGACATTTTAAAATGATTTTAACCTTAACCAAAAAATGTTTAATGTAAGTATGATTTACAAAGCTTAAACAAAACGGTCAAAAAGCACGATTTAAACGATGAAAGTAACTAGATTGCAAAATCTAGTTCCGCCTAACCGTTTGGAACAGACTGTACATCTTTATAATTTGTCAGATAAATTTCAATTTACCATGGAATAAATGATGTAATATATGCCCGTTTTAAATTTCAAAACTGTCTGAAGCATTGCTATACAATATGTTCGAGAAAAAAGGGTGTCTAGATAGATTCATTTATTTTTATATTAACAAAAATGTCCACTTAACATTTTAAATTCAGGGCCTACTAAACTTTTTTTCGATCATATTGTATTTTAAATGTATGTAATTTAGAAACCTACTAATTATCTTATATATACTAATAAATTCAGTTTAATTTAATATAATTTATGAAATTTATTTTATTAAAATTTCCAGTTTACTGTATTAAAAAAATATATTTTTACTTTCAATTCTTATCGGCAAAACATTGATGAATGCAAACTGTACAATTCCTCGGGGCAACCCCCGTTTCCCCGCCTAAAGAGGTGTTGGCTTCATAACAACTCGTCCTCGTTTAGTCTCTATGTTATACAACCTCATTGGTAAACCCATTAGAGTATGAAAAAGAACTACACCATATGTCCTGTACTGCATACTCACCTTTGAACGGACTATAGAATTTGTACACCCATATTTTAAACAGGCCAGAAACTCATCAGTTATTTTTCAATTGTATATAAAAAATCCTTCGACCAATTTTCATATTAAACTACAGTAGTTTCAATCACATAAGATTGACAATATTCAGTCAACAATCAGCTGTTCAATGCACTACCTGTTTCCCGAAGGGCTTGATCTGTTAGGAGTTCTATCTCGTGCAGCAGTTGCTGGGTATCTGTGTCTATCGAGCCAGGAGGGGTGTCGCGTAATGGACTCTGTACTGGGTCCCATTCTAAAGAATCCGCAGATGAAACTCGAGACCAATCCGATATACTGCTTGGACCTGCCTGGCATGTCGTACTAGCATCACTCGCTGTTAATTCTGGTAGATTTTCTTCTGGTAATATTGCCCTGTAAATAAAAAATTAATGTGAATTGCGTTCACACATCTCTTTTTATATACCAGGTCTACAAGTATGAAATACGGATTTTATTCAAACTTGCCGCGCAAATAGAGTGTATAGTTCAAAGTTTCAACACATATGGCGTTTTGTTAAGTTATCATTAAGTGTCAAATGCGTATAGGTTATAATTTGAAAAGTGATCATATAGTTTTGTTTTACTGTGTTAAAAATGTCAAATTTTGTGCCAAATAAAGAGCATTCGCGGACAGTACTACTGTTTTGTTTTCATTTGAAAAAAACTGCTGCTGACTCATACCGACTGCATCGAGAAGCTTATGGTGAATATGCTCCATCGCAATATACGTGTGAACGATGGTTTCGGCGTTTCAAAAGTGGTGACTTTGATCTTACAGACAAAGAACATGGAAAACCTCCAAAAAAATATGAAGATACAAAATTGGAAACATTGCTACAGGAAGACGATAGTCAATCACAAAAACAACTAGTAGAGCAGTTAGGCGTTAGTCAACAAGCTGTTTCCAATCGCCTACGAGAGATGGGTAAGATCCAGAAAGTCGGCAGATGGGTTCCACATGCATTGAATGAGAGGCAGATGGAAAAACGCAAAAACACTTGTGAAATTTTGCTTGCACGATACAAAAGAAAGTCTTTTTTGCATCGTATCATTACTGGCGATGAAAAATGGATTTATTTTGAAAATCCCAAACGCAAAAAATCATGGGTAAACCCAGGCTCACCTTCCACATCAACTGCAAAACCGAATCGCTTTGGCAAAAAGACAATGCTCTGTACTTGGTGGGACCAAAAGGGTGTGGTCTATTATGAATTGTTAAAACCTGGTGAAACAGTTAATATCCAACGCTACCAACAACAACTGATCGAAATGAACCATTCGCTGCTCATAAAACGACCAGAATATGAAAGAAGACAGCACAAGGTAATCTTTCTTCACGAAAACGCTCCATCACATAAGGCAAAAGCAATTTGCAACACATTGGAGGCACTCAAGCGGGAAGTGCTACCCCATGCCGCTTACTCACCAGACTTGGCCCCTTCAGATTACCACTTGTTCGTTTCGATGGGTCACGCACTTGCCGAGCAGCACTTTTGTTCATATGAAAATGTGAAAGAATGGCTAGATGAATGGTTTGCGGGGAAAGGGGAAGAGCTCTACTGGCGAGGTATTCACAAATTGCCTGAAAGATGGGAAAAATGTATAACTTCTAATGGAGCATACTTTGAATAAATAAACTTTTACTGTTCTTTTGAGTTTATTGTGTTATATTTAAAAAAAAAAAAACGTATTTCATACTTGTAGACCTGGTATAATATCTAATTTTAAAAATAAATATTTTTTTTTACTTTTTCTGATTTCCCATTATACTGCCTTGTTTATTTCAATATCTTATTAACAAATTCTTTATTTTATTAAAAAAAAAAAAAAAAAATCACTTGCTAACCCAATTACTACGCTCATGCCTTAGTTGTAACTTATTTTAAATTTCCCGCTATAATTTATTTGTCGTCTGTAAATCGTACTATAGTGCGTTCGAAGGTGAGTTTGCAGTATAGCTCTTATGGCAAATGGGAGCGGTGTTGCCAAATGTTGTAAAAGTGTCAAATGTGTCAATTATAATAATATGAAAAACTCGTATTATTTACAAAAATCAACTCTTATAAAACTCAAAATAACACTCAACAAAAACAAATGGCCATTTGTAGAATACTGCGTCTTCACAGATCAGCGCGTTTTAGAGCTGGCAACGTCGACTAGCAAGAAAAGGATAGCGTCATTCTGTAAACCCATTAGAGAGTATGAAAAAGAACACCTCCATATGCCCTGTACTGCAAACTCACCTTTGAACGCACTATAGGTTCGCAGCGCTAACTACTTTCTTCTTATTTGAAATAGAGTATAGGCTATTCCTATTCCATAAGTTTTTTACAGATATAATTTTTGAAAACGCCTGCTATATAAAAATAATATGTATAAAAAATAATACAATCAAGTTTACATTGGTAACAAAAGATTCTTGACAGTACGACACAACACATCAATCAGAACACATTTAAAAAATATCACAAAATTCCAGTAATCAGATGGACTCAAATATATAGAATGCAACTGGAAACACAACCATCTTAAAGGTATTATATAAAATTAATATGTACAATAATATTTAATTAGGAAATGAAACGTGGTATAACAAAACTAAACAACTTGAAATTAAAGAACTACTAAGATCATTGAAATCAACAATGTTCATGCGTCTGATTAGGAGTTTTACGTTTGACTTATTAGTTAAGAACTAAATCGAAACCACCGTGAATACCATCGTCAGATACAGACTATATTTACCGCGAACGTTGTAAGGAATAATGCGCACTCGAGTGATGCGCTTCAATTTGTTAGAAAGCAACCGCAAACGAAAATATTAAATATCATTTTTCGCTTAGAATGAATTAATATAACGTACCATGAGCTAAGTGATGGGTCATGTATAGACACCGGTAAAGTCTCGTGTTCCCATTCTAAGTCCACTGAACTGACTGGAGTAGATGAAGTGGTTGGCTCAGCAGTCCTTGATAATAACGCTCTGACATCTAGACATTGTAGGGGGATATCACTTGGTTTACCTGACAAACTGTAACACATTTCAACATTATTAATTAATACTATACACTAAATCAGTGTTCTTGACGTAATCTACTCATACTATTTTGTATTAAGTGATGGGAAATATGTGTCTTCTGAATTTCTGGCAAAATTGTTAATTTGTTTAGTTAAGTTATTAATAAGATGCATCAACGCCTGGGAGTTACATTTGTTTTTAAGGAATCAACATTAAACAATAGGGGAAAATTTTTAAGATCGCAGCGCCGTATGCGGCAAACCTGGGACACTCGAAAGTGACATTGTAGTACAGGAAACGAAGCATTTTGGCTCGCAATTTTTTCGTCCAGCATGGAATTACGTGAAATTTTCACAGAAGGTAGGGAATAGCCCAAGGATCATGCCGGTGTACGCTAAAACCTTGGGGGTGGTTGCCACCCCATCTCGAGGGTGGAATTTTTTTACTACATTTTAACTATAGGAATCGATGGGAAAAGTAATTCTAAGAAAAAAATGTTCTTTACGTTTTCTTCGTAAAACTAATATTTTTTCAGTTATTCGCGGTTGAAAGTAACAGTTTTTCGACGAAAAAATGTTTTTAAAAAGTTTTTTGCGAATAACTCGAAAAATATGCATTTTATCAAAAAAACTATAGAAAGGAAAATTGTAGCTTTTAAAAAAACAAACAAAATCTTTTTTTTTTATTATATTTCTACGACCAATACGAACCGAGATACGGCATGTTAATGGTTAACTTTTTTTCGCCAAATGCATAATTTGAAAGATTCAAAGTCAAATAACAGGAAAAATTTGCATTTTTCGAGGAAAACTCATTGAATCTTTTTTAAAGTATTTAATTAGACCTTTCAAACAAAAAAAAAAGTCTCTAGCATAAAAATTAAGTGACTTATGATCAAAATAAGGTCGGTACCTACTTTTTTCTACGAAAAAATCAGTGAAAACAACCCCCTATTTACCCCCCTAATTAAGATTGATCCTCACCCTTCTGTGGTTCTCTTCATATATGTATTTTCAGTACACCGAAGAAGTTTGACCAATTTAAAATGCCTAATTTTAGAAAAATTGGAGTTTAAAGAAAAAACGATTTTTTACGATTTCGTATTTTTCACCCTTTTCTTCAAAATATCTCCGAAATTACTGGAGATACGAAAAAAATGATAGAGCACTAAATTGTAGCTTTTTTATGGTGGGTTGCTAATCTCTTACATTAAAAACTAAGCCCATTTAAAAACTAAGGGATCTTAAGGAATTTAATTTACATAGTCTTATAGCTCTTAAAAAGCCCTACAAAATTGTTTTTGAAAAAACTTTCTATCACTAAAAATGAAGGAGCTATGTTTAAAAAACCAATAAATTTTTTTTCGAAACATTCGAATAGCACGGTTCGGAGCGTAGTAATCTACATAACCAGTATTTTCAGCAGCAATACGTTACATGTTCCACTTTTTCCATTCAAACTGAAAGACAGAGAAGAAGAAACATCTGCTCATGTGTCTGCGTGTGTGAGTGTATATTTCATTGATTCCTCACCAGTGTATTCTAAAGTTCGAAAGAAATAGCACGTGCTCTGACAATTTTGTTAGAATTATTCAATTGTGTTAGTTATAGTTGTATTCTGAAGCATGAAACAATCATTATTCAACTAATCCAAACCAAATTTTACCCATCTTAAGGTTTACAACGTTATTTTATAATTTTTGACAATTAGGGGTAGTTTTCAACCTTAAAAAATAAACAGTGCCCATGAGCATGATATAAAATTTGAAGTAGAGGGTGAGACGAACCTAATTTCAAAGTTTGGTACAAATCGATGCAAGATGAAATCATTTTTTAAGATAAATACTTTTTTTTTTACATTAAGTTCCAACAAGGGTTGATTTTTAAGGGTTGAAACATTATGAAATTGTATTCTAAAGCATAAAACGATCCATATTTAGCTAATCCAAACCAAATTTTACACATATTAAGGTTTAAAATGTTATTTTATAATTTTTTACAATTAGGGGTAGTTTTCACCCTTAAAAAACAAAAAGCGTACAACGGCACAATGTAGAAAATGAACTAGAGGGTGAAATGAGCCTAATTCCAAATTTTTATCGATGATAATTAAATCGATGCTGGACGAAAAAATTGCGAGGTTTTGTCATTTTTGGAGCTTCATTTCCTGTACAATTGACAACTGCTACTCGTGTATTTGTTTACATGATGAAAATGAACACGTGTTGTATTTTTCCTGTTTTCCGAGCTTTTTTTAATTTAAAGGTAATCTACGATTTACAAGATATGTAATAATATACTATTCTAAAGAAATTTCAAAGAAATTTTTAGTTTTTCATTGTATTTTTAATTCTTTTTGACTGTCTGTCAATATAACAACAAAAATATGGTATTAGTAAAAATTAATATCTCTGCCTGAAAACGTAAAAGGGCCTTTTAATATATCAACTGATGATTTAGGCAAATTTTGGGTGGGATAAATGCTTTTTTAAATCTTTTCTTGGACCTAAAAAATCACTTTTCATAAAATGTAACTAGCAAACTTGCATGCATGGGCTTGAATTTTTTCCCATTTTTAGTTTTTGGATCCATAAAAACCTACGATCCACTTTCTCTCTGCCTCCAAACGTCGTTTCAATTGCTATTTTTTTCGATTTAGGTAAATTATGGAATGTTTAAGAAGGATTCTTCCTTATTCACGAATTACATTGCGGCACACAACAAAATAGATTGTTTTTTTCCATGATTCACAAAAATAAAACACAAACAACAAAAAAACACGTATTTCTCCATTGAACAAAACAAAACAATGTCACTTTCGTATCTTCCGCAAATTGCCACCAGATGTCAGGGCACTTAGGAAGTTTCCCCTATGAGCCTAAAATGTTGTAGAAAATAAGTTTTCTTTTTTTATTTTCGCGGCACACATCGAATCTCGCGTAACAAACTAGTGTGCCGCGTCACACAGTTTGACAGACAGTGCATTAACTAAAACCATAATAAGTTGTAATTTATAAATATTTTGTCTTACCTAGAATTCCCGATTTTCCTGTTTGAAGACCTATTAAGCCTGCTATATGACGAAGTTGGTGAAGCGTGCCATAAATCGTCAACTAATTCCAACACTGGCTTCTATATCACGGGAAAAACAAATAAAAGCATTACAGTCCTGTATTATGGTTAAACAGATAAGCTTGCCTACCACTCCAGATAAAGTATACTATTCGCACTACTAAATGTATTTACTTACTATAGACTATTTTTAAACTAGGAGGAGTAAATACAAGTCATATTTACACCGGTAACCAGACAACTGCCCTTGACCCCAACTGAGCTTTGAAAATAAATTTATTCAATATACTCCGGCATTGTACTATATTTTTCGAATAAAAGTCGTATATTTTATTTATTACTGTTTTAGACATAAAATTATCTATTATATTGAAAACTTGTAAATCGGGTCGTTTTCGCTGCTGATTTTTGCCACGAACAATACGTTGAATTGTTCTATATGGAACACTAGTTAATTCCGTAGTTCTAAGTATAGGTTTGTCATTACCTTCCGCAACTAACTTTTTATAAACGTTTAGTATCAGAACTTTGCAATCTTCTTACAAATAACATTTTTCTTTAGTAGCCACGTCCACATTTTCGCATTCCATGTCAACGTCCACATTTTCGCACTCCAAATCACCTTGCACAGATTCACTATTTTCACTACAGAAATTAGGAATTTTGTCAAAATCAAATGGTCGCCAAAGAGCTATGTTGTTAATGTATGCACGGTATGAACGTTGAAAATTAACTAACAAACAAGTATAACAACCTCTAAAATTTAGAAACAATAGAATTATAAATTTGGAAAATATCCTTAATAGTTTTTAAGAAACTTCAATTGAACTAGTGTTACATCTATTCGATTTAAATTTAAAATTCCCTTAATACCTCTTATATTCTTTTTACAGCAATAAGTCTTAAGATTACTGCCATAAACTCATTACTGATTTGTTAAGCTTCTTAACAAGAGTGGCAATTTCATTTTGGAAATACTATAATCAGATCAATTCTGTAAAAAATTACTGTGTAGTAACGTTACTACAAGATAAATATTATAAAAAGTATAATGACTTTCATTCATGATAGTAACTGACTGCTCATAGTGACAAATTTAGTTACAATGATCATAGTAACTGAGTTACAGAATTGATCTGAACAACTATTATAAAACTTATAATGACTATTATTTTGAGAACACAATCAGCTGACACGACAGTTATAACGGAGTAATGTTATTTTGGGCTGTAAAGACATCTGCTTCTCAACCAATCACAGGTATAGATTTTTGCGCAAACATTTAAAAACTCCTCCTTGTTTAAACATGAAAACTACCAGTAATATTCTAGAACATGGAGACGCAGTTTTGTTCAAAAACTAGCTTTCCTGTTCAAGAACTTTACGAATCAAATTAAAGAAAAATATTAATTTCAGCTACTGGAAAAGAAGAAGGTAAAAAATAAATAGATAGACGAACTGAAGTTGGTTTCAGATGGTATGAAAAATAAAAAGTGCGCATGTGCAATATTATAATATTGCATTTGTGCATATTTTCAATGAAGAACAAAACAAAGGCAATTTGACTACCTCAAGAACAATATTATTACAAAAACTTCGACAGGACAAATAAAATATTACAAACAAAATACATACTTCGGTGAATTTAAAAATATACTTGTTGAACTAAGAGTGAAATAAAATGCAGTAATAATTATTGATTGTAACTAAAAACAATAAAAATAATACTAACGATAAACTGTTTTACTGTGCAATTTTCTTCTATTGTGCATAAGTTAAAATTATAATAAATTTTTCACTTTTTTACATCTAAAAATGATAAACTGAACAGTGTAAAACCACAATAAAATTAGATTTTAAATTTTAAGAATATTATTTCTTAGAATACAAATTACCTTCTGCTTTTTATTTCTAGAAGTTTTCTTGGACAAAATTCTCGACATAAAACTACTTCTGTTCCATGAAAGCATTAAAATTAACAAGAAATATGAATTATTACAAAATCCTAATAAGAACTCTTAATAAAAATACATAAAATAAACAGGGGCACCAACTTATATAGAATCACTCGTAAAAATATTCGAAATGCGTAAATAATATTTGCAATTTACGAAACACAATAGGTCTGTTCTTTTCGCTATTTGGCGTCTACGGTTTACGGCGGCGTCAAAATTTTCTGTTCGTTTGAATTGACAATTTACTGAAAAGTCACTAGATTCTGTTATTTTTATTAAAACAACTGATGGCAGTAAGACGCCGCGTCAAGAAATCTTCTCATCTACTACAAGAAATTGTCAGCTACTTCTGAGCCAATAGAAACAAATCGGCAGTAAATTGAAAATAATTGAAAGCGTGTATTATATTTATGATGGACACTGTACACATGAATATACGATTGTAAAGTTAACAATTTTTTTGGGGTTAGAAGCCAAAATTAAGAGGGTAAGAATACACCATTTTTTAGAGGATTCAGAAGACAAAAATTTTTAGGGCGGGTCAGAAGCCAAAATTTTAAAAGGAGGTTAGAAGCCAACATTTTTAAGGAGTCAAAACTAATTAAGGGGGTTAGAATATAACATTTTTAAAGGGGGGGGTCTCAAGCCAACATTTTTAGGGGGGTCACAACAACATTCCCTCTAAGCTGCAGTGTCTTCATCCCTGCCGCGCAGTTAAAATATCAGTCGAGCACGTAATGCAAGTAATTGTTGCAAGTTTTTGGGCTTAAATTCCTATTGTTAATTACAACATTACTCTAAAATTCTGCCCACAAGAATTTTATAGCTGCTCAGTCAAATTTTTTAGCGCCCAGTGCCCATTCCGGCTTAGACGGAATATTGGTCACAAGACAACACTTTTTAGAGGGCTCAGAAGCCAAATTTTATTAGGGGTTCAAAAGCCAAAATTTTTTTAGGGGGGTAAAAATTCAACATTTTTTAAGAGAGGGGGAATTATTTTAGGAGGGTCAAAAGTCAAAATTTTTTAGGGGGGTCCGAAACCAAAAGTAATTAAGGGGGTTAGAATACAAAAAAATTTTAGGGGGTCCGAAGCCAACATTTTCTGGGGGGTCAAAAGCTAACACTTTTTTAGGGGGTCAAAAGTCAATATTTATGGGGGAATTATTTTAGGAGGGTCAGAAGTCAACATTTTTATGGGGGTCAGAAGCCAAAATTAATTAAGGGGGTTAAAATATAATTTTTTAGGGGGGTCACAAGCCAATATTTTTTGGGGTGCCCAGAAGCCAAAATATTTTTAGGAGGGCTCGGAAGCCAACTTTTTTCTTGGGGGTCACGTTCGATTACGAGCAAAAAGTGTCCCTGAATTTTTTTTTTTTAAACTCTCGGGAGCTGTAGACATTATGCCATACAAAATAATAATATACGTACGGAACCCTGGTTAATAACCATAGCAACATTGAATGCTCTATATTCAATAGCCAAAGCTGCTAAAGTCAACAAACAAAAGGAAAATATATCAGCACCTTAAAGGTAAACTGTATCAAGTCACATTTTTATCAGAAATGACATTTTAGTGCCAAGTGACTTAATACTTTATAGTCCATAGATTGGAAAATAATTTGGAACTATAGTTCTAGCCAGTTTCAGTATACGTTGCTTTAAAACTGTATCAAGTCGATCAACGCAAGGAAGTAAACAATCTTAAATCGTCTTTTCTGAGCTGTTTATCATTTGAGGGGTTCGGGAGTAAAATCTGGTATCTGACAATTTAATATTTTTGCAAGAGTCGACATTAAAACTTTGTAAAAATATTGCAAAAATGAGAACATGCAGATACCACATGTTACATGATACATCCAAGCTATCTATTGATATTTTTTGTAAATTTGAAGTGAAATCTACAGTCTGTTCCAAACGGTTAAGCGGAACTAAATTTTGCAATCTAGTTACTTTCATCGTTTAAATCGTGCTTTTCGACCGTTTTGTTTAAGCTTTGTAAATCATAATTACAATACACATTTTTTGTTAAGGTTAATATCATTTTAAATTGTCATTTTCTTTATATTTAGATTTTTTGTGTCATTCTTAATACAAATTTCCCATTTATTAATTTTTTTGTCATTAAAATACATTAAAAAAATAATTTAATTTTGACATAGGTCATTCGTTTCCATGGTTTCATTGTTGTAATTTTAAATTTTGACATTGCAACGTGAAAAATGAAATAACCCAAGCAAGGTCCCTTGTCGTGACAACCTAAAAGAACCAAATTCCCATCTAGTTCCGCCTAAGCATTTGAAACAGACTGTAGTTTATTATGACATTTACCATATTTTACATGCAGTAATTCAGTTTTGAAAAATATGTCAGTTACCAGGTTTTACACCCGAACCCTTCATTTGTGACTTAATACAAGTTACCTCTGAGGTGCAGATATATAAAATAGAAATACATTTTTTTATTGACCGTCAGTGTTTCGACCACATAGCCAACTACATAAAAATAATTATCGTACAATTACAAGAAAAAGAAAAAATATGAACACAAATAATAAAAAAATAAATAAATTTATTATTATTATTTATTATAATTTATAAAATTTCATATTTTAGTAATGACTTACCTCTTATTATCAGTGGTAATTGAGTTATCAGTCTGAAAAAATGAAATAATTAATCAAAAAATACTGAAAAAAAAATAAATTCTTTCGTAAATAAGCATATTGCATATTGCAGAGTGTTATGGGTTTAAACTGTTTATTGGGAAACTTAAAATATCTCTCTTATTATTGATTTAACAGAAAAACGTATATAACAAAAAATGTTTATAATAAGAAAACAGATCTTTTTTGTTGAATGCATTTTTTTCAATTGGATGAATATTATGGGAGTTACAGGGGTACACCTTAAAACTTAAATCTTACAAATTTCACTTATTATTTATCAAAAACGTATATAAGAAAATTTGTTTAGAATGAAGAAACATTTTTTTTCTCTTCAATACAGCTTAAAACTTTCTTCTGGAAACTACTTACCAAAAAAAATTATTAAATAAAAATTTTTTATAATAAAACAAATCTTTTTTCAATGCATTTTTTTAAACTAGATGAATATTTGGGGGGTTGACGGGGTCACACCTTAAAATTAAGCTTTTGAAATATCACCCTTATTATTGACTTGACAACAAAAACGTATATGGCAAAAATTGTTCATAATAATAAAACAAATTTTCTTTGTTCTGCGTAATTATTCATTTGGATCAGTATTAGGGGAGTTACAGGGGTACACCCTAAAACTGAAATCTTGAAAATTTCACTTAAATTTTTTTCAAATCTTTTCGAGATAGAGAACAATTTAAGAATTATTTTACAAGTTTTAGAAGCTTTCCGCAGTTATTCGTTTATACCCTATATTTGTTAAATCTAATTTACGGAACATAATATGGGTAATTTTAAATACTGACATCTTACCTCATCCACAAGGTAATTAAATTCATTATCGTTATAACTATTGCTTTGACTGCGGTAACGGCTACTGGAATTCTTCTGTAAAAAACAGCGTCCCATACAGCTGCCCATATTACTAGCAGCCCGATTGGGACCGCACAGTCCTTTTTCACCATCAGAATGTTTACTACAGCCTTGCACTTTACCATATGCTAAAATACTAAAAAAATATTCACAAACTTAAATAGACAATAGTATAAGTAAATTTACTTACTAAAAATATCGTTTATATACCACTATCTCTTGATGATTTTAATGAGAATGTTACAGATAAACTTCCTGACATATTAAGAGTTTGAGTATAACACTAAAATCTTTTAATATCTAAGATTTTGGTCATTTATTTGGGTTTTGTTGACTTTTTTTAACGAATGACATCTGTCTGGTGAATGACTCAACCTAGGCTAATCCATTTCAGATCGAATTACGATTAAAGTTTTGTCATAAAATGTTATGACTCATAAAAATAATGAAAAAGAATAATTTTTATTACAAAATAACAAATAATACAAACAAATATTGACTTTTTAGCGTATTTATTGTCACTTAGAAAGAATTTTAAATTATTTTACTTAAATTTGACAGCCAATGTCATTCAAACCAACTGCGTTACCGGCAGAGTGAAAACATTAAAATAAAAATTACACGATAAATAACATTTAATGACAGCAATAAAACCTACAAATTAATTAAGAAAAATATTCAATATTTTAACTATTTTTAATTCTTCACGTATTGTTTAAGAAATGCTGTAGAACCAATTTTAAACTTTTTTGACAGCTCATTTGTAAATTAATTGACAAAACTGCTTTACCGATAATTTGACAGCTGACAAATTTTGAAAGCTGAAAAATAACATGCCCGATTTAACCAACGTTTGTAAATAAAGTTTAAAATATAAAAATACAGTGTAAATATGTGGTACTTAACATCACGAAATGGTAAATTTCAAATATGATAAGTTTTTGGTTCATTTTATTTAATAAAACTCATTGTTTAGGTACTACTACGTATTTAGTTGGTAAAGACACTTTTTCTGTCGGCCGAAGAAACACTGATATTATTATACAAAAAGATGAATCGATTAGTAGATATCATGCTGAAATTACACTTCGGGTAAAATATTTAATAAATACAAACAAAAGACAACATTATAAACTGTATACCTATTATTGAATGTTTTAGGATGGTAAATTATTTATTATGGACCTGGGATCGAAGTATGGAACTTATTTGGGAACAGTAAAATTTCAAGCCGAACAGAAATATGAAATTAAAAATAATAACGAAGTTAAATTTGGCGCTTTAAACAGTATTTATCGGTAAGATTTTTTTTGTCTTTTTTTCTTGATAAGTGTTTTTATATCAATCTACTAATTACTGAATGTGTCGATTTCCATCGTATCAGAGCTGGAAATATTTGAAATAAAGTACTTGAAAAAATACTTCAATTATTTTTTGGGATTTGAAATTCTGTATTATACAAATACTTTTAAAAAATGCTCTTGATATTTGGATTTGCAAATATTGGCTCTGTGGTTCATTTATTTGATATTTGTTCATTGAAAACGTCACGTACCGATTTGAGTTAAATGAGTTAATAATGTTTAAGGTAAACTTAAAGAGATTCTTTACTTCACAAATTATTTTATTTGTATCTTCAGTAGATGAATAAAACTGTTTTATTCAACTACTGAAGATGGCTACTTCGTAGCCGAAATGTACGTATAGTAAAAATAAAATAATTTGTGAAGTAAAGAATCTCTTTAAGTTTACCTTATCCTAAACTTCACGTTAACTAAACAATTAATATCAATTAATATTTAATAATGTTTGTTTGCTAACACCAAACTTCAACGATTATTCATAGGTACTCTGAGATGGGTTAGACTCAACGGTGACCTTGAGTTCATCATTATTAAGCTTTGATTCTGGGCAACCACGTGGCTCATTTCTGAGGTCAAAGTTACCTGTACGAAATTTGGCGGACCAATTTGATATTGTCTGCTGCGTAGTAACACTAGAGCCAAATACACTATTAATGTTTCGCGCGGTCTACGATGCCGGTCTACGACGTAAGAACTAATACTTCATAATAGTGCGAATTTCCTACTGTTCCATTTTCAACAAAATTAATTTTAAAAAAAAGTTTGGTTAAACTAGGGACCAAAAGTTTTTAATATTTTTTAGAGCATACAATGATTTCTTTAAACAGGCGAGATATGTAAGTATCCCACAAAAAAAAAAGAGAACGGTAAAATATTAAGCCTATATCAAATAATAACCTTGCCTTAAAATTGGCAATATTATTAACTACAAGTTTTATCCTTGATGACCTGATACTTTCATTTGTTTTTGGGAAAACTGCCATATACAATAGGGGATAGGCATGATTTTTTTTTATTATATTCCTCTTGTTAAATATAAACATAAAAAACAGTTTTTTTTTTTTTTTGTAATTTGAAGGCTTAAAAAAATCATAAATGTATGTAGCGCGCGAAAACGACGTGTGACGTCATACCCCTTCTAACTGACGTATGACACTACTAGCTTACCGGCGTACATAGTCTGTTCTGAACTTATTTGTTTGTATAACTTTCATAGGTTATGTAAAGTTAGAGTGATTTTAGTTAAAATAAAGTTTAATTCTATAAAAACAATTTATACATGTTTACCAAATTAAATTTTATATTAAAATAGATAACTTATATTGCAGTATTTCTATTATGCCTCTAACGTTTTGTAACTTCATGTAAACAATGTAGTAAAATTCTGACATCTAAATTACATAAATATTTACATTTTACAGAGTTGCAGCGTTTGTTTACATAAAGTTATAGAATATAAAATAAAAATTACTTTGACACCACGTATTTCCTCAGCACTGTAGCGTTCATTATTTTTCATATATTCCATGAGCATAAATGCATCAATGTTGGGTAAATTATCACTCTGAGCCCTAACAAAATCTTTATCTGCCATTTTAATAATAAATGCGTGAAAAATTGCTTAAAAACAAATACAAAACTCTCGAACAATACAATACACACACGTGTAAAGATTATGTTGTAGCTGTATCTGTGATGTGAAACCCCTATCGTTTGACGTCATACTCAGTCGTTTTACTCGGCAACCTTCGCTCCGTGGTCGGCTTATTTCAAATTTACAATATTTTAATTCAAAAATTTGGCTATAATATTAATTAAAATGTAATTTTTGTTTTGTTAGGTGACATAACTAACATTAACATATCAAAATAATGTAGTTTTAAGGAAATACAAATTTTATGCGTATCCCCTATTATTTTATTTATTATTTGTTTTAGGTTTACTGAATTCCCAATATATATATACCGATCTAATATAGATCTCGAACAAAAAAATATTCTAGTAAAACATATGAATTATTTAAATGGCACTGTATTAAAAGAATGGTCCTCTTTATGCACTCATCTTGTGACCAGCCCCGTCAAACTAACTAGTAAAGTACTATGTGCTTTAGTAGATGGAAAACCCATAGTAAATATAGCTTTTTGGGATGAGTTTGTAAAAGCTGTAGACGGAAATTTGAAATTACCAAACCCTGCAGAATATTTACCATCACTAAATGAAGCACTATTAAGTACAAATGTGCCTCTAGTATATAAACCAGAGAGAAAAACTTTATTTCAGGGAAAAGTGTTTACTTTTTTCTCCAATAAAATTATGCAGGGAATTCAAGATGTTATTCATATTGCAGGTAATGTATATTTCTGTATAACAAAATAATTGATGTGAAGTGTGAATTTTCACACATTGCAGGATTTCGCAGGTATATAATAAGTGAAGGCGGCATGCTAAGTGTGTAGGACAAATTTTTTGTAGTAATCACGGCAAAATGAACGAAGTTAAAATCATTTGTTTTTGTATGCTACAACATTATTATTATTATTATTATTACAAAAACAAATGATTTTAACTTGAGTTAGAGATAATTCTTACGGTAGCAACCCGCCATCTGGAATTTATATTAAAACAATTAAAAGTTGAACAGTATAATAAATAAAATATACATTAGCTTACTAAATTAATTGGCAACAAGGGCCCACCTTTTTCTTTCTCTTTATCAAAGTATGAAATTAAATTTGAAATAATTAATTTCAACTGTCGAGATAGCAGTTTTGGCATGTTGAATAATTATGTATATCGAAGGACTTGTTCCGAAAAACTTGTATCGAAATGAAATGAAAATATAAGAATAAGAAAAGAATATAAACAAATGAACTATTCTAATAGGCAAAATAGTCCTAAAAAGGACTGATGCAATCCAAAAATATAATCAAAGAAAAGAAAATAGAAATTAGTTGAATATAACCTAAAAAGTTATGCGCTACACACTTATAAAATGTAACCATAGTTAATTGTAGCGATACCAATACAAATGTCCCTACATTAAATAAAAACTTTTAAAATTTGTAAATCTTCAAAATAATAATAATAATAATAAGTTTATTGACCCAATTACAGACTCAGTGTTTTAAGTCAGTCGATATTACAATATATTAATTTAGTCTATTAAACTTTACAGATCAGAAATTACATTGACAACATTAAAGACACATTGAAAGATTTGTACTTTTTATAACTTTACAAAACTGTGACGTAAGTATTCCTCTATGGAGTAAAAAGGATTTTTAATAAAATAGTCCTTCATGACATTTTTGAATTTGTTGAAGGCCAATTGTTTGATGTTAACCGGTACTTTATTCATAAATTTAATTGAGTAGTAGTTAACAGCATTTCTTGATTTCGTCAGTCTCAAGAAATTGGGATAAATATTTGACTTGTTTCTTGTGTTGTAATCATGAACTTCTGAGAAGGTAGTAAGTCCAGTTTTATTTTTATGCATATATAAGAGGGTATAATATATGTAGATAGATGGTAGGGTCATAATTTTTAAGGTTTTAAATGAGTTTCTACAGTAAAATGACCATCAAACACAAACTAAATATGACTTCAAAAGGTATGTTTTAGTAAAATAAAAGAATGAAGAGCAATATTAGTGTATAATTCACAAGCAAAAAAAAAAACGATTTAGTTATTTTTTCCCCACTAAGTTTGTCGTTGAGGTTATGACGCAAAATGACGAACTGCGCTGTTTCAACGACTGGACTTTAGTCATCTATCAACGTATGTAAACAGTATTGGTTTATAAACAATTTTTGGTCAAATTTATGTTTTCTAGTTGCTTGTAAATGAATATTTTCAGAGGTTATAATGTTGGTGCTAGATTATACTCACAGAGATAATAAAATATTATACTTTGAACTTAAACATTTATTTGAGTACTTAATATCTACACATTTTTCTAGAAGTTTTATAGAAAGAGAACTGGTAATTTATTCTTCAATAGAAAACTGTCAAATATTTGCAAACTGACACATTTATGGAACATCCACATGAAATAATTAAAGGGTTTTAATTATATTAACAATAGTTTAGTCAACATTAAACGATTTTTTGCACATGTGAGACAGGGAAAATGAAAAATTCAACGTTAAAAGCTTGTTTCAAAACATCTGAACAGTAGAAATTCCCATCAATAAATAGAAACAAAATTTTAGAATCATTAATAATCTTTCTTCTTCACTTGTAGCAAAACATAAGTATAAATGGTGCATCTATTAACTTTTCACGCATTTTTCTCGTTAGTATTAAAATTAAATGAAGAACTAATTGTCATACACTACAATTTTTTTAATAAAATTCGTCTAATATTAGATTTTCTTCCTGTGAATGACAACCATAGACACAACAAAGAGTATTTAATCTTTTTTTCTTAAATTTATCACTTTATTCGTTGTAAAAACGGAGAGAGAATGGACAGAAACAAAAAAACACATGGTGGACTATACGTAAACAATGACAGTATACTTTTTAGAAGTGTTCGCTGTATTGCCGCTAGAGGGATACGCGTTGAGTCACCAATAGTAAATATATATAAATGCTTTATACGGTTTTCATACATTTATATAATTTAGCATCTATGAATGCGACGAAAAACGGAATGTTCTATTTCAGATATAAAATTGGTAGGTCGGAATATATTGATATTTTTGAGGATTATCTCTATCTACAATAGGGGATAGGCATGATTTTTAAATTTTTTTTTATTATATTTCTCTTGTTGCATATAAACATAAAAAACAGTTTTTATTTTATTTTTTTTTTAATTTGAAGGCTTAAAAAAATCATAAATGTATGTAGCGCGCGAAAACGACGTGTGACGTCATACCCCTTCTAACTGACGCATGACACTACTAGCTTACCCAGCATACATAGTCTGTTCTGAACTTATTTGTTTGTATAACTTTTATAGGTTATGTAAAGTTAGAGTGATTTTAATTAAAATAAAGTTTAATTCTATAAAAACAATTTATACATGTTTACCGAATTAAATTTTATATTAAAATATTTAAAATATGGAAGATCCAGGCCCCAGTACTTCGAAACATTATCGAAAATATTGTTCAGTACCGATGTGCACAATTAGTTCAACTAGAAATCCAAAAAAACAATTTATATCATTACCTGATGGCGAAAAACAACAGAAAAGGCGAAATTTGTGGCTGAAAGCTATGAGGCGAAATAAAACCGATATTTCAGAAAAAAGTAAACTTTATGTTGTGTGCATAAATGCATCAATGTTGGGTAAATTATCACTCTGAGCCCTAACAAAATTTTTATCTGCCATTTTAATAATAAATGCGTGAAAAATTGTTTAAAAACAAATACAAAACTCTCTAACAATACAATACACACACGTGTAAAGATTATGTTGTCGCTGTATGTGTGACGTGAAACCCCTATCGTTTGACGTCATACTCAGTCGTTTTTATTCGGCAACCTTCGGGGCGTGGTCGGCTTATTTCAAATTTACAATATTTTAATTACAAAATTTGGCTATAATATTAATTAAAATGTGATTTTTGTTTTGTTAGGTGACATAACTAACATTAACATATCAAAATAATGTAGTTTTAAGGAAATACAAATGTTATGCGTATCCCCTATTTGTTATCATTTACTACATACCTATAAAACCCTGAAATATGTGATATTTCACACTGTACATCTATTTTTTCATGCCTCACTCCTTCCTAAAATTTTCCTGTCCGCCATTGGGTCCAAAAAGTCTATTTCAAAATATTTCCTTTTAAAATTTTAGGTGGCAAAGCAATTTTATGGAAGAAAAATGCTGATTTAAACCTCGATTTATTGGAGAACACAAATCCAGAATACATAATAATTCAAGATTACGATAAAGAATTTGAATCTGAGTCCGCAGCTTATCAAAACTACAACAATATCATTACTCATTTACGTAGTATTGGCAAAAGAGCGATACCATCCCTAGAAATACCTCTTGCAATGTTATTTTGTTCCTGCGAAAAAAATTGCAATCCTAATTTTGATAAAATAAAAACATTAGTATCAGCCGAAAGACCAATTTTTACACAATCACAAGTATTAGCCCCGGAGAGTGAATATGTAACACCAAAAATTGTAACGAGTACACAGAAAAGCATTAGTGAAACACCTATGGAAAGTACAAATTTGTCACCACTTAAAAACATTAGTCAAGAACAAACACAAAATAAAGAAATTGATGATAGTATGGAAGTTTTTGAAAGTGAGAATAAAATTGAATCTGAAAAACAGAAACAAATGAAGACAGTGGATAAGTTAAAAAAAAATATGGGATCTTCTAAAAGTACGGGTGATATTGAAGTTGCTTCTTGTAGTAAGAAGAGATCATCAGATGAAACAGACGCAACTGTTGTTTCCAAGAGGTTTAAAGAAACAATAGAAACTCTTCCTGAGAAGGAAACTATGGTGGATAACATAAAAGTGAATCCATTCTCATCATTTAAGTAAGTAAACCAATTATAAAATAATAAGAACAAGAGCTAAAGTTTGAGCCAGAGACTTGGTAGATATTTATCATTTAAGAAAATAATCTATATATTTTATTGTTTATTGTTTCCTTTCAACAGGGTATAACCCCATACAATTCGCGACTGCAAATAACAGTGAGACGCCTGGTGGTGACTGGCTAAATTAAACAGAAGCGTATATTTGGATAATATTTGTAGCGTGTTGTGCTGCAGTTTATGTGAATTAAGAAGTATTTTAAAATATAGTGACTTAAATACAATGCTTTTTTGCCGAAATATTGTTTGAACAGATAAATATTAAGAAAAAACTTCTGACATATACGCTTCTCGGCCGCCATTAGCTGTTGTAGGCAGCGCCGCCAACGTTAGTTTCAGTCGCGAATAGTATATAAATTTACATGAAAGTGTGCTGTTTGCACAAAGAAAAAAGTTCAACTATGAACTCCGCAACATAGATATATATACATAATCTTAATTTACAGTGTGTTTTTGTACTTTAAATTATAATTAATTAAATTTCTTTGCTTATGCGTACTTTAGCATACAAAGTGATTTTTTCTTAATATTATCGGAAGTGAAGTTAAAGATATCGAACCTGTTTACATTTTCATTACAAATTTTAGACAATCTCATAATTATTGTTTGATTTTGGCCAACTTGTAAGGTTGGATAATAAAATGGATAGTGGTTCGTTCTCAATATTCTTGATGGCACATTAAATCTTAATTTATTAAGTAACTCACTACAATTTATTTGATTATTAATTTTTTTTGATGCAAAGAGTAAGTCCGCCCTTTCTCTTGCCGATTCCAGTGTGGAAATTTAAAATTTTAAGTAGGTTTGAGAAAAATCGTGATTGTCGAATCCCATCGGGTTTCCAGTTCTAAAGGCCGCATATCTTAAATATAACGTATTAATTGATTCTAATTTTTTTTCTTGTTCCTTAGTAACTGGTCTCCAGATAGTGGAAGCATACATCAGCTTAGAATAGATGAAAGAGAAATATAACGTTCTGAAAGTGTGAATAGTCTTGAATTTTGTTGAAAATCTCTTTATAAAGTAAATTTTTTTCCTGACTTTAATATCGAGGTATTCGATGTGGTTTTTGAAGGTCATTTTAGAGTAAAAAATTACTCCAAGGTCCTTACAATGATCGACCGAATTTAAAGCTGCGCCTTTCAAGAAATACAAATTAGGTGGCGAATGAGGTCTACCGAAACGTCACACCACAGCATCAACGAATCAATGTCCCGTTGAAGTAACTGAGTGTCTGAGGGATCTCTAATCACTCTAAAGAGTTTCGTATAATTAGCAAACAATAAAATTTCGCTCGAAAAGATGGATTGTGTTATGTCGTTAATGAAAATTAGGAATAGTAATGGGCCTAAACGTGTTCCCTGTCCAACACCTGAGACTACATTAATTATTTCTGATACTACATCATAAACTTTTACCAATTGTTTTCGTCCTTTCAGGTACGACCGAAACCATTTCAGTAAGCTACCCACAATTCCGTACGCCTCTAGCTTTCGTAACAGCAGATCCAAATTTACCACATCGAATGCACAAGTGAAATCTGTATAAATAGAGTCTACCCTTTCTTATTTAGATAAATATTAGAATAAATACAAAAAAAAGTTGGTTTAAGTAATAACAAAGCCAAAATTTTACTGATATATTATATTTTAAGAACAACTTTATTATTTTGATAAAAAGAAAATATTTTTGTCGATTCATTAAAAAAATATATATAGTATTTGTAAAAATGTTCTCATTACACTGTTCATAAACATAGCAGTACACTTCATAAAATAAACTCATTTTAGTATTAAATATTCTTTATTATTTCTGTAGTATATGGTTCCATGACCTTTTTTCGTATTACTTCTACACATCTTCGTGGCATAGAACCAGTTAGCTATGGCATTTCTTTAAGGGAATAGATTTCCAAGCTGTTTCAATTTCTCCTCATAATTCTTCTTTGTTAGCAGGTTTTGAAAAAGATATTTTAATTTTTGCATTAGCCCACAAGTTCACTATTGGACTTAAGTCCGGAAATTGAGCTGGCCAACCCATAACAGTAACCCTATTTTCTTTAATTCAATTTTTTGCTTTGCGTGAAATCTACTTTAGATCATTATATTGCATAAATATCCATTTTAAAGGCATTTCCTTCTCTGCAAAGAGAAGCATGACACTGCAAGATTGTCATCTGACACTACCGATAGAGGCACCACTGCGTTGTACATCATGGCTGACGCAGATAGGATATTTTTGACAGGTTCCATGGTATTTTCATGTGATATTTATTGAAATTAATTTATTATTCAATATGAGGGTTTCGTTAAATGAAATTTTCCGTTTTCTCAGTACCCAAGTAACCTCTAGGGTTATAATTGAAGGTAATAAGGCTTTTTTGCCACGTTTCGGAACACGATGAAAACTTAGGTCTCTATCACGACCTGCTTTTGCATTGCAAAGATAAACACAACGATTCACGTTGCATTTAATTTTTCTTGCAGTTTTAAAGAAATTTTTTAAAAACTCGCTATGAAAACAACAGTAAACAAACTCGACTATCCTACACCTGTCAGTTTCTCAAAATCTCACTAGAGGCGCTTCAGTTATTGTCAGTTGACAATACTGACATAAACATTCGCGTCCATTATATCTTTAATCCAGAAAATAGGGCCCACTCCGTTCCAAGAAAAATATCCCCATGCCATAACACTACAGCCGCCATGTTTTATTGTCGTTGTAGTGTACTTAGGATTATACCTCGTGCATGCTTTTGGCAGATACCAGGATTAAATAAAACAATTTTTGTTTCATCAGACCAAAGAATATTGCATCTTTTTGACCCGGCCAAAGTTGGTGTTCTTTGGCAAATTGAATTCTATTTTCCCGTTGTCTCTTGTTTAACAGCGGAGTTTTTATTGGTCTTCTGGTTTCAGATTTGCTTTTATAAGGCGTTTTCTTACAGTTGATGCAGAAATTGGCAGGTCTAATTCGTTTTTTATTTGTGTAGAAGTAAGAAAAGGGTTTAACTATTGTCGTTAACAGTTTATTTTAGAGATATTTTGTTTCTTTTTTTATTGTTTTCAAAGCTTGCTACGTTCAACTTTGTAAAACTTATGTTGATTATTATTTTGTAAATAAATGGTCGCCATTTTGAAATGGTTAACATAAAAATATGACTTTTTGGTGTCATTGTAAAGCTAATTTAATGTACTTTTAGGAAAAAAATATAAAATTATCGATTCCCTATGCTAGATCAAAAGTTGACATAATTTCCGGTGAAACCGGAAGTGCCTCAGAATTCTTATAGTAACCTTTAGATGGGCCTTTTTGTCTAGTTTAACTTTTGTTCTGAAGATTTTTTGTATCTTTTGCAAATAAAGGACATTTTCGGGGTGCCCCGTTTCAAACAAACACCCTGTATACTATAAATGTAATGCAACTACATAAATAAATAACTTTGGACAATGTTTACAATATCCCCCTTCAAACTCTATACAGATGGCAGCACATAACGACTACACTAAATAATTCAAGAATTGTCAGTGGCTCTAAAACAATGGTTTCTGGAAGCGAGCTAACCATCTTCTAGTTTAATGACAAAACGCTATCTTAGGTTAGGTTAGTAAGTGTTTGGTTAGAAGAAGCCGAGCGAAGCGAGCTACCCATCTTCTAGTTTAATGGCATAAATAAAAGTTCTGCACAGTCTCACCTGTGTCATCTCTGTATATTGAACAAATGACGTGTGTGACGCATGCACAATGTGTAGTGGGATGTTATAAATCTACACCATAACTTAATTATAAATAAATAAAATAAATACAGTATACCATTTGCATTAAACCACTGCTATTTTCACGCACATGACTGTATATATACAGAGTGTTTATTTGATACGCCGCACCTCGAATAATTCCTTTATTTTAAGGGAATCGGTACTTAATTTTTTTTTTTTTCCTTAAAAGTACTTTAAATCATCTTTACAAGGATATCAAAATATCATACTTTAATTTTAAGATAAACTCTTCTTATGGCCATTTGCCTATAGGGATTTGCAGCTAAGCACCCTACCATCTGGTGAGCGTTTCATGAACTTGTGTACATCATATAACATTTCGTTTTGTGTATTGGTTTTGTATGAAGTTTGTTTTTAAAGTTTTATTATAATCATTGAAAAATGTATAATACATATTGTTGTGTGCCTATGTGCAATTCATTGAAAAGAAGAAACCCGGAAATATCGTTTCATTTGTTTCCACTAATATCAGACACCGTACGGTTCGAAACAAAATTGGGAAAGCAAGAGGTTAGGAATCGTCGGGATGTTTAGATAAACAATTTAAAAATTGGAAAAAAAGTGAGCCCTTGTATCAAAGTTTGCTCATTACATTTTAATGATAGTGACTACAAAAAATATTTTCAATTTTGTATTTATTATCGCATATCTTGAAAATTCCTGTTATTGTGTGTGGGTTTGTAATGCACAAGTTTGTAGGCCTAATGCATAAATCTTTATGAACTCTCTGTTTTTTTCAGTGACGACACACAATATTATATGCCCAGCATTGTAGATTTCTACCCCTTGGTAAACAACACGGGAATTATTATTTCCCCCAATATAGTTAAAATAATCGACAATGGAAAAACGCCATAACTTAAAACCAGATCACAAAATGTAGTATTTTAGATGTTTACAAGTAATGTCACTTCACAAAATCAGAAAATCCCAAACAATTATTTATTTTTTGTCGTTTTTTGATACACTTTTCGCTATTATTTACTAGTAAATGTCAAGTGGTATCTGATTTAGAATGGTTTCAAAAAAATCCGCGTGGCGCTACGATCTTAAAATTTTTCCCCTATACTGATATATTGCTGAACTAATTTGTTATTAATATTTTATATTTTCAGGCCTAAAAAACGTCAAGAAAAACCTCAAATGTCAGGATCAGAGACAGAAGCTAGTTCGGTAACTATAAACTTCATTTTATACAATTTCTAATTTCATATACATTTTGTAATTTTCAGTGTGATTCAAAATCTATTGTTGTCAATCCATTTACCAAAAAACGAAAGGCACAATCTGATTTATTGGTATCTGCACTTACAGATGTCATGAAAAGGCCAGCAAAAAAAGAAAAAATTGTCCATGAAGAATCATCCTTTAACCCAAAAGATGTTTTATCAAGTACAAGAGTTGACGAATTTACTAACGAGAAAGAAAATATATCTACAGTAACTTGTAAAACTGAAAAAAATAGTACAGATACATCTGTTATAGTTCCAGTAACTGGTTGGATATCTAAGAAAAATTGTAGTTTGAAAAAAAGTAATGTTAGTGTTGCCAACTCGACAGACAATAAAGAAAACAATGAAGAAACAGTGAAATGGATGGAGTCATTTACTAATAAGATTATTGTTGAATTTAAGAAATTGGAAGTTGAAAAACCAAAAAATTTTGAAGTTACCACAAATGGGGGTAAAAATTTTAAGAAATTTAGAAAGGTAAATCAATTATAATAATAATAATAAACATTTATTTAACTTCAAAAGATACAAGTCAGAAAAAGGAATAGGTTTAAAGAAATAGGAATAAATGGCACCCACATTAAAATTATGAAACCACCGGGATTTATATTATCTGTCTCATTTTGTAATACGTAACTGACAGGAAAAGTTCATTTTTTATGTTGTATATTCGCGACTGCAAATAACAGTGAGACATCTGGTGGTGACTGGCTAAATTAAACAGAAGCGTATATTTGGATAATATTTGTAGCGTGTTATGCTGCAGTTTATGTGAATTAAGAAGTATTTTAAAATATAATGACTTAAATACAGTGCTTTTTTGCCGAAATATTGTTTGAACAGATAAATATTAAGAAAAAACTTCTGACATATACGCTTCTCGTCCGCCATCAGCTGTTGTACGCAGCGACGTTAGTTTCAGTCGCGAATTGACAATACATTTATAATATTATCATAGTATTGGTTCACACGGATACGCCAAAGTCTGTTTACACCATAACAGTCACCAAAGTAACCAGATCTAGTTTCGTATTACAAATTGAGACGGATTATACTAGGTATAGATTCAAAAATTGTCCTGGCTAATTGCCACAGCAGCAAAGGCCATTAAAATAAAATAAAAAAATAAATAAAAAATTTAATTTAAAAAAAAAAGTTTTAAAATCGGTCTAGCCGTTCTCGAGAAAATAATTTTTAAATTACCTATACAATACCTCTTAAAAAGCTACATATACCGAAATAGGTGTACCAAATATTTTTTTTTAAATCGGTCCAACCATTTTCATAATATTGGACGTATATCATTTATTTATTCAGAAATCACTCTTACGGCAGTATAATGTGTAAGAAAGAGAACAATAGCGACTTTAATAATAATAATAATAATATTTATTCATGTTAACAATAAATTATAATATTTTACAATATTTTACAAACTTTACAGTGTTGTAGAAAAAGAAAGTACATAAGAGCTATGTCGTTGATGAATCGTACAGTCTGTTTCAAACGATTAGGCGGAACTACAGTCTGTTTCAAACGCTTAGGCGGAACTAAATGGGAATTTCGTTCTTTTAGGTTGTCACGACAAGGGACCTTGCTTGGGTGGTTTCATTTTTCAAGTTGGAATGTCAAAATTTAAAATTACAACAATGAAACCATGGAAACGAATGACCTATGTCAAAATTAAATTATTTTTTTATATATTTTATACAATGTTCCATTACTCGACGAAAGTAACCGCGGTTGAAGTTTCCCGTTCCGAAAGTGTACGACATTAACCTTTTCAGGAAAATTGTTAGGTTTCGGAACGCGGTTACTGAAAATTTTGGTTACTTTTTTGTAACCAAACTAACCGTACAAATATCGCGGTTAGTGTGGTTATTTCCTCCCACTACAAACTTCAGATCTAATTTAAACTACAAAAGGCGGGAATTTCAAAACAATTACAATAAGGCGAGAGTTAAGTAGCGGGAATTAATCGTTTCTTTGTAGTGCAAGTAGTAAATTATAATATTATTTTACTATAGTGCATAACTAAAACAGTAAGAATGAGTGTAAGTTACTGATTTTTAGTAATATTGATCGATGTCGTGAAAAATAATATCGGGAAAAATCATATATGTTCTTATATAATGTGCTATTGTAAACAAGTACTAATAAAACAAATATTTTTATTAATAAGTTTGTAAGAGAATATTTATAACCTATAACGTCCATAAAATGACAGTTCAGTTGTCTGTTTTATCAACTGAGGTGTGACTACCGTTCCGTTACTAAAATGCGTTTTCAGGTAACCACTGGGTAACCACAACTTACCACGACTTTACCGCAACCGCGACCGCGGTAGTTAGGTGTGCAGTTACGGAACATTATATTAATGACAAAAAAATAAATAAATGGGAAATTTGTATTAAGAATGACACAAAAAATCAAAATATAAAGAAAATGACATTTTAAAATGATATTAACCTTAACCAAAAATGTTTATTGTAAGTATGATTTACAAAGCTTAAACAAAACGGTCGAAAAGCACGATTTAAACGATGAAAGTAACTAGATTGCAAAATTTAGTTCCGCTTAACCGTTTGGAACAGACTGTAGATTTTGCAATTTAGTTACTTTCATCGCTTAAATCGTGCTTTTCGGCCGTTTTGTTTAAGCTTTGTAAATCATACTTACAATAAACATTTTTTGGATAAGGTTAATATCATTTTAAAATGACATTTTCTTTAAATTTTGATTTTTTGTGTAATTCTTAATACAAATTTCCCATTTAAAGTCTGTTCCAAATGGTTAGGCGGAACTAGATTTTGCAATCTAGTTACTTTCATCGTTTAAATCGTGCCTTTCGGCCGTTTTGTTTAAGCTTTGTAAATCATACTTACAATAAACATTTTTTGGTTAAGGTTAATATCATTTTAAAATGTCATTTTCTTTATATTTTGATTTTTTGTGTCATTTAAATACAAATTTCCCATTTATTTATTTTTTTGTCATTAAAATATCTAAAAAAAATATTTAATTTTGACATATGTCATTCGTTTCCATGGTTTCATTGTTGGAATTTTAAATTTTGACATCCCAATGAGAAAAATGAAATAACACAAGCAAGGTCCCTTCTCGTGACAACCTAAAAGAACTAAATTCCCATTTAGTTCCGCCTAACCGTTTGGAACAGACTGTATTTATTTATTTGTCATTAAAATATATAAAAAAATAATTTAATTTTGACATAGGTCATTCGTTTCCATGGTTTCATTGTTGTAATTTTAAATTTTGACATTCCAACGTGAAAAATGAAATAACCCAAGAAAGGTCCCTGGTCGTGACAACCTAAAAGAACGAAATTCCCATTTAGTTCCGCCTAAGCGTTTGAAACAGACTGTAAGGTTATAAATGTGATATTCTATCTCTTTCTAGCACATAAAAATTAGAAAGAGACCAAAGCTAATTTCAATTATTTTATTACCAACTTGCACAATTTTCAGCTGTCTTCAATTAAACAGTGTTTAGTTTAGATATTGTTTAAAAAATAAGTACTATGTTTCTGAATACATAAATAAATTAAACACTGTCTAAATTTTAAAGTGTTTAAAATGTTGTCTCTGAATAGCCGTGTAAGTGTTTACATACAGAGTGATTATTTAATGGCGAGACGACGTCACTGGAAGTTTTAATAATTTGCCGTTTCATACACATCGTAACAGGCGATTATGCGTGCATTTTTTTCTTCATAATCAAATTTTAGGTTATTATGTCATAGTATTCACCAGTATTTCTGCTAGGAGGCACGTAAAATTCAGTGACGTCGTCTCGCCATTAAATAATCACACTGTATTATAATCATTGTTTATTTATATGAAATTTAAGACAACTGCAATATTTACATTCGGCCTTAAATAAATACGAGTCGTAGATAATAAGACCTTAATTTTTAAAGTATGGTAAAAAAAAGTACGTCTAATTTTTTTACTACATTTTTTCAGGTTGCCCCAAGACATTATCAAACCTACATAGTGCCAAAAACATCTTACACTGTCGTTATTTGTGGTAAGGAAGATATACGAACTTTTAGCGATGACGAAGACGACGGAAATTTAAGCGACTACGACGATAACAATACCCGAAATGCCCGAAATATATTCCATAATATAAACAAAACTACGAACTCAACAACATCAACTAAAAAATTTAATTTCGGTGCAGAAGGAACAAGGAAAAAGGCACGATAAAAAAATTGATGAGAAACGCTAAAGCCTGGAACAGAATGCACAGCGTGCTACGCCGTCAGCGCGCCATGATTTGCGACAGCGTTGCGTTAGCGCCGTTGAGAATTTTCGCCTGCACACAATGCAATAATTTTTAACGCCGTCAAAGTGTCACGTGACAACCTATATCTGTGTTTATACGTGCGCTTTCTTTTATTAAAAGTATAATGGATGATGAAGACTTGTGTGTGATTTATGTTCTATGCAAGTTATTTATAAATACAAACACTTTACCATTCAGTAAAAACTGAGGTTAGGTGTTCTACGTCAACGTTCAACGGCGTCAAAAGTTGGAAGTTGACGAACATCAACGGCGTTCGAACGCCGCTAGGACGTTACTCATTCTGTGCACTTGCGTACGACAGCTTGGTTTTAACTTTCTTCTGACAGATAGCGCCGTCCGAACGCCGTAGAACTCGTTGCATTCTGTTCCCCACTTAAGGACTTATACATTGTTGCTAGTTATTTTATCAGCTTTTCTCTCCATCTGTTCTAATGTCTTTCCACAGGTCGAAGGATGTTCAGTCTTACTGCTCAGATCTTCTTTACAATAGACCATATTAGTAACTACGTCACAAAATGGAATTCAGTGCTGCCGCCTCACGGTTGGATTCCTTTTATTTGAATTTAGCATGTTGTTTTTTTGTTAAATTGTATTTTGGAAATATAAATTAAGTTTTCAAAGTAAGTGAATAGTTCACATCAAAACTACAAGTCAATATTTATTTATTAAAATTCTTATTTTATATATTATAATTTAATATGTCATTATTTTTGCAGAACAATATTATTTCACAGGTTAATTTTGAAAATTTTACGTTAATAATTGTTATTATGGCAAGTAACATAGCAGTAAGTGTGTATGCCATATCTAAATGATTTGAAGGAACAATATGTTTTTATTTTATCTATTATTGTTTTAAATTTTCATCTGTCAAAAAACGAAAAAATTTGCAATTAATAATGTAGCTGTAATGATTACAATTTGGAGCAAAACAATACACCATTATGCATTCTAAAACAAAATATTAATGATTACTTAGTGTTAATTAAATAAATACTGAAGATATTTCGATTTTCATATTATTTAAAAACGTAACCTATAAATATATCTTCGAATCCTTATTTATATATTTATAAAATCATTATTCTGTAATATAAAGTATCTGGATTGTATGTATTAGTATAAACTTATCAAAAATACATATTTTTTGCTCCAAAATGGAAGATATTCATAAAATTAAGGAAACAAAAGTAATGTGACATGTATTTTAAACCAGTCAAAAACTTTCAAAGGACTCAGCTCTCAGATGGCAGCACATGTATGTGATGACACACTAATATGGTCTATTTAATAAAGTTAAAATAAAAAAGTTAAATATTACTGTTCAAAGTTATTATAATATTAATAGTTCATTTCATGTTTTTTTTTTTTTTAAAGAACGAAGTATAGGCAAGATAGGAGCTGCTTGACTTTGTTTTTTGATTGGTTAAAACCACAGGCAACCTTACACTGTAGAAAAATAGATTCCCCATTCAATCCCCACTAACCCATTTCTTTTTAACCCATTTCAATCATTAAAAAGTGAGGTTGTGACAGTAAAAAAAATTCTTTCGTTCCGCTTAAACGTTTGGTATTATGCTATATTCACTTCTGTAAAAACAGACTAAGAGGAAATTTTGATGTCAATGATTTGCATTTTTCAAATTGTATGTTATGTTGGTATTAAAAAATGATTAAAAATGTTACTTTAATCTGTCATTTTATATGACATATGTCATATTGAAAAATGATCTTAACCAACAAATATCAAGTCTGTTTTACAGTGTAAGGAATTTTTTAAAACGACATTTAAAGTCAGTAATACACTATAAATGTAACCAAAATAACTAGGTCTGGTTTGTCCCTACAACATTGAACAGTATATATAAAATATTGTTATTTTTTAAACATACTCGAGCTGTGTTTAAATTTAATTTTAATTTTGTTTTTATTTATTAAGTCCGTCGTTTCCACCTACTAATAAATTTAATTCTATTATAAAAACACAATTTGCCATATTTATATTTAAAATGTAATTTTGCGTACATAATTATTTACTAGAAACTTTATTAGATGGTAGAAAGGCAGTATCTTATTGATTTTTTAATGTAATCAGAAATTTTTAATTAAAATATTTTCACAAGTATATTGGTTATTTTATTTTTATTTAAACCTATAGGGGAAAAATTTTAAGATCGTAGCGCCACGCGGATTTTTTTGAAACCATTCTAAATCAGATACCACTTGACATTTACTAGTAAATAATAGCGAAAAGTGTATCAAAAAACGACAAAAAATAAATAATTGTTTGGGATTTTCTGATTTTGTGAAGTGACATTACTTGTAAACATCTAAAATACTACATTTTGTGATCTGGTTTTAAGTTATGGCGGTTTTCCATTGTCGATTATTTTAACTATATTGGGGGAAATAATAATTCCCGTGTTGTTTACCAAGGGGTAGAAATCTACAATGCTGGGCATATAATATTGGAAAAAATAGAGAGTTCATAAAGATTTATACATTATGCCTACAGACTTGTGCATTACAAACCCACACACAATAACAGGAATTTTCAAGATATGCGATAATAAATACAAAATTGAAAATATTTTTTGTAGTCACTATCATTAAAATGTAATGAGCAAACTTTGATATAAGGGCTCACTTTTTTTCCAATTTTTAAATTGTTTATCTAAACATCGCGTCGATTCCTAACCTCTTGCTTTCCCAATTTTGTTTCGAACCGTACGGTGTCTGATATTAGTGGAAACAAATGAAACGATATTTCCGGGTTTCTTCTTTTCAATGAATTGCACATAGGCACACAACAATATGTATTACACATTTTTCAGTGATTATAAACTATAAAAACAAACTTCATGCAAAACCAATACACAAAACGAAATGTTATCTGATGTACACAAGTTCATGAAACGCTCACCAGATGGTAGGGTGCTTAGTTGCAAATCCCTATATTTAAGCCATTAATTTAATAAAGAGTTTCTTGAAATATTTTCATGAAAAGATTTTTAATATTGAGAACGCATTTAAGCGTCAGAACAACATGGTATATGCTACAAGTTCACGAGAAGCTTGTGAGAAAGCGCCGATTTTCCAGTGGGGCAATTACCCTGCTTCAGTATGGTATCCGGGACGAGGGCTATGACGGTACCATTATGCTTCTTTTTTATGAGAAAGGGGTAAAAACATCGGTCAAAGTCTCGAATTTTTGTCTTGTTTCTTTTATATACGTATTTATGTAGTTTATATTTCTTTTGTTCCTAGATAAAAATTGCAATTTGACTTACGTAAAATTATTAATAGACCAAATATGATAGTTATTTAATAAGTGTAGTCTGTCTACTTTTATTGACCACTGCTTTTTTGACTTTCCGATCCCGTCGGCATTCCTCTCAAATATTTACAAAACATTTTTTTTTTTCGATGAATTGATTTTCGATGAATTTGCTTTCGATGAACTTGTTTTCGATGAATTTACTTTCGATGAATTGATTTTCGATGAACTCGTCAGTTACCGCGTACAGGGTAGCGTTTCATTTTGATATAAAATAATAATAATGATAATTTATTTAGACTCAAAAAATTACAGTTTTGTCAAAAGAAAAAGTAAGATAATAACAATATATATCTCGTATAGGCAAAAGTATTATGAAATATTATGAATCTTACAGTTCATGAATTCATGAACACTATAGAAGGTCTCCTGCACGAGGAAACCACGTAGTTTGTGCTTCAGTTTTCTCTTGCTCAGCTGTCGCCATTCCTGAGGGAGTCGATTGAACATCTTCAGACCATTGGTGGATACTTCTGATGATTTCAGTCTTTTATATGGGACTACGAAGTTGTTTTTGGTTCTTGTGTTATGTTTATGGACATCTGACACTCTGGCCTTTTCTTCACCATCTCTAACCGTCATAATACACTCTAGAATGTAGATAGAGGGAAGAGTAAGGATTTTATGTTTTTTGAAAAGGGGCTTGCAGTGTGTATTGTCTGCAACCTGTTCAATAGCCCGAACTGCTTTTTTTTGTTTCACAAAAACCTTCTCCAAATGCTCTGTTGATCCCCAGACCCGCAAGCCATATAGCATGCGACTGTGGAACAGAGCATAGTATGAAATTTTGCCTGCATTAGCGTTGACGATTTTGGTAATTCGGCGAACTGCATAGGTAGCCTTGGCCAATCTCGACATCAAATCCTCCACATGAGGCAGCCAGGTTAGTCGCGAGTCTAGAGTCACGCCTAGAAATTTAGCTGTCTGGGTCTGTGTTGGTACGTTTCTGGATGAGATAAAATGGACTGAGCATGTTTTATCTTTGTTGAGTGCTAATTCATTACAGGTGAACCAGTCCGATGTCATCTTGTTGAGCTGTTCTATGGCTGATTTGAAAGCATCAGCGTTCTCACTTCTGATTCCGATCGTTGTGTCATCGGCGTAGAGTACCGTGTGACACTTGGGCAGGTACCGGGGCAGGTCGTTAATGAAAATGATGAAGAAAAGAGGGCCCAGAATTGAACCTTGAGCAATGCCCCTCTCCACCCCCCTCAGACTACTTCGCCTTCCGTTATGCCACACAAGTTGCTTTCTATCATGGAAGTACGACTTGATTAAGTTTAAACATGTTCCTCTCACGCCATACAATTCCAGCTTCTCCATTAAAATATTGTGTGACATACAGTCAAACGCTTTGCTGAGGTCATACAGAAGAACCGAGCACTTCTGGCGGTCCTCCAGTGCATCTGTGACAAAACCCATCAGGGAGAGCACTGCGTCAGTGGTACTTCTGCATGAACGAAATCCAAATTGAGAATCGGAGATACACTTGTTCATCTCAAAAAAATTTGTGAGTCTATGAGCCATTATCGATTCAAAATTTTGACTTGTGATTGGCCTGTAATTGTTACAGTCGCTACGGTTTCCCTTTTTGTGGATTGGGATGGTTTTACCTATCTTCATCTTCTCTGGGTAGACTCCAGTAGCGAGACAGGCATTTATTATCTCAGCCATTGGGGCAGATATTTGTTCAGACACATTTTTAATTAGTTTTGGACTAAGTTCATAAATATCAACAGAGGTTTTGTTTTTAAAATTTGAGATATGCTGTTTAACTTCATCTTTGCACGTTGGTGGCCAAAACATAGATTTACAGCTTTTTTTTTTTTATATTTCTTAGGGTTTTCTCAATCTGTTCCTCCGTTTGCGCAAGATTTTCAGGATTTCACATGGAGTTGTGGCAAAGAAGTTAATAAATTCTTCACAAGATAGACTGTCATCCATATTTTCCGTTCTCGAAATGCTGCACGTTTCTCGTTTAATCAACTGCCATATGGCCTTTTGTTTATTTGTGGCACCAAGAATTAGGTTATTATTCGCTTCTTGTTTAATGTCGTCAGCCCTATTAAGATAACTCTTTTTGTAGTTCTTGTAGAACTCATACATTGCATGGTCCCTGGTTTGTTTGAAAGCATCATGCATAAAATCCAAGGTGGCTTTCATATTTCCAAGTTCATCATTTTGCACATGCTTTGGCTTCTTCGGCGTTGAGAGCTTTTTTGGGAATGATGCTTCGAAATGTAGGAGGAAGGTCTCGAGAAAAGCGTTGAACTTACCACTTGGGTCATCCACCCTGGACATGTTCTCCCATTGCTCTGTTGCTAATTGTTGTTGAAAGATTGAGATGTTTCTTTCACTAAATATTCGATAAATATAAATAAATATACAATAAATCCCCTAATAGTGAATAAATAAATGCTTTAAGTAGGATACGAATTTAAATAAATAGATAATGAAACAAATGAATGTTTAAGTTTATAAACAATATTTATTAAATAAGTAAAACTAATAACAAAGCTTTAAATATTTAACAGTATCAGGCTCATAAATCTATAGATAGATCAGATTTAGACTTTTTTGACATTTTAGATTTTGTGCCTGCATTTCTTTTACTGCTCGACTTATTTTTATTTAAATCACTTAAAGATTTGCTTCTCTTCAATTTATTTCTAGTTAAAATTTTGATTTTATTTGTATTCACTTTGGTCCAAGTAAATATTCTTTCTTCTTCTGTTGCAAAATCTTTTTTTAAATAAACATTATCCAAACTTACTTCAAAAGCATTTACTACTTTAGTAATTTCTTTTTCAATTTCTGCATCACACTTGTATTCATGACAACCTGGTTGGAATCCAGGAGCACCTAAAAAAAGGATTATTTGAACAGAGTTAAAATAAAGGATTGAGTACGGAACGAAAAGGAAATAACGATATTTAAAGTACTTTATTTGTCACTTCGCTGTTATTCGGTCATAATGCCTAGGATACGAGATATTTAAACATATGCATAACAACTGGAACATTATGAATCTATAACGCCCTCTCATTACGTCCTCTACAAATATTATTAGTCTCATTTACGGCCGGTACCTTATATTTTGATTGCCATAGTCTAAACGTTTCGTATTCTTTTTCATATTTCTGTTTATATTTAAGTGGTAACAAACGATATATATCGTTTTCGTTCCGAACGGCATTTTGGTTCCGTATTCAATCCCTGGTTAAAATATAGATGTTAACCCCTTTTATAAATTAAATTGTTACGCCAATGGATAATAAATGCTTCTCTATAACGACAGATGGTAGTAGTTGCCAAAGCGTACACAAACTTCAAATTTGAAATAACGTATTTTTTGACAAACGTTAAATTAAACTCGTTAAAACACGGATTGATACTTTGAAAGTTTTAAAATAGTGTTAATAGTTATATATCGCAAATAAATAAAAATAATAACAACAAAGTTATTAATAAATGTTTTAAAGTGTATTTTTAACATATTTTAATATATAATGTCACGATTACCGAAACCTACTGGACTTCCTTTACCAAAAACTAATTTTTTAAGTAAAGCAAAAAGTACTTTCAATTTAAATGTGCAACAACCAAGTACTTCTAAAAAGGAGATACCAAAAGTGGTACCTAAAATACAAAACTTAAGGGCTCCTTTATCAAGACGAAGCAAAACTGTATCAGGTAAAAAAAAAAAATTAACGGTTTTTGTAAATAATCATTCATATGTCTTAATTTCGGAATTTTTGATTAAACATAATGTCAAAATTTTTAAATTGGTCAGTGTTTTTTACATAAAATACATTAAATAATGTATGAAATAGTTAAATTTGTACTCATCCTAAATAGTTAGGTCTTATTTACTTAAATATCCATTAGTAAAATCTTATTTTAATATTTTTTTTTAGAAATATCAAGAAATCCATTGGTACCATTAAACCGTGGTGCTTTGACAGTGAAAACTACCGTACCTTTAAGAACAGCTTCAAAACGACCATGTCTAATAGTTCCTGATGTTAAACCAAAGGTTGCGAAAGTTGCTGTCACAGTACCGAAGACTGGACGAAAATCTTTAAAAAACACTGCTCCAATCCCAAAAAAATCTAAACCTGCACCATATGACTATAAAGCTCGTTTTGGATTATTACAGGAGAAACATACTAGTTTGGTAGAAAAATATAAATGTTTAGAAGAGAGGAGTAACGAATTAGAAACTAAAGTAACAGGGTATGTCACTTTTTTTAAATATGCTTTTGTTTTTTCCAAATATAATTCTATAAAAAACCACTTTGTTAATTGATGTTTCAATCATATATTTTAAATTCAGTCTATATCTCAGTATCGGATATATAAAAATTTACGTAGTTTCTGATCTAGTGTCTCTAATTGTTGACAAAAAAAAGTTTTTAACAGATTTGTCAACAATGAGAGAGACTAAATCAAAAACTAAGGAAAAAATGGTCCCCCTAATATGTATGTGTTTATTATATTATAGACTTGATGATAATCTATGTAAATATGAAAGCGAAAACATCGAATTAAGAAAAGATAGTATCGAATTAAAAGTTTTGCAACCAAAATTTGAAAAATTGTCTAAAGATTTTGAACAGACATCAAAAGTACTAGAAGAATGTCGGGAAGAATTGGAAGCATCAAAAAATTACAATGAAACTTTGCAACAAAAACTCAGTATATCACAGAATATTCATTCAAATCTCGAATCTGAAAATAAATATTTAAAAAAAGAGTTAGACGAACACAAAGCACTCGTTGAAGAATATAAAAATAGAATACAACGCTACGATTTAGACAGTCGTAAATTGAGGAACGAAATTCTTGACTTGAAAGGAAATATACGTGTTTTCTGTCGTATTAGACCACCATTATCAAATGAATTATCCAGAACACAATATAATATTAATTATTTAGATGAGGCTAGTATTGAACTTTGTAATACCAGAGAAAGTATCGATCCTTCTGGAAAACCTAGACCGAATAATCTCCAATTTTCATTTGACAAAGTTTTTACTCCAGAATCAATGCAACAGGATATCTTTATGGAACTAAGTCAATTAGTCCAGAGTGCATTGGATGGATATAATGTCTGTGTTTTTGCTTATGGACAAACTGGATCGGGAAAGACATACACCATGGAAGGACATAATACAGAGGAGGCACTAGGTATGTATTAATAATTGAGAAGTAATATTAACGGTGGCTGTGATCGAAGGATATTTGCACATAGCGAACAAGTTAACTTAAGCACAATATGTTTTTATTTTATTTAAATTGGAGTAGATATGTGCGATATTTTTGAATTTTTAAGCGATACACAATTGAGGTATATAACAGAATTATCTCGCGAAAATTTTAACTTAATCATCCCTATCAGAGATGGGTCGTTCATGAGTGTACGGAGCCGGCTCAGTACACTGACTGAAGTGACACGGTTCACCACATTGAAATGAGCTGGTTCACTGCATAGTTTCAAGGATTGATCGGGCGATTGTGAGCAGTGACCGGAGTGATCCGGATTGGGATCGATATCATGTTGAACTTCCCGAGAACTCAGCTCCGAGTTATAAGGGCAATAAACATCACCATAAACTTAACACATCTGATTTAAAATACAGTAGCTACATAAAGTGAATTGTTTGTTTACTATTAGCCCGGCGTAAATTTCAGATAATTTACTTCTATAAAGATTTATTTATATAACTGAGCGACGTTCTACTTACATATTGCAAACCAACAACCGTATTGAACGAACGACCGACAACTGACCGACCTGTGTCTTGGAAACTTGTTTACTTAGCCGGATCAGCAAACTGAACGACCTCCATTGATCCGGTTCCGCAAACTGAGCCGAAATTCCCATCTCTAATCCCTATTCCATCATTTTTCTTAGGAAAATTAATAAAACCAAGATGTCTAACTTTGTCCTTTCTTGAATGACAGCCAAAAACACAATTTTTTTCTGATTTTCATCGTTGCAGTATTTCTAGACATTCGTAGAGCCTTTGAAACTACTAATAGAGGCATACTGATAGAAAAATATCTAACTATGGGAACAGCGGGGCAGCATTAGCGTGGTTTAAATATTATTTATCAGACAGGTACCAGATAACTAAAATAGGCAATAATTATTTACCTAGATTACGTAACAATTGGGGTGTTCCACAGGGAAGTGTTTAGGATCAATATTATTTCTCATTTATATTAATGATGTAAATAATGTAAATTTTGATAAAGAAATATAAATAATAATATTATTTCAAAAGTTATCGAAATTTATGATTTTTAATATGTACAATTCAATTTTTTTATTGTTAACATTTTAATTATGTTAGAAAAGAGTACATTTACATGAGTGCAAGAAGCTTAAGCAACAAAAACAATAGTAAATGGGCAGTATGCGAACTAGTCACGACTTATTCGCTGAATTAAACAGACGTCTTTTGCGTTTTTTAAACTCTGTAATATTGAGTACCTAATTATTGTTTTGGTTTCATTTTAAAACCTTGCATTTTAAAATGGCGGAAGAATTTTCATCAAAACATATTTTATGCTGTTTAATGTTGTATGAGTACAATAAAAAAATATTTTGTCTCCAAAAAGTATACTTATATTTATTTATTGTGTCCATAGGAATGATTCCAAGAGCTATTGATTTAATATTTAAAACACAGGAAGAAGTAAAGAAAATAGGCTGGGAATACACTGTTCACGCTTCATTTTTAGAAATTTACAACGATAAAATAAATGATTTATTAGATCTTAAAAACAAACAAGATCTTAAAATTCAAATGGTAGACCAAACTTGTACGGATGTTTATGTTACGAATTTGACAACACACAGAATTACATCGGGGCAAGAATTGAAGAAGTATATGGCCATAGCACAAAAGAACAGGGCTGTTGCGGCTACAGAAAATAATGAACGCAGCAGCCGAAGTCATTCTGTTGCACGAATACAGATCGAAGGAATTAATGAGATTAGAAATGAAACGATTAAGAGCAGCCTTAATTTAGTGGATTTAGCAGGATCGGAAAAAGTACAAAAAGAAGGTATGTTTTATCAACACAGAGCTGGAAATATTGGGTTGTTACATAAGTCCGTTCGTTTTTTTTTTTTTTCTCCTTTTATTCAATATAATAGACATTCTAAAAAAAAATTTTATTATCAAATGTATTGTCCATTATTTTCTATCACTTTGGACAAACGCTCAGGCAATTTCATAATGCATCACTCCAGAAGGTTCCGTCTTCGCTTTCGAAAAATCTGTAGAGGTGAATATTGATATCGTCCAAAGATACGAAATTTTTTCCATTAAGGGAATTTTGTAGAGAGCGGAACAAATGGTAGTCGGAGCATATGGTCCAGACATAGCACCATCCGACTAACATTTGTTCCGCTCTCTACAAAATTCCCTTAACGGAAAAAATATCGCATCTGTGGACGATATGAAAATTCACCTGGACAGATTTTTCGAGAGCAAAGACGGAACCTTCTGGAGAGATGGCATTATGAAAATTGCCTGAGCGTTTGCCCAAAGTGATAGAAAATAATGGACAGTACATTTGATAATAAAAGTTTTTATTAGAATGTATATTTTATTGAATAAAAGGAGAAAATTTTTTTTTTTTTAATTACGTAGATTTCTATGTTACAAATTTATAAAGAATAGTACGATTAAAAACTTACATATAATAAAAACAAAAGTAAAAATTATCAAGTATTTTGTTTACAAATATTGTTCGAATAAATATTATTGTTTAAACACAATCTTATTCTTTATTTTATGTTTCGCATTACATTGCGTAACATATTTTTAGAAATTTTGCTGCAAGCAAGAGATATTTTATGAGAAATTAAACATGCTTGGAATTCTACGAAATAGGGCCGTATTTTTATGAAGGAAATTTGACTACTGTAAAGTATTTAGATTTTTTGGAAAATAGTTTTCAAGATTTATTTGACGATGTGCCCATAGCTAACAGAATTAATTTGAAGTATTTTCAACATGATGGTGCACCTGCACATAATCCCTATCTTCTAAATAATTATTTACAAAATAAATATGACAAGTGGATTGGTACTAATGGACCTATTAATGGCCTCCTAGATCTCCTGATTAACATCTTTAGATTTTTTTTTGGGGATTTCTTAAAAATACAGTCTATATAGATACAATTAATAATTTAGACGAACTAAAAAATAAATAGAAAAAATAAAACACTCAAATAAAAAAATAAAATATCTCTTGCTTGTAGCAAAATTTCTAAAAATATGTTACGCTATGTAATGCGAAATATACAATAAAGAATAAGATTGTGTTTAAACAGTAATGGATATTTATTCGAACAGTATTTGTAACCAATACTTGGTAATTTTTACTTTTGTTTTTATTATATGTAAGTTTTTAATCATACTATAAGTTTGTAACATTGATATCTCCGTTATTAAAAAAATTTCATTATAAACATATTTAGTTTTTTATAAAGACAAAAAATCGTTTTTCCAATGACCTAACAACAATATACAGGTTATTCCAATAAAAAAAAAAAATAATCAAAATATCTGGTCAACGAAACATACAAAAATATTTTTGAGTCTGTCATAATATTTTCTACAAAAAATACTCAAACTTTGTCCATTTAACCGAATCTCTATCTATTCGCAACTGAAACTAACGTTGGCGGCGCTGCGTACAACAGCTGAGGCGGACGAGAAGCGTATATGTCAGAAGTTTTTTCTTAATATTTATCTGTTCAAACAATATTTCGGCAAAAAGCACTGTATTTATGTCACTATATTTTAAAATACTTCTTAATTCACATAAACTGCAGCACAACACGCTACAAATATTATCCAAATATACGCTTCTGTTTAATTTAGCCAGTCACCACCTGATGTCTCACTGTTATTTGCAGTCGCGAATATTATTAACAAAGATAGCAATGGTAAGCCACTTGACTGGGACAGCCTGTATATTATTGCAATATGTCTGTTCTTTCGAGTATTGCAATAACAATATAATAAAAATGCGTTTATTGATTTAATTTTTTCGTTTAAGGAACTTCACGATTGGATGAAACAAAGAATATAAACAAATCTCTCGCAAATCTAGGTCATGTCATCCTGTCACTAAAAGAAAACAATGGCCACGTGCCTTACAGGAACTGCAAATTGACATATCTATTAAGACCCTCTTTAGGAGGAAACTCAAAAACATTGATGTTAGTAAACATTGCTCCGTTCGAAGAATGTTTTACTGAATCAGTAAACAGTTTGCGGTTTGCAACAACGGTTAATAAATGTAAAACCGGAGGAGCGAAGAAAAATAAAACAAGAACTGCTGAAATTAGAACGCCTTTATCAAGAGAGAATTCTGATTTATTTAAAACTCCAAGATGTAAATAGTATTTTATCAATGTAACATTATTTTTTATTTGTTTGATTATTAAAGTTTAGAACTTAATTTTTTTGCCGTTTTTATAGAAATTAGATATATAGTCGGATTGCTGATAGGTGACTGTTACATGTATGTATCAAGTAGTGTATTCATATAATAATCTATTTACCATTTTTCAGCGATTTTAAAAATGTTTTTTGTTATTTGTCTTAACTCTCAGTGTCTGGTAATAAATATTAATTAAAATATGGCTTGCGGCCAATTATTAAATTCACAAACTTTAATTTTAAATCTGCTGGAATGAACAACAAATTAAAATACAAAGTTTAAGTATGAGTATAAATTTTTCCTTATTTATAATTATTACCTTAAAATTAATAATTTTGTTTGTTTGAGTACTGCTGTAAATTTATTTTCGCGCTCTAATTAGTAAAGATATCTACGAATCATGCTGTTTCTTTCTAATGCTTTGTTTTTCAATCAAATAATTTTTGAGGTTAGTTGTCAACTTGGGTCACTATACGTTACTATGGGTATGCAAATAATTATAAGATATAGACAGAGAAAGCATATAATATTGAATATCGATACTTGTAGCAACGAACAGTCACTTATCAGCAATCCGACTATAGTAAACGAAGTGTTTGCATTTTAACCATGGGCGCCCGCAGATTTTTTCAGGGGGGGGGCAAAATATGAAGGTATATTTTTGAAAATATTTATAATGTTCCGTAACTGCACACCTAACTACCGTGGTCGCGGTTAAGTTAAAGTCGTGGTAAGTTGTGGTTACCTGAAAACGCATTTTTGTAACGGAATGGCGGTCACACCTCACAATTGATAAAACAGACAACTGAACTGTCATTTTATGGACGTTATAGGTTATAGATATTCTCTTACAAACTTATTAATAAAAATATTTGATTTATTAGTACTTGTTTACAATGGCACATTATATAAGAATATATATGATTTTTCCCGATAACGATCAATATTACTAAAAATCAGTTACTTACACTCATTCTTACTGTTTTAATTATAGACTATAGTAAAATAATATTATAATTTACTACTTGCGCTACAAAGAAACTATTAATTCCCTGCACTTAACTTTCGCCTTATAGTAATTGTTCTGAAATTCCCGCCTTTTGTAGTTTACATTAGATTTGTAGTTTGTAGTGGGAGGAAATAACCACACTAACCGCGATATTTCCACGGTTAGTTTCCATAACAATCTTTGAAAATGATTGTGTACATAAAAAAAAAACCAAATAAAACCTGCAATTTTTCTTGCCTGTTAGTACGAGTTTGATATTGAAGGTGATAATATCAAATCGTTTGTAATTATGGCTTACGTACGTTATTCAAATGAAGAATTGACAGATATGGTTCTGACATTCGGGGAATGTAAAATAAATTCTGTTAGGGCCCAGCAATTCTACCAAGAAAGGTATCCTGAAGGTAAAGGTTAGAAAACTTAGAACATAGGGTAAGAACAGCAATCAGGGAAATTCAAAAGTATACCGTTCTAAATGTAATGGAAGAGTTTTTATTACGAATGAGAAAATGGGCGCCCTGCTTATATTTTCCGACGTCCGAGGTGCTCCAGTGTTGCGAGACCCCATAATGCAAACTTGAAACGAGTAAATTCAAATGAACTAAAATTTGTTTAACATTTGGCTATAAATATAAAATAGACATAATAAAAATAGTTATATAAGAAAATCGAGAGCAAAAAAAGCATAAGGGTTTGGATTAAAAGATTTAAAAGTGGAGACTCCAGGGTGGGCAAGTGTCCCCTCTTGCCCCATACAGCGGGAGCCCATTATTTTAACCCTTTCATACCCTAATTAAAAGATAAAAAATATACCTAGTCTTGTCACAAATATTGTTTAAGTTTTCCGTTAAATTCGATGCGACGATATTTTAATTTTTTTAAAGATGCTTAAAGATATTTTAATTTTCTTTTAGTACATAATACAGTAGTATTGTATTATAGTTGAAGGTAATGGGATTCGGACCAGTCAGAAAATAAAAACAAATTTATTAACTTCGCTAACGTTTCGATTTAATTTAAATCTTCATCAGAGCGTTACGTTATTTCAAGCGTTACTTCAATCGAAACGTTAGCGAAGTTAATAAATTTGTTTTTATTTTCTGACTGGTCCGCATCCCATTACTTTCAACTATAATTACTAACTTACGGACGTAACTCGTCTAATCAAGTAGTATTTTATAGTGCTATTCAGGATCGTAAAATACAGTGCGATCCTTAATTCCTGAGCGTTATGTAATACTTGCATATAAAATGTTTATATGTTTAAAATCAAAAAAACGCAAATTGAATGGATCTAAAAAATATGTATAATTAAGTTTGAAAATATATAACTTTGTGCTGTAGCTTGAGAACCACTGGTTTAAAAATATTTTTTCTTCTATAGGCATATACCCCTCGTGGTCTCCTACATCTTTGTTATTTAATTTTTTTTTGTATCTCTAATAATAAAGAAATTAATGGTAGTGTTTCATTTCCCTATTGCACCCTATATTTAACTTATTGCATCGATTTTCATAAATTAAGCTTATTTATGGATATTTAACAAGTTAAAAATTAAAAAAATGTATTTATGTTAATTTTTACTCTATTAAATTAATTTTTAACTTTTTGAGAAAATTAACACTTGTTAAGTTACTTGACATTTCTGGTGCTAGTAGCCAATTGTGTCGAATGCCAGGATATTTATTTTTTAAATTAAATTTCGATTTTAAATTATTGACAAAGTATTGCATGTTTTATTTTGATAGTTGTATCTGCAAAATTATTGGATATTGTTTATTTTTTTTTTTTTTTTGGCACAAGCAATAATCTGATAATTTTGTATAAATGTAAATAATTGATGTAATAGTATTATTTGAAATATATTAAAATGTTTATATATTGAATGTTTCATTTGATACCTGTTTATAATGCCTGTTTCTTCATTATTAAGATTTTGTAATTTAATTTTTAACAAAGATAATTGGTACTATTCTACAACTGCAAACCCAGCTATATTCATGTCAGTATATAATCAAGTAAAATTAAAAAAAATAAATAAATAAAATGATTTGTGACTAAATAAAACTAAGAAAAATAATTTACTAAGGTAAGCTAACCGAAAATTTTACAAAAAGTAAATTTATTTACCTAAATTTGCACCTAAAATAGACAGTACGCATGCGCAATAAAGTGGATTTGCAGAAGTAGAATAGTGCCAGATAATTTCAGTTAAAAAGGTGGAACAGTATTGTTTCGAAATACGGTCAAAATTTGAAAGGTGCCACTTCAAAATTACCACCCTAAGATAGGGTGGACCATTCGTCCCACATTTTGTCCCGCATTTTAACATTTTGTCCCGCATTTTGGATTTGGGAGGTGAGGACCTTTTTTTTTGCTCTTCACTTGGATTTGGGAGGTGAAGACCTTTTTTTTGCTCTTCACTTGGATTTTGGAAAATGAGAACCTTTTTTTTGCTCTTCACTTGGATTTTGGGAAATGAGAACCTTTTTTTGCTCTTCACTTGGATTTTGAGAGATGAGGATTTTTTTTTGCTCTTCACTTGTATTTGGGAGATGAGGACATTTTTTTTTTTGTTCCGTCCCGCATTTCCTTCTTAAGAAAATGGTCACCCTACCCTAAGATGATATTTTAAATATACAACATAAAAAATGAAGTTTCCCTTTTAGTTTCGTATTACAAAATGAGACAGATAATACCTATAGTAAAATGTATCGACAAATAAAATAAATAAAACATGTATCCTGGTTAATGGCTATTGTCAACTGACAATAACTGAAGCGCCTCTAGTAAGATTTTGAGAAACTGACAGGTGTAGGATAGTTGAGTTTGTTTACTGTTGTTTTCATAGCGAGTTTTTAAAAAATGTCTTTAAAATTGCAAGAAAATTTAAATGCAACGTGAATCGTTGTGTTTATCTTTGCAATGCAAAAGTAGGTCGTGATAGAGACCTAAGTTTTCATCGTGTTCCGAAATGTGGCAAAAAAAAGCCTTATTACCTTCAATTATAACCCTAGAGGTTACTTGGGCACTGAGAAAACGGAAAATTTCATTTAACGCAACCCTCATATTGAATAATAAATTAATTTCAATAAATATCACATGAAAATACTATTGAATCTGTCAAACATATCCTATCTGCGTCAGCCATGATGTACAACGCAGTGGCGCCTCTATCGGTAGTGTCAGATGACAATAGTAGCTATAACCAAATAAATAAATTAAAAAAAAAAAATATTTAAACATTTGATTTTTCATTATTTTTATTTAAAAAATGCTGACTAGTATGGGCTTTCGCTATTTTAAAGCTGTTGTAGGCTTCTTAATAATAGAAATCCTACCATTATTAACTATTATCGTTATTAAAATCATCGACTTGCGGTTTTATTTTTTATTACTTCCTGGCAAAATATATCTGATTATGTATACTAATCTAAAAGCACCATATGTTATAATTGCTATCTATTATGTATTACTTATAAATAACTCGAATATAAATAGAAAATTATACGCGAAATTATGTAGACATGACTAAAAAATTGGATCAACTGCCAACATATTTTAGTATTCTGCATCGTATACGTGTTTGCGGTTTTTTAGTAGTGGTTGCGTCTTAGTGACGCAAAACAGGGTGTATTGCGTTCAATAACAAACAATTATTTCAGTAAAAGGTAGGTTAACAATATTTTCTTGCAAACTTTTAAATTCAGTTTTATTGTATCTTTTAGTTTTAAGCATTAGTTATTTATAGAACTTTAAAGTGAATGAATATAACAGCATTTAAATATCTGACGCTTTCTGAATTACAAATTACTAATCTGAATTACATTTTACTAATTTGAATTGCAATTGACACTGAATTAAAATTTACTAATCTAAATAAAAATTGACATGTTCTGAAAAACATCTGATCGTTTCTGCAATACAATTAGAAAAGGTGTAGTAATCATTGTTTTTTTTTTGTTTCGTTATGTTGCAACCTATCTCCTATAATCCAATAGGGGAAACTTCCTAAGCGCCCTGACATCTGGTGGCAATTTGCGGAAGATACGAAAGTGACATTGATTTCTTTTGTTCAATGGAGAAATACGTGTTTTTTTGTTGTTTATGTTTTATTTTTGTGAATCATGAAAAAAAAACAATCAATTTTGTTGTGTGCCGCAATGTAAATCGTGAATAAGGAAGAATCCTTCTTAAATATTCCATAATTTACCTAAATCGAAAAAAATATCAATTGAAACGACGTTTGGAGGCAGAGTGAAAGTGGATCGTAGGTTTTTATGGACCCAAAAAGTAAAAATGGGCAAAACTCTAAGCCCATGCATGCATGTTTGCTTTTTGCAATTTATGGAAAATGATTTTTTACGTCCAAGAAAAGACTGAAAAAAAGCATTTATCCCACCCAAAATTTGCCTAAATCATCAGTTGATATATTAAAAGGCCCTTCTACTTTTTCAGGCAGAGATATTCATTTTTAGGGTTTTGTACGTATGACCAAAAAACCCTTATACCGTCATTTTGTCGTCTGTCTGTCTGTCTGTCCGTCTGTCTGTCTGTTTGTCTGTCTGTTCGGTAAAAATTGTAGCCAAACGGCTAAACCTAGAGAGTTGAAATTTGGCATGCTTATACAACTCTTTGACCCGCACATAGGAAAAATACTAAAACATCTAAAAAACATACCCCCCTAAAAATGTAAACAAATATGTGCTCATCGAAAACAAAAATATTTTTTTTAAATTCTGAGTAGGTTATCAAATGAAAGCCCTTAATACGTGGATTAACGATCAAATTTTTATTTTTGCAAAATAAATTATTTTGATGCAATTTTTGCCAAAATTGTGCAAAAAAATTTTTGTCCCACACCCTGTAGCCCAGATGGTTTAAACTAAAAATCTAAAAAAATTCTAAGTAATGTATATTGGTGTGAACCGAAATAGTATAACAGGAATTTTTGATCAGATTATGTTTTCGGAAAATAACGCATTTTTTGTGATTTTTGGTTCACAAAGTACAAAAGTTATACTAATGTAAGACACTCACATGCAAGGCGTGCGATAGCGTAATGGGTTAGAGCACTGGTGTCGTAAGCTAAAATGCGCTGGAAACGAAGGGTTTCGAGTTCGAGTACGGAGTGAATTTTATTTTTTCTGTTGTTTTTTGCATTTTTATTATGTTGAAATTATTTTGTCAAAATTCTAGTTATAGTTTGACAAATGTTGTATTTAATTTTTAAGAGCGTAAATTTAATAACCAGTCTTATTATATGATTAACAGACAATAAATTATTTTAAAAATATCGTTCATTTTGCCGTGATTACTTCAAAGTAAAATTTGTCCTACACACTCAGCATACCGCCTTCACTTATTATATACTTGCGAAACCCTGAAATGTGTGAATATTCACACTTCACATCAATTTTTACTAATATAGTTACCATTTTAATGTTATTATATTGACAGACAGTCAAAAAGAATTAAAAATGCAATGAAAAACTAAAAATTTCCTTGAAATTTCTTTACTATAGTATATTATTACAATAGGGGATACGCATAAAATTTGTATTTCCTTAAAACTACATTATTTTGATATGTTAATGTTAGTTATGTCACCTAACAAAACAAAAATCACATTTTAATTAACATTATAGCCAAATTTTTTAATTAAAATATTGTAAATTTGAAATATTCCGAGCACGGGGCGAAGGTTGCCGAGTAGAAACGACTGAGTATGACGTCAAACGATAGGGTTTTCACATCACAGATACAGACAGCTACAACATAATCTTCACACGTGTGTGTATTGTATTGTTCGAGAGTTTTGTATTTGTTTTTAAACAATTTTTCACGTATTTACTATTAAAATGGCAGATAAAGATTTTGTTAGGGCTCAGAGTGATAATTTACCCAACATTGATGCATTTATGCACACAACATAAAGTTTACTTTTTTCTGAAATATCGGTTTTATTTCGCCTCATAGTTTTCAGCCACAAATTTCGCCTTTTCTGTTGTTTTTCGCCATTAGGTAATGATATAAATAGTTTTTTTGGATTTCTAGTTGAACTAATTGTGCACATCGGTACTGAACAATATTTTCGATAATGTTTCGAAGTATTGGGGCCTGGATATTCCATATTTTAATATAAAATTTAATTCGGTAAACATGTATAAATTGTTTTTATAGAATTAAACTTTATTTTAATTAAAATCACTCTCCTTTACATAACCTATAAAAGTTACACAAACAAATAATTCACAACAGACTATGTTCGCTGCATAAACAACCGTTCGCTGGATTGGCTAGTAGTCTCATGCGTCAGTTAGAAAGGATTATGACGTCACACGTCGTTTTCGCGCGCTACATACATTTTTGATTTTTTAAAGCCTTCAAATTAAAAAAAAAAAATTAAAAACTGTTTTTTATGTTTATATACAACAAGAGGAATTTAATAAAAAAATAAAAAAAATCATGCCTATCCCCTATTATCTTTAAATAAAAAAAAAGCTCGAAAAACTTGAAAAATACAACTCGTGTTCATTTTCACCATGTAAACAAATACACGAGTAACGGTTTAATGTCACTTTCGAGTGTTCCAGCTGTGTCGCATATGGCGCTGCCATCTTAAAAAGTTTCCCCTATACATAAAATATTAATATTCGTATTTGCAGCATATTGTCTGAACGTAAACACGTAGCAGGAGACAGATTTCAAGTAATCAAACACACATAAATTATTTGTTTACAAAAAAAAAAAAGTTAGAATAACAAGAATAAGTGTACAATCTGAAGAAATCGTTCGTCTTTGACTTTCTTGCACAGTGGTCACGTGACAAAAAACTTGTACGACACAGTCAGCACTGCACAGTTATGCCGAACGCACCTTACGTTATAGGTATATTTACCTAGCACGCCAAAATTCTAGTTACGGCTCTGAGATTTGCCTAATTTGTATAGTGTACAGAATAATAATCAATAAATAATAATAATAATGTGTGTATTGTTTTGACATTGACAGAACAAACCTTCAATATCTTGTAAATCATCCCATCTTATAAAAGCCTTTTTCAAAGGACTATACAATAATTTTCCCACCACAGGTAGAGAATTTAACACCTCTCGATCTAAATAATATTTATCTTCACTATTTAGTCGACACCAGCGTAAATATAAATACTTCAAACGTGGTACTGAAATAGAATTACTGTCAATTCTTCTAAACAAACAAAAATATTTACTGTAATATTTGTATTAATCAGCTCTTACCTGCATGTATAAAATAGAATATAATTTCACAAATTTTCTCTTGAGTTTCATAATCCATAAAACTGGAGTAAAAAATTTTATAAATTGCACAAAAGTCAACACAAAACCAAGGAGTATATGATTATACACCAATATCAGTACTATACCTCGATTTACCGAAGAGATACATACCTGAAGAGTTCTTATCGTAAATATTATCACAAAGTTATTTGTGAAATTTCACAAGAAGCTTAAAGATATTTTAGTTTTCTTTCATACCCTGTTCGAAATGCAGATATAGTAATAAAATCACGTGAAAGATTGAAGTAATACATGGAGGCATCTTAAACAAAAAACAACAAGTAGTTTTCTAACTGCGGCTACTGGTCAGTAGAATTACGAAGGGTTTCTACAGACCCCCTCCCGCGCCCTCGTCAAGAAGCGTTTCAGACTAGCGATTTAGGTGTCTCTTCTTGCAAGCCATGGTCTGAAGCACGGACCAAAATTTGTAGTACAAGAGGTTGATGTTAGAGCTGGTAGGCGGCCAATCAATAGGAGTCATAACGTCCCGTACTTTGCTTTCAAGCCACTGCTGCGCAGTCTTCTCATTATGGTGCTGAATGTTACTGGAAGCTCCAGTAATGACCAACGAAGATGTTTTACCTCTTTCTGGTAAAAATGAAGCTTAGTGGTACTATTATGACGGTCCCACCCTATCAAACCATTGGTGCGGTTTGTTGGTGGGTGGTTAGAAGTACTAGAATTGATGCGGAGAAAAGGAAAACTTTCGAAAGATTTTATAACGTAATGTTTTAGAACGAATAATTGAATTATACATACATTTTAAGTTTAGATTAAACGATACTATATTGAAATTATTTTAGCCTTCTTTCTTCTTTAGTAGCCTTCAAATTGAGTTCGACTTTAAGATCTGTTCTATCATGTACGAAACCCAAATCTGTCCTAAACAAAAACTGTGTCTACACTATTCCTTGCCAGTGCGGGAAACAATATATTGGCGAGACTTGCAGACCCTTGCATGTGAGAGTCAACGAGCATAAGAATAAAGTTAAGCAGGGCGAAATTTACAGTTCCAAACTGGCCGAACATGCTTGGGAAAATGAACACCATTTCCAATGGAAAGATGCATACATGCTTAATGTCTGAGGAAAACAAGTTCAAAAGAAAATTGAAAGAGTCTGCTTTGATCGAAAACTCTGGAGATGCTGTCAGCCAAGCTAGCATAGAATTTCCTCAACTCTGGCTTTCTATTATTCAAAACAACCTTTCTAATCCTCAGGTTACTAATCCGGTAACTAACAACTCATTACCACACAATAATGTGACAAACAACCTTAATCCGATCGTTAATCCCCCACAGGCAGAGGCGAATTAAGCGGTGGGCGGACTGGGCGGCCGCCCGGGGCCCACGATGCCGGGGGGCCTACCGAAGTCTATATACAAATATTTCCATTAAAATAATAGATGGCCCATTTTAATTTTACCGCCCAGGGCCCCCAAGCAACTTAATTCGCCACTGCCCACAGGTAGTCCCGTCCCTACCTATACCTGACCCCAATCACCCAACCAATAGCAACACATAACCTGGTCCCACTCTTACAATACTCGGTATAAAAACTCGAAGTAAGTTAAAATGTTTATCACTTCTCGTGATCGCTAAAGATGGAAACAGATCGTTGAGCAGTTTCCGAAAAGTCCGAAAATATTTTATATAACTCATGAAGTATTATATCTTTTTAATACTAATACTCATTATATTTTACTATTCTAGCCTAGTACTATCAGCAATGGCAAACGTCCAAAATAACGGTGTCCGCATAATATTATATACGCATTTGTTTTAGGACACAATATGAAAATATACCTAATAGTGAAAATGATTAAAAACCAAATGCATTGAAATATTACTTTTCATCCCTACCACACTTATTCATTCCAGTCGTTCAACCTCAAATCATCGAATGAGTAGAACGAATAGAATGAGAATATTGTCCCAACAAAACGTGCATTCCGATTAAAAAGAAACCAGAATTAGCTCAACAAAATGCACCCACTATCTGAAGCAAAGTAATTGCTTCTCTGGATTGTCAACGCTTTCTTCTCGTGAACTTGAAGCATACACCATGACATTCTGGCAATTGAAAGCTTTCTCAATATTAAAAATCTTTTTAAGAAACCCATCATAATTCTATTGACATGTGGCCACAGAGACTTAAGCGCTGTGAAGCTGCCAAAAGTGGTCATTCTGATTGGTGTTCCTTGTTTAACATGGATCTACAGTCTGTTTCAAACGGTTAGGCGGAACTAAATGGGACTTTCGTTCTTTTAGGTTGTCACGAGAAGGGATCTTGCTTGGGTTATTTCATTTTTCACGTTGGAATGTCAAAATTTAAAATTCCAACAATGAAACCACGGAAACGAATGACAATATGTCAAAATTAAATTATTTTTTTTACATATTTTAATGAAAAAAAAATAAAAAAATGGGAAATTTGTATTAAGAATGACACAAAAAAACAAAATATAAAGAAAATAACATTTTAAAATGATATTAACCTTAACCAAAACATGTTAGATGATTTACATGTTAGATGAAACATGTAAAGTATAATTTACAAAGCTTAAACAACACGGTCGAAAAGCACGATTTAAAGGATGAAAGTAACTAGATTGCAAAATCTAGTTCCGCTTAAGCGTTTGGAACAGACTGTAGTTCCGCCTAACCGTTTGGAACAGACTTTATGTATTATGTACTAAAAGAAAATTAAAATATCTTTAAGCATCTTGTGGAATTTCACTGAAAATTTTGTAACAGCATTAAAACTAGCTATATTCTACTAAAAATAAAGTTTTAAATCTTTATTTTTTTTTTAACGCTGTAATAATTATAGTGTAATTAGCAAACAGATAATTATTTATAATATTAGTTTTATTATATTTTTTGAGTCGATGACCCTGCAATGGCTTTACGGCCGCTAGGGGGTAGCGATCCACACTTTGAGAAACACTGGCCTACTATACTTCGAAATAGATAAAATAAAATGGTCGAGTAATAAATCATTACCTAAACAATCATTTGTTTTTCAAGGACAATCAAATGTAATTGGAAGATTACGTAATACGTTGAATCATTTGGAAATAAGAAAGCATTTTAAAATAAAATTACTTTAGGTCGTAGTATATTTATATATTTTGCGTGATAAAAGTGGTAGGTCAAGTTGTTTTTTCTCAAGTAGTATCTAATTAAATTAGAATAACTATGGTAACAAATTTTGTGACATTTAACTTTGACAAATCATATTTTAACATTATATTTCTTTTCAGAATCGAAGTGTGAACATTAAAAATGAATAACTTGACTCGTGTTTACATTTTAACATCTTTACCAAGAAATTTGGCAAGTCTAAGAACATTATCAACCAAACCAAATGAAGCATTTGAGAAAAGAAAGAAGCAGAAAGAAGAAGAGTATTTTTATCATGAGCAGAAGAAACAGTTAGAGAAGATGAAAAAAGGTTTGAAAGATGCTATAGATTTCCATGAAGAACAGATTAAAAAGCATGAGAGGGAAATAGAAAGGCAAAAGGAGCATATAAGAGATTTAGATGAACACGAGAAAGCAAATAAAGCGTAATTATTTTATTGTTATAAAGCTAGCAAATGTTATAGAATATGTAATAAGGTAATATACTTAATAAAAATACTTTAAATGGTTATTCAAAATATGTTTATTTTAATGTTAATTTGTGAATTAAATTCCAGCAACAAAATGCAATGGCGACTCGTGGAAACTCATTTGCTGGAGCCAGTTCTATGACTCTTTTTTTTGAACGATAAAAAATAGAGAATAAAAAGTGTAAAGTGTTCTATTTCGCTCAGTCATCATCATTTTGTATTATTCTGATCATTTTTTTCCAGTTTTTTGTATCAGTTCTAGGATATGCAAAAAAATATCTTTTACTCGGAACAGGAACATAATAAATTTTAAATACAATATTGAAAGCCACGATTTAGAAAATGTCACAGAAATCAAAGACCTAGGGGTAACACTAGATTCGAAAATGATACTTGACCCTCACATTAATAATATAATAAATAGAGCCTTAAGAATGCTGGGCTTTATTCTTCGAATAAGCCAGCCATTCAAAAATAAAAAAACTCTGATAAGCCTTTACCAAACATTTGTAAGAAGTATTTTAGAATTTGCTACAATTTGCTGGTCACCTCAATACAATACATATATAAATCGCTTCGAAAACGTTCAAAGAAAATTCTTAAAACATCTAGGTTACAGATTTCCGAATAACAACTTTAAATTAAAATCCCTCGAAAAAAGACGAGTACTTTTTGATATATCATTCTTACATAAATTGTTTAACAATAAAATAGATTGTCCAGAACTTTTAAATCAGTTTTATATAAGAATACCACAACAGAATACCAGACAACATGATTTCTTTTGTTTGCCATTTAACAGAACAAATTCTGCATACAACTCACCGACTAATAGAATGTCCTTAACTTATAATAACTTCTCAACTAAAGAAAATTTTCCTGATTTGTTTTCTACCAATATTAAAAATTTCAGAAATGGAATATTAAAAATTTTAGATTAGTAAATTTCGTTTATAAGTTAGTTATAATGTAAATTATCACTGTTATAATTTAATGTATTATTGATTAGTGTCATACTGTAATTGGGCTCTCGCCTGTTGTATGACCGAAATATATAAATAAATAAATAAATAAATATAGGGTGAAGAATATTTTTTTCTTTTATTATATTCGGGAAAAAAGATTTACAAAAGGTGGGCAACACTAATGTTCATCTTGATTATTTCCTTAATAAAATTATTGTTCAAAAAAAAATTATTCGGAGTAATGGGGTCAGACTATAGTGGTATCAAACATTTTTTTAAAATTTAGTTTGCAAGAGACATGACAACTAGAGCTCGTTTAGTTAAACGTCATCACAGGCGGAAGTTACCGACTCTGCTGTACAGAAACCAAATTTCGTCCATTACGTTATCAAAAGTTAGTTTAACACATTTCAGTGGCGTCACTTACTTTGATTTGTTTTTGACTACGCGTATTATGCGATGTTGTTTGTTTATTTCCGTTATTATTATTTATTTCTCGTACGTTTCAAGGTATACCGTGTAGTAAAATGAATAAAAATGTATTTAAAATACACAAAACTTCCTAAGCGCCCTGACATCTGGTGGCAATTTGCGGAAGATACGAAAATGACATTGTTTTGTTTTGTTCAATGGAGAAATACGTGTTTTTTGTTGTTTGTTTTATTTTTGTGAATCATGAAAAAAAAAACAATCAATTTTGTTGTGTGCCGCAATGTAAATCGTGTATGAGGAAGAATGCCTCTTAAACATTCCATAATTTACCTAAATCGAAAAAAATATTAATTGAAACGACGTTTGGAGGCAGAGAGAAAGTGGATCGTAGGTTTTTATTGACCCAAAAACTAAAAATGGGCAAAAATCTAAGCTCATGCATGCACGTTTGCTCGTTGCATTTTATGGAAAGTGATTTTTTACGTCCAAGAAAAGACTGGAAAAAAACACTTACCCCACCCAAAATTTGCCTAAATCATCAGCTGATATATTAAAAGGCCTTTCTACTTTTTCAGGCAGAGATATTAATTTTTACTAATATATTTACCATATTTTTGTTGCTATATATTACAGTCTGTTTCAAACGGTTAGGCGGAACTAAATGGGAATTTCGTTCTTTTAGGTTGTCACGAGAAGGGACCTTGCTTGGGTAATTTCATTTTTTACGTTGGAAGGTAAAAATTTAAAATTCCAACAATGAAACCATGGAAACGAATGACATTAAATTATTTTTTTATATTGTAACGGTTTTATTTTGAGCCGTATATTGTAACCGTTTAAACTGTACTGGGGGCTAAGATACTCGCAGTACACCAATGTTAAACGAGTAGCCTACATTTGATCACGTGACAGGCCAACTGAAAAGGTGGTTAGACAACCAACGGTTAATAGGTGAGATTCGAGGACTAGCGGTTGAGCGGCGAACGTGAAGCAGCTGTTAGGCTGGGGACAAGATAATTTGGTGTGATATACAGTCTTGGGGACCGTTTTTTAGCGGCTAGTGAGAGTCGGTGGAAGGCCACAGTTGGTGTCCACGACCACGGTCAGAAGGTGACTAGAATTGAATAAAAGACTAGCGGTTGAGCCAGCTAGCGTGTAACAGCTGTTAGGCTGTGTACGAAATAAGTTCGAGTCTGATGCAGTCTTGGTGATTGCGTTCTTAACGGCTTGTGAGAGTCGGTGGAAGGCCACGGTTGGTGTCCACGACCCCTGTTAAGAAGGTGTCAGGAGGTCCAGTGAGGGAGCCTTATAGTTCTGACAAGATTCGAATACGACCGGCGGACGGCGGCCATTGTTGCGTTCCGGAACACGTGGAGGAGAATCCACTACAGAGGGATTATCCGACCTCCCAGGAGGAGAATCCACATCAGAGAGGTCAGTGGACCTCCAGGGTATTTTTGCGGAGGAGTGTACACCATCGAGGGGTCATCCGATCACCCAGGAGGTGTCCAACTGCCCGAGAGCCGTGGGCGCTCTCTATTTCTATATGTAGTATTGTTACATGAGGTCTCTTGGTGTTGAGGCGGACGTGAGTACGATTACTATAGCGATTATTTTTCTGCTTTACCGTATCAGAGTCGGGAGCTTTATGTTATTATTGTCAATTCGCTGGTTATTCCTGCAAAGTGGTAACCTTTACCGATGTGCAAAACCTATCTACTTCCTGTCCTGGTCATGAATGAGTGAGTGTCTGTGTACTAACCCTCTCCACCGTAGGCACTGGGGTTCCATGGAACAAGGAAGGTGGTTCACACATTATTACTGTTCAAAGTTAAGGTTATCGGAAGGCTATTTGATATCGTTCGGGTATAGACATCAGATATCGTACCCATCGAGGTTTGGAACACCAGGACTCGCTCCGTAAGTAACTATTGTTAAGTTCAGTATTATTAAGTTAAGTAGTTGCGTTTAGTCCATTTTGGGGACTGATGATAGAGTCACTTAGAGAAAACTCCTTCCGAGTGTTTAAGACTACATGATTATATTGGTTGTACCCGTCTGGGGTCACATCTTTGAGTTAGGTTCGACTCGTACTAATTTATTGTCTTCCTACGAGCCTAGGTGTCTCATAGATCCCGTGTGGGATAGTTATAGTTTATTTCATGTTGAAATAGTATCTTTGTACGAGACTAGGTGTCTCACAGATCCCTTGTGGGATAGTTATAGATTATTTAGTGCTAATTACATTCTCAATTAATTTAGCGTTGGCGTTTTGATGTATGTTCACCTTGTACACATCCTACTCCGAAAGTCAATCTCTGATTAGGAGCGTATGTCGCTCAGAAACACCCCTCTTTCTTTTTAGGATACGAAGCCGAGAGGTAGGTGCCCGATTTATTATATTTTTGTGTAGCCGCAGACGAAAACAGTTTCGTAGTGTTGTTAGGCGCCGTGTTCACTCCAAGGGCTGGGGACAGAACAGGTAGATATGTTCTGCTCCAGGTATTGTTAAATATCAGGGGATATTTACTGGCGCTCTTGATAAATGTTTACCCCCCCTACTCTCCGAAGCTGAGCTAGGCCGCGGTTGAGTTTCCTTGGAGCGAACAGTTATAACGTTTCCCTAATTTGGCTACAGACAGGGAATGCGTCATAAATGGCGCCCAACGTGGGGCCCGACAGTAAATGGGGCGCGAAAATAAATGAGGCCAAGCAAGTTGTTTGATAGACGCGATTAGTTGTGAAACTTATGTTGACTTTTTGAGAAAGTTTTGAGAAACTTTTAGAGAGATTGACTTTTGTGTACAGGGCTGTAATTCTGTTGAGAATTTTGTTTTGTGAACTTAGGAAAGTTCAGTTTGGAAGTCAGGATTGGACTTAGGTAAATTCTGTTGAGAATTTTGTTTTGTGAACTTAGGAAAGTTCAGTTTGGAAGTCAGGATTGGACTTAGGTAAATTCTGTTGAGAATTTTGTTTTGTGAACTTAGGAAAGTTCAGTTTGGAAGTCAGGATCGGACTTAGGTAAATTCTGTTGAGAATTCTGGGTTGTTGAACTTAGGAAAGTTTGATTTTGGGAAGTCAGTATCGGACTTAGGAAAGCTTGTGTTTTTAGAAGTCAGAGCCGGACTAGGAATTTATGTTTAGGAACTTGAATTCAGATTTGGAATTAATTTTGGGAGTTTAGATTTGATTAGAATTTTGTCAGGATGGAACCTGATTGGTTATCCAGGGAAGAGCTGGAATATGAGCTGAAAGCGCGTGGTATTTCCGCAGACCGCTTAGCGATCTTATCAGTGATAGGGATGCGACGGATGTTGAAAAAGTTTTTAAACGATGAACCCGTGGAGGAACTTCCGGATAAGTTTATAGTCGTGTTGGACGTGATTTCGGAGATTGCGACGTGTCGCCGAGAAATTGAGACTCTGGAGTCGGAACATTTTTCGGAGGGATCAAGTTCACGGGAGAACCAAAGACACTATAGTGTGTTGACACATTTAATTGGCCGTTTGGGTCGAATTAAAGTATCGGAAGACGGACAATGTTCAGTGGTCGAGGGATTGAGGTCACGACTTCGCGATGTCGAGAGATCGTTGCTTATAGCTATTGAAAAAGGCGACGTAGAGAAGACGTCAGGACTGGATGAGACCGCAGGCTTCAGTAGGACTAAGGTCCCTATCTATAAATGGAATCTTAAATTTTCAGGGGATAACACCGGACTTAGTGTCAGTGCGTTTTTAGAACGGGCAAGCGAATATCGGGAATCGCGTGGAGCTACCGCGTTGGATTTATTCCATTCCGCTTCCGAGTTGTTTACCGGACCCGCTTTGATTTGGTACAGGTCAGTTAGGACTAGAGTGACCAGCTGGGAACACTTAGTCGAGTGTCTTAGGGAACAATATCAACCCTTAGATTATGAGTTCGAGTTGTGGCAAGAGATTAGGGAAAGGACACAGTGTCCTCGGGAACGCGTAGGAGATTTCGTAGCATGTATGCGGAATTTGTTCGCTAGGTTACCTAATCCCGCGCCGGAGAGTCAACAGCTACAGATTGTTAGACGCAATCTAACGCCTTTCTTGTTACGAGGGATGGCGCTAGCTGATATCACCTCATTAGACGAACTAGTACGGATTGGTCGGCGGTTAGAAGAGACACATTACTTAGCGGAGAAACATCAACCGCCCCCGCGGCATAACTCTCTCTTAGAACCAGATCTAGGTGAACGCGAAGTCTTGAGGAGACAACCGACTCCTAAGATCAAGTCTGCCCAAGCAAAGTCTTGCGTCGTTGAGGAGATTCGAGATTCTTCTAGGATTAATTCCGTTTGCTGGAACTGTGACCAGCGAGGTCATAGGTTTAAGGATTGTGACGTGATGCCACGTCAGGAATTTTGTTATGGTTGTGGAACCAAGGATGTGCACAAGGCACATTGTCCGCGATGTTCTCTACGAGAGACAAAAAACGGAAGCGCGGGCGGGAAACGCTGAGACCGTTTCACCGTCCGATATCTCGTAAATCGGAACCCAGAAGTTGTGCGATTAGTGACCAAGGGAGTCATAAGCGTCGCGAGGGCCAGGTCAGGTCGCGACAGTCACAACCATCTTGTTTAGGCAAGGGAGCTAGGGACGCGAGTAGGCGCCCTAACTCAAAGTATTCTTCTCGGAGGACCAGAATACGAGTATGGGAACGGAGACTGAGAGGTCAGGTCCGCCGTTCACCGCCTGATTTGTCAGCTCGGGATACCGAATGGAAGACATGGTTGGAAACAGTTTCTAACTTCTGTTACTCTTCCTCTGTTTCGTCGGTTATCACGAAACTTCCCGGTGACAATCGAGCATATTTATCAGTGTCAGTTTTTGGAGTTGGGTTTCACGCATTGGTTGATTCGGGATCAACTCGTACCATTTTAGGCGGACCCGGATGGGAAATTCTGCGTGGTCGGGGAATCAATTTGAAACTGCAACGTAGCGTGGACTGTTACGCAGCGAACGGGACACGATGTGAATCTATCGGTAGCGTAGAAGTTCCGATTAGGTTGGACGGGCGATTGCGAAATATGGATGTTCTAGTCGTGCCCGGTATTTCATATCACCTGGTGTTAGGGGTAGATTTTTGGACGGCGATGAATCTACAGTTAGATATGGTATCCGGAGATTATACTTTTCGAGATCAAGTAGCCACCGTTACGTCCGAGCAGACGGTCGACATGGAGATGTCGAGCGGTTTATCAGCTGATCAGCGAGATCAACTGGAGAATTTGGTTCAGTCTAACGCGGATTTGATGAATCCGAAATTAGGGTGTTCCACTCTGGTGGAGCATGAGATCTTAACCGAAGCTCGCCCGGTTAAACAGAGATATTACCCCATCTCTCCGGTCCTCCAGAAACAAGTCAGTTTAGAGTTGGACAAAATGCTTGAATTAGGAGTTGTAGAACCCTCTAATAGTCCGTGGTCTAGTCCCATTTTGTTAGTGAAGAAACCAGACTCTTCGTACCGTTTCGTGGTAGATTACCGCCGATTAAACTCCGTCACTGCGAAGGATGCATACCCGTTACCGTTCGTGAATACAATTTTGGATAAACTTCGAGACGCGAAATTTATTAGCTCACTGGATTTGAAAAGCGCCTATTGGCAGATTCCCCTGACAGAGGAGAGTAAACCGTTGACCGCTTTTACCGTCCCTGGGCGAGGGCTATTTCAGTTTACGCGGATGCCATTCGGACTTCATAACGCGCCCGCGACATGGCAGAGACTGATGGATAATGTGTTTGGAGAAACCTTTGAGCCATACGTGTTCATTTACTTGGACGATATCATCGTGATATCTCAGGATTTTGAAACGCATGTTAGAGTTTTGGGAAAGGTTTTAGAGAAGTTACGAGACGCTGGATTGTCGATTAACAAAGACAAGTGTAACTTTTGTCTACCTGAGTTGAGGTATCTGGGTTACGTAGTGAATAGTTCCGGACTACATGTAGACCCCAGTAAAGTAGAGGCAATCGTTAATATACCCATACCCAAAACCGTGAAGGAAGTACGGCGTTTTGTTGGAACGGCGTCGTGGTATCGGCGTTTCATTCCGGATTTTTCTTCGCTTTCAGCACCGATAACGGCGTTGCTGAAGAAGAACCACAAGTGGTCATGGACACCGGAGTGTCAGAAGTCATTCGAGGAGCTGAAGGCTAGGCTAGCGTCAGCCCCTGTTTTGACTTGCCCCGATTTTACACAACCCTTTGTAATGCATACTGATGCGTCAGAATGTGGATTGGGTGCGGTGTTGATACAGATTATCGACGGCAAGGAGAGAGTGGTGGCATACGCGAGCAAGTCGCTGAACCGATGTCAGCGTAATTACACGACTACTGAGCGTGAGTTGCTTGCCGTGTTATTCGCGATAGAGAAGTTCCGTCCTTACGTGGAAGGAACTCGTTTCACTGTGGTGACTGATCACCATAGCTTAGTTTGGCTGAGTCATTTGAAGGACCCCGCTGGCAGACTGGCCAGGTGGGCAGTCCAGTTACAGGCTCACGACTTCGAGGTCGTGCACCGTAAAGGTAGGGACATGGTTGTCCCGGACATGTTGTCAAGGATAGGCTCGGAGCAAGTTTCGCTCCTTGCCGACTTTCAGAATGTTCAAGATCCCTGGTATGTGGGATTAAGGGATGCTCTTCAGAGAGATCCAGAGGGTTACACAGGTTGGAAATGGTCGGATAACCGCCTGTATCGCTTGATTCGTGTCCGTGGAGACACAGAATGGCGAATAGTTATTCCGAGAGGATATAGGGAAGAGGTTCTGTCAGAGTGCCACGACCGTAAGACGTCCGGACATGTGGGAGTGTACAAGACGCTCCACAGGGCAAAAGCTCTTTACTTTTGGCCCCAGATGTACTCAGACGTTGCCACTTACGTTCGACGTTGCAAGACGTGTCAGGTACAGAAACCAGTGCAGAAAGCAATTCCTGGTTTACTAGGAGGTAAACCACAGGTCACACAACCGTGGCAGATGATTTCCATCGACTATATGGAATTCCCTACCTCGCGTAGAGGCAATGCGTATCTGTTAATGGTGACAGATTACTTTTCAAAATTTGTACAGGTGTTTCCTTTTAAACGGGCTTCCACGGCGAAGTTAATTCTTGTTCTCGAAGAGAACATATTTTTACGGTACGGAGTACCGCAGTATATTGTCGCTGACAACGGCAAACAATTTGTCAGTAGGGATTTCAAAGAATTCGCGCAACGCTATGAAGTGGAGATTTTGTACAACGCGTTGTATCATCCACAATATAATCCGGCCGAGAGATATAACCGCATTATGAAGACCATGATACGCTCTTATCTAGGACAGGATCATCGACTTTGGGATGTGGATTTAGCACATCTTACCCTAGCAATCAACACCAGTCAGAGTGAGGTGACGAAGCTCAGTCCTCACTACGTTAATTTTGGAAGAGAGCATGTCTTGTCAGGAAAGTATTTTCAGGTATTAGGCCAGGATCGGGAAGACCCGGATGGACCGGACCCCCCAGCGGCCATGGAGGCGAAGTTTCGTCGGATTTATAGAGATGTCCGTCGAAGACTATCGGCCAGTTTTAGGAATTGCAAGATGCGGTATGACTCACGTCGGCGTGATGTCCATTACCGTGTTGGCGATTGGGTTCTTAGGAAGAACCACGTCTTATCTGCAGGGCAGGTACACTTTTCAAATAAATTAGCTCCAAAGTTTGTTGGACCTTTTCGTATCTTTCGTCAAACCTCACGGGTGACTTACGAGTTGGAGACTGCGGAAGGTCTCAAGCGAGGCGTTTGGCATGTAAAGGACTTGAAACCTTACATTGTGGGCGGAGAGCCCCAATGAGTTTTAGGGTGTTGCTGTTCTGTCTAGTTTGAAATTTTAGATTTCAGGTTGTCGCGATAAATGGACTAGGTTGGAGTCAGAGACGAGAATCTGACGGGCAGATTCTCTACCCCGGGTAAGAGGGGGATGTAACGGTTTTATTTTGAGCCGTATATTGTAACCGTTTAAACTGTACTGGGGGCTAAGATACTCGCAGTACACCAATGTTAAACGAGTAGCCTACATTTGATCACGTGACAGGCCAACTGAAAAGGTGGTTAGACAACCAACGGTTAATAGGTGAGATTCGAGGACTAGCGGTTGAGCGGCGAACGTGAAGCAGCTGTTAGGCTGGGGACAAGATAATTTGGTGTGATATACAGTCTTGGGGACCGTTTTTTAGCGGCTAGTGAGAGTCGGTGGAAGGCCACAGTTGGTGTCCACGACCACGGTCAGAAGGTGACTAGAATTGAATAAAAGACTAGCGGTTGAGCCAGCTAGCGTGTAACAGCTGTTAGGCTGTGTACGAAATAAGTTCGAGTCTGATGCAGTCTTGGTGATTGCGTTCTTAACGGCTTGTGAGAGTCGGTGGAAGGCCACGGTTGGTGTCCACGACCCCTGTTAAGAAGGTGTCAGGAGGTCCAGTGAGGGAGCCTTATAGTTCTGACAAGATTCGAATACGACCGGCGGACGGCGGCCATTGTTGCGTTCCGGAACACGTGGAGGAGAATCCACTACAGAGGGATTATCCGACCTCCCAGGAGGAGAATCCACATCAGAGAGGTCAGTGGACCTCCAGGGTATTTTTGCGGAGGAGTGTACACCATCGAGGGGTCATCCGATCACCCAGGAGGTGTCCAACTGCCCGAGAGCCGTGGGCGCTCTCTATTTCTATATGTAGTATTGTTACATGAGGTCTCTTGGTGTTGAGGCGGACGTGAGTACGATTACTATAGCGATTATTTTTCTGCTTTACCGTATCAGAGTCGGGAGCTTTATGTTATTATTGTCAATTCGCTGGTTATTCCTGCGAAGTGGTAACCTTTACCGATGTGCAAAACCTATCTACTTCCTGTCCTGGTCATGAATGAGTGAGTGTCTGTGTACTAACCCTCTCCACCGTAGGCACTGGGGTTCCATGGAACAAGGAAGGTGGTTCACACATTATTACTGTTCAAAGTTAAGGTTATCGGAAGGCTATTTGATATCGTTCGGGTATAGACATCAGATATCGTACCCATCGAGGTTTGGAACACCAGGACTCGCTCCGTAAGTAACTATTGTTAAGTTCAGTATTATTAAGTTAAGTAGTTGCGTTTAGTCCATTTTGGGGACTGATGATAGAGTCACTTAGAGAAAACTCCTTCCGAGTGTTTAAGACTACATGATTATATTGGTTGTACCCGTCTGGGGTCACATCTTTGAGTTAGGTTCGACTCGTACTAATTTATTGTCTTCCTACGAGCCTAGGTGTCTCATAGATCCCGTGTGGGATAGTTATAGTTTATTTCATGTTGAAATAGTATCTTTGTACGAGACTAGGTGTCTCACAGATCCCTTGTGGGATAGTTATAGATTATTTAGTGCTAATTACATTCTCAATTAATTTAGCGTTGGCGTTTTGATGTATGTTCACCTTGTACACATCCTACTCCGAAAGTCAATCTCTGATTAGGAGCGTATGTCGCTCAGAAACACCCCTCTTTCTTTTTAGGATACGAAGCCGAGAGGTAGGTGCCCGATTTATTATATTTTTGTGTAGCCGCAGACGAAAACAGTTTCGTAGTGTTGTTAGGCGCCGTGTTCACTCCAAGGGCTGGGGACAGAACAGGTAGATATGTTCTGCTCCAGGTATTGTTAAATATCAGGGGATATTTACTGGCGCTCTTGATAAATGTTTACCCCCCCTACTCTCCGAAGCTGAGCTAGGCCGCGGTTGAGTTTCCTTGGAGCGAACAGTTATAACGTTTCCCTAATTTGGCTACAGACAGGGAATGCGTCATAATATATTTTAATAAAAAAATAAATAAATAAATGGGAAATTTGTATTAAGAAAGACAGAAAAAATCAAAATATAAAGAAAATGACATTTTAAAATGATATTAACCTTAACAAAAAAATGTTTATTGTAAGTATGATTTACAAAGCTTAAACAAAACGGCTGAAAAGCACGATTTAAACGATGAAAGTAACTAGACTGCAAAATCTAGTTCCGCCTAACCATTTGGAACAGACTTTATATTGACAGACAAAAAGAATTAAAAATACAATGAAAAACTAAAAATTTTCTTGAAATTTCTTTAGAATAGTAAATTATTACATATCTTGTAAATCGTAGATTACCTTTAAATAAAAAAAAAAGATCGGAAAACATGAAAAATACAACTCGTGTTCATTTTCACCATGTAAACAAATACAGGAGTAACAGTTTAATGTCACTTTCGAGTGTTCCAGCTTTGCCGTATATAGCGCTGCGATCTTAAAAAGTTTCCCCTATTGTTTAAAATCCAACTTTTTGTGGTCTTAAAAATAATATAGGCTATTCCAAACGTTTAGGCGGAACTAGATTTTGCAATCTAGTTACTTTCATCGTTTGGGTCGTTTTTTTTGTGGCCGTTTTGTTTAAGCTTTGTAAATCATACTTACAATAAACATTTTTTGGTTAAGGTTAATATCATTTTTAAATTTCATTTTCTTTATATTTTGATCTTTATATTTCATTCTTAATACAAATTTCCCATTTATTTATTTTTTTGTCATTAAAATATGCAAAAAGTATTTTATTTTTGACATAAGTCATTCGTTTCCATGGTTTCACTGTTGGCATTTTAAATTTTCACATACCAAACATCAAACATGAAATAACCCAAGCAAGGTCCCTTCTCGTGACAACCTAAAAGAACGAAATTCCCATTTAATTCCACCTAAACGTTTGGAATAGCCTGTAAGTGACTCATAACAATAATCTACCTATTGTACTAAATGTTCAAAATGATGACCATTTCCGTTCCCGTTCAATACACTTATGTACACGTTTTTTAAAAGCTTCTTGAATAGGTTGACCATTCGTCCCGCATTTTGAATTGGTGTCCCGCTTTATGACATGTCCGGTAAAATGTCCCGCATTTTCTAACTTTTGTGTACTTGACTTGTATTTGGGGAAGTGAGGACCTTTTTTTTGCTATTTACTTATATTTGGGAGGTGAGGACCTTTTTTTGCTCTTCACTTATATTTGGGAAGTGAAGACCTTTTATTTCGCTCCGTCCCGCATTGCCTTCTCAAGAAAATGGTCACCCTATTATTGAACAGAAGAAGCCTTATTTTCTAAATGTATCGTTTGAAACGCTTGGCTAATTCTAATTTTCATGTCTTGTCTTGTGTAGTAGAAATAATTGCATGCAATTGTTTCCATTATTTATCAACAAAGTCGATATTTTGAAGGCCACAAAACGCGATTTTCTCAAAAAAATTTATGTAAGGATATACCTTTCAACGGTTTATAGCATTGCTTTTTGTCTGATCCCCGAGCGAAACCGAGAGGGGCAGCTACTTTAATTATATAATACACGTATATACCCGGTTCGAAATGCAGAAATAATATTAAAATCACGTGAAAGATTGTCGCTACCCTATTGGCTCTCGCATAAAATTAATAGATAAACAGCTAACGAACGACGAGAGTTCAACAATGATGATTATGATTACTACTTCTTGATTTTGAACAGAGTATAGCGCTTCACAAATCGTTGTGTTTAACCGCTGTTAGGGGGTTTGTATTTTAAAAATCTGCTCACCTTAACTATAGAAACAGAAATGACAATTTTGACAAATGAAATTGAATTAAAAAATTATTTTTTTCAATTCTACTATCATAATGAATAAGTTCTTTACTCGTTCTTTTATCAACAAAATTGTATCAAAAAAATCTAGAAATTTAAGTATTACATCTTTACTTTGTCAAGACGGAACTGAAGGTGGTGACGGTTTTGGTAAAAGACGAAAACAACAAGAAGAGAAATATTTTCACGATATGCAGAAAAAATTAATCGACGCATTTAAAAAGAAATTAGCAGAATCAATAGAATATCATAAAGAACAGATAGATAAACATACAGAAGAAATAGGGAAGACTAAAGATACACTCAAAGATATGGACGATAAGAAAGCACCAGATAAATAAGTAAATTGTAATATTACGATACTTAAAGTAGACCTAAATAGTGGTGTATTAAAAATAAAGTTTTTTTCTTATAAATGTCAGCAATTGTCTTTCCTTATTATGTAAGTCATGAATTGTATTTATAGAGCGACGCTGAGACAGTGCGACAAAAAAAAATAAATTTTAAAAAATCATTTATACTTTAAAATTGCCTTAAATTAGCTAAATATATCTGTATATATTTATTTTTATTATTTCTAGTTTTATTATTTTTAGTTTTTCATTGTATTTTTAATTCTTTTTGACTGTCTGTTAATATAATAACCAGGGCTTCGAACCGGAACTGAACCGAAAACCGAAAAAAACCGTTATTTTTGTCGGAACGAAAACCGGAACTGAACCAAAAAAAATATCGTTTTATTTCGGTTCAGATAATGGTTATGTGAGTGAATATAAATTACATTTTATTTAAGATTATTTCTTAAACTAATGAGCAGAAAAAAATCGTAATTTTTCTGACAAGTAAAAAATAAATTGCGATTCTATTATTTCAGGGGAGGGGGGAACGCCCAGAACCCCCCTCCCTGGCAGCGGCCTTGGTATGATTATTACAAAATAAAGAATAAAATGTTCTTCTAAATTATAGTAGAAAATAAATTTCTAATACAAATAAAAGCATTTAAATATTTATCACTCTGAACTGAACCGAAAACCGAAAAAAACCGTTATTTTTGCCAGAACGAAAACCGGAACCGAACTGATATATATTTTTTTAATTGAACCGGAATGATAACCGAAACGTAAAAAATAACGGTTCGAAGCCCTGTAATAAATTTTAAAAAACATTTTTAAATTATTATATATAAAAATGCTGTGCACTGTCGGGGTCCATTTATTGTTTATATATTTGTTGTTAAAATACAGAACTACGCAAAAGCAATTTAGTTCCGCGTAAACGTTTAGAATAGCCTATAATGCTAATACTGGTTGTAACTGGCTATAATGCTAACAAAATTATAATAAATTTAAAAAATTATTTTAAAATTTTTATATTTAAATTGCTGTGCACTGTCGTGGATCTTTATTGTTTACGCAATACAGAAATACGCAAAAAAATCCACATTAAAATTCTCATTAGCGAAACTAATTAAGAGGATTAATTTCTTTACTTAATCCTTTATTGGATAATTTTCGTCGACACTAGGTCACTAATCTTTCTAAATATTTCTCGTTCACAGTCGTTTATGAAACTTTTTAAGTAACAACACATGTTGACCAGTGCATTTTTTGTATAAAATACCCTTAAATTAATAACTACCTTAAGCGCTAGTAGCCATAAATGCTGTGTGTACACATTTTTACCAGTTTTATAAAAAGTAAAATTTGAAAAAGTGTAATAGTGATGAAACAAGTTGAGTGTCTATTGACGGGTTAAGAAGGGACATCCTATACTGAGTCGACATCCCTTGGGAGCTAATAGCCAAAGATGCTGCACACCAATTCCTCAAAATTCAAAAAATTCTGTAGACTTTAATTTTTTTGTAAGTATTGTACAGGTAAATTTTATGTTTTTTCGATTGAATATTTTTAATAGCTCTAAGTATGTATGTTCCTTGGGCGCTAATAGCCGAAAATGCTACACACCATTTTCTAAAATTTACAAAAATTCTGTGGATTTTAAATTTTTTGTAAGTATTGTACAGGTAAATTTTATGTTTTTTCGATTGAATATTTTTAATAGCTCTAAGTATGTATGTTCCTTGGGCGCTAATAGTCGAAAATGCTACACACTATTTTCTTAAATTTACAAAAATTCTGTGGATTTAAATTTTTTTGTAAGTATTGTACAGGTAAATTTTATGTTTTTTCGATTTTATATTTTTAATAGCTCTATGTATGTATGTTCCTTGGGCGCTAATAGCTGAAAATGCTACACACCATTTTCTTAAATTTACAAAAGTTCTGTGGATTTTAAATTTTTTGTAAGTATTGTGAATTATTGGAATGTTTTTACGTCTCAATATTTTTAACAGCTCTAATTAAGTTTGTATGTTCTTTGGGCGCTAATAGCCTAAACTTCTGTACACCATTATTTCAAATTTCAAAAAATTCTGTGGATTTTAAGATTTTTGTAAATATTGTGCAGGAAAATGGTTTTGAAAATGTTTTTTCGATTCAATATTTTAAATAGCTTTAAGTTTTATGTTCTTTGGGTGCTAATAGCCAAAGATGCTGCACACTATTTTTACAAATTTAAAAAAATTATGTTGATTTTAATTTTTTTGTAAGTATTGTGTAAGTAAATATTTGGAATGTTTTTACGTTTCAATATTTTTAACAGCTGTAAGTATGTATGTTCTTTGGGCACTAATAGCCTAAAGTGCTGAACACCATTTTTTCAAATTTCAAAAATTCTGTGAATTTTAAATGTTTTGTAAGTATTGTGAAGGTAATTTTTTGGAATGTTTTCCATTCAATATTTTTAATAGCTCTAAGTAAGTTTGTATGTTCTTTGGGAGCTACTAGCCAAATATGCAGCATACAATTTTTTCAAATTAAAAAAATTACTTCTGAATTATAGTAGAAAATAAATTTCTAATACAAATAAAAGCATTTAAAAATTTATCACTCAGAATTGAACCGAAAAAAACCGTTATTTTTGCCGGAACGAAAACCGGAACCGAACTGATATATAATTTTTTAATTGAACCGGAACGAAAACCGAAACGAAAAAAATAACGGTTCGAAGCCCTGATAATAACAAAAATTTGCTAAATATATTAGTAAAAATTAATATCTCTGCCTGAAAAAGTAGAAGGGCCTTTTAATATATCAACTGATGATTTAGTCAAATTTTGGGTGGAATAAATGCTTTTTTTCAGTCTTTTCTTGGACGTAAAAAATCACTTTTTTTAATTTTTGCCCATTTTTAGTTTTTGTGTCCATAAAAACCTACGATCCACTTTCCCTCTGCCTCCAAACGTCGTTTCAATTGATATTTTTTCGATTTAGGTAAATTATGGAATGTTTAAGCAGGATTCTTCCTTATTCACGATTTACATTGCGGCACACAACAAAATTGACTGTTTTTTTTTTCCATGATTCACAAAAATAAAACACAAACAACAAAAAAACACGTATTTCGCCATTGAACAAAACAATGTCAAAAACATGTCGTATCTTCTGCAAATTGCCATCAGATGTCAGGGCGCTTAGGAAGTTTCCCCTATACTACTTACATCTTATTTGAAACATAGTATATGTGTAAATAACCGCCGTTGCTGTGCACCAAAAATTTAACTTACCTTATTATGTACTCTTGTGGATACATTTAATTTTTTCAATAATTCAATCTTAGGAATATAGGTAAATGAAAAATAAAAATAATAAAAACAATTTTTAATATATAATAAATTTATTTGTATTACAAATTATTTCTTAGCCGATTTAGCGGGTTTGGCTGCTTTTTCAGCTTTCTTGGCTCTTGGCTTAACCTTTGATTTAGCGATACACTTCTTGCCGTATAATGTACCGTCACGAGAGGCGGTCTTCTTGATACGGTAGAAAGCGTCGCTTCTTAATGTGTTTCTGCGTTGACGAGCCTTGCGCAGCTTGAATCTGTCGAAATCGCTCATGGCAGCGCGCTGAAAAAAAATAAAACGAATTTATATTAATAACATTGATTGATACAACAAAATATTGAATTTGGTTTTGGATAATTCAGTAAAGATAATTGGCTTCATATATGTATCAGCCGGCAATTCCTATCAAATAAGGTTCATCATGAAAACATTGGTTAAGTATTTAGTCTAAGATTTGATTCATCTACGCTCCAAAGCAGAAAATATTATTACGCTCTTTCACACTGTAGTTAGAATGACGTCAGAAGTTTGAAAGTGTACTAAGGAGAATAATGTAAAACAACCTTTAGGTTTGCATGTGCCCTGCAACCTCGGATTTATTGAGATCGACATCTATTGCATATACTGTTTTAGTCATTAGTAAAAAAGCATGCTTCATTTATATAAAAGGGCAATTTTTACGAAAAATAGAGTAGACACCTGAAAATAAAGAGCGCATATAACTAGGGTGACCATTTTCTTGGAGAAGGCAATGCTGGACAGAGCAAAAAAAGGTCGTCACTTCCGAAATATAAGTGAAGAGCAAACAAAAAAAAAGGTCCTCACCTCCCAAATATAAGTACAGAACAAAATTCGGCCCTGGGGACACCAAATCATAATGCGGGACGAATGGTCACCCTACATATAACACTTAAAATCGCTTTTAAAAACTAACATTAAAATAGTAAATTACAGCATATAAATGAAAGTAGAACAAATATATAAAGTATTTGTTTAACGGGTACTTTGTCACTGTACATGGATTTGATTTCCGTATAGCCAACATAAAAATGCTTTTACCGGCTTACAAATTGCTTGTTTAAGACGTAAAAATATAGTTTAAAATGCTGTTTTACAAAACATCTCTCAAACGAAGCGCTATCAAATAAAGCTGAATATTCTTGATCAGGAACAGCGGCATCGCAGACTAAAATTTTGTATAAACCAATCCCAAACTAGATTGGGCAATATAGTTGCAAACCTGGACTCTTTTTCACAGTGAAGAGGCCTGGGTCTAATTTGATAATATCAACAATAAGACTAGACGATATTAATGCGGATTGGTTTTGTAGATACTAATATAATAATTTTAAAAAACTTACGATTTTCTTGGCTTCAACTTTCTTTGCCCACATGCTTTCGCTCCATTTTTCTGAGATTTTGGCAGAATTCCATGCCTTACGTACAACTCTAGTGGACGCGGTGTATGGGAAACTGATTTTGAATTTTGTCAGATGGAGTTGGTTTAAGCGCATCTGTCCACGGGGAACTTTTGTTTCAGGGCCATCTACAAGTACCTATAACAATGAAACAAACAAATAATCAGTACAAATCATAAATAAAAAAGATAACAAATTATTAATCAATAAAATATCAGTTGATAATTAGCTTCATATATGTATCAGTCGGCAATTCCTATCAATACATGTTTCATCATTTAAAAATTAGTAATAAATAAAAAAATATAATAAATGGCAAAATGGGAAGATAAGTAAGATATCAGACACATAAATGTATTTTAAGTAAATTTATATGGGTTCATTTATAAAGAGTAGCTTACGGGAGAACATAATAAAATATTTCTCAATAATAATTAAACCTTCCTGCACTTATATCAAACACAGTTGTACAGACAAACAGACACATGAGTAATGTTGTAAAATTATGTTGAAATACACTCATTAAATATATCTACTCTTAATTCTTACTCGTAAAACTATCATTGAAGTGCAATGATGCTATCGGAAAACTTAACGTCTAAATTTTTCACTACAAAAACACATCTTATACGTAAACACTACAAAAATTTATTTAGAGACACTACTGATATTAGTTTTTTCAACACTTCTAAGCATATAAATGTAATGAATGTATAAAATGTAATGAATGTATCCTTAATATTATAACAAAAGTATCAAGATAGTTAGTAAATAAAAAAATAACAAGTGAAGTAAAATGTCAGATGATAATAAGATAAAAAACTGTAAAATATAAATGTAGTTATTTCCTATTAAAATACATAACATAATTGGCGACGAGTGGTAGTGTATATATTAAAAAAAAAAAAAATGTTTCAAATTGGAAATATAGAAACTTTTGATCAAAAGAATGGCGATTTTACTGATTATATTGAACGTCTGGAGCAATTATTTATTTTAAATGAAGTAGAGGAAGAAAAGAAAGTACCAATGTTGATTGCTTTCATTGGAGCGGATACATACAAAATTCTTAAAAATTTATCAAGCCCTGACAATCCAACAAAAAAACGGTATAATGACATAATAAAACTCATGACGGAATATTTTCATCCCAAAAAGCTGATAATCGCGGAAAGATATACGTTTTATCAGCGTAACCAGGAAATAAATGAAACAATTAATGAATTCGTATCTGCATTAAGAGGCTTAGCGCTAGACTGTGATTTTAAGACTTTTCTAGATGAAGCATTAAGAGATCGCCTGGTATGTGGTTTGAGAGATATACCTACAAGAAAGAAGCTTCTTGCTGTTGACGACTTGACACTTACAAAAGCCATTGAAGTTGCAGTCAGTTGTGAACTGGCAACAAAACAAATTTATGAAATGCAACCTCAAGACGTCAACAGAGTAAATTACGGGCAAGGAAGACGAACACAAAGAAATTCTGGAAATGCAAGACAGGTTCATGAAGAAAAGAAGAAAGAAAATTCTTGTTATCGCTGTGGCGGTAAACATTTCTCATCGACATGTCCAGCAAAAAACTGGACTTGCTTCAAATGCAAAAAACAAGGTCACTCTGCAAAAATGTGTAAAACTAAGATGAGAGTGCAGTACGTGGAAGAACAGAATGAGTGTTACGAATCTGAAGAAGAATCAGTTAATCTACACTGCGTCACAGAAGGGTCAAGTGGTCAGCCAGAGATGAGGACCGTGCAGGTGGAAAATCAAGTCATGGAAATGGAAGTAGATACTGGAGCAGGTGTTAGTGTAGTTTCAGAAAGGTATCTATTAAATAATTTAGGTGTTTCTAAAGTCATGAAATATGATAAAAGATTAAAAACTGTTTCAGGAGATGCTCTTAATGTAATCGGAAAGGTAGATGTCACCGTTAAAAATTATAATGATAAAAATAAATATGTTAGGTTACCTCTAGTTGTAATTAGGTCAGACAAAGATTTTATACCATTAATGGGTAGACCATGGTTGGACATTCTTTACCCAAATTGGCGTCTGGCCATAAATAAAATTAGTGAAAATTGGTTAGATACTATTAAATGTAAATTTCCCAGGGCCTTTGGCAAAGGTAAGGATGATTGTATTGAGCAGTTTAAATGTTATTTGCATTTAAAACCGAAATCGGTTCCGAAATTTCATAAACCCTACCCTGTACCTTATTCCCAAAAAAATAAAATGGAAAAGGAACTACAGGAATTAGTAAATGCGGGTATATTAAAACCAGTTACATTCAGTGAATGGGCGAGTCCAGTATTTTTGATTGAACAAAAAAATGGAAAGTCTCGATTATGCGTAAATTTTAAAAACACCGTAAATCCATCTTTGCAAACCGATTATTATCCTTTACCAAAACTAGAAGATATTTTTGCAACATTAAGTGGTGGAAAGGTATTTACAACCCTCGACTTGAGCCATGCATATTTACAATTAAAAGTAGCGCCGGAATCACAGGAACTGTTAACTATTAATACCCCGAACGGTTTATTCCAATACACACGTTTGCCTTTCGGAATTTCAAGCGGTCCAGCAATTTTTCAGTCAATTATGGAACAAGTCCTGAAAGGATTGGGTGTAACTTGTTATTTGGACGATATTTTGATCGCAGGAACGGACGAACATGATTGCAAGGAGAAAGTAATGAAGGTGTTGAATCAATTAAATAAATATAACATAAAATTAAATTTTGATAAATGTAATTTCTTACAACCAAAAATTGAATATTTAGGACATCAGATTAGTGGAACAGGGATTTATCCAACATTAACAAATCAAGAAGCTATCCTTAAGGCTCCTGAACCGCAAAATTTACCTCAACTCAGATCATATATCGGCATGCTAAACTTTTATAACAAATTTTTACCAATGTTATCATCAAGACTAAAGCCATTATATGATCTGTACAAAGGAAAATCCGAATTTAATTGGACATCTGAATGTCAAAGAAGTTTTGAGGAATCAAAAAAGATGTTATTACATTGTGGTCTTCTTGTTCATTATGATCCTAATAAAAAGATAGTCCTGAGTTGTGACGCAAGTCCATATGGTTTGGGGGCTGTATTGGCCCATATAATTGATGACCAAGAACGACCAGTTATGTTTGCATCCAGAACTTTGTCGAAAACAGAACAAGGCTACGCACAAATACAAAAAGAAGCACTGGCATTGAAGTATGGAATGGAAAAATTTCATAAGTATCTATATGGTAGAAGGTTTACATTGGTTACTGATCACCAGCCACTAATTAGCATTTTTGGAAGTAAGGCCGGTCTACCAACTCTTGCTGCTGCTCGTTTACAGCGATGGGCAACTCTCATGTCCGACTACGATTTTGACATTGTTTATAGAAAAGGCAATAAACTGGCATCACCTGATGCTATGTCACGGTTGCCTGTGAAACATTTAGAGGAAGAAATTGAAGACTTTAATTCATTTACAGAAGTCGAGTTGCCACTGACAGCTGATGAAATTGGACAGGTTACACGACGAGATAAAGTTTTAGAAAAGGTCGCAGAACTAACTCGAGGCGGATGGCCTTCGTATATTGATGACCCGAGACTTAAGCCTTATTTCGTGAGGAGAAATGAGCTTTCGTTGGAGGGAGACGTCATCACCTGGGGAACCCGTGTTATAATTCCGAATAACCTGAGACATGAGGTACTCGGAATTTTGCACGACCAACACCCAGGAGTAGTAAGGGCAAAAATGTTAGCCAGAACTGCAGTGTGGTGGCCCGGAATAGACCAAGATATCGAAGACACTACAGCAAAATGCGAAACGTGTCAGACTATACAAGGAAGAGCCAGGAAGGTACCACTCACGCAATGGCCGAAAACTGAAAGGAACTGGGAACGCATTCATGTTGATTTTTTCAAGAAAGAAGGTTATACTTTGCTATTATTAGTAGATAGTACCTCAAAATGGATTGATGCCAAGATAATGAATGGAACCAACGCCGAAAAGACCATAGAACAACTGCGTACAATATTCTCTGCTTTTGGTTTACCTAAGGAACTCGTTTCAGACAATGGTCCACCATTTGACTCAAATCAATTTGAACGTTTCTGTACAGCGAACGGTATCGTTCATAAATTAAGCCCACCATATCACCCGGAATCCAATGGCCTAGCCGAAAGAGGAGTTCAGACAATTAAGAAAATATTAGGGAAACAACTTTTCGATCAAAAAAAGAAGAATTGTTTTATAAATATGCAACATCGATTGGACAATTTTCTTTTTACATATCGCAATACGCCTTCGACAACCACAGGCTGTACGCCAGCAGAGATGATGTTCAAGGAGACTCCCAGAACAAAATTAAAAATGTTAAAACCCTCTTTTGAAGGACAATTTGTACAAGATAAATCAAGACAGAATTGTAGTGAGCTGACAAAAGAAAAAATGAAAATATTCGTTAAAGGAGAAAAGGTGTTAGTTTTAAAACATCAGTTAAACCAACGACCCATTTGGATTCCAGGAACGATTGTGGAACGAATAAGTTTAGTTACATATTTCGTTAATGTGGGAAATCAAATTAAAAAAATGCATGCAAATGAAATAAGATTGGCCACTTATATTAATACGCAACCTATAACTAGACCTTATGTAAATAGAACAGTATATCCTAGTCAACAGACTATTCGACATCGTGGAAATGATTCTAATCAACAAAAAGAATTAACGGAACAGCCAACTCAAATCAGAGGTACGGATCCGACAGATCCAACACCTGTACCAGGGCCTCAGCATAATGATGTCCAAGATGTGCCTAGCACATCTCAAAGTCCCTTAATAATAGGTTCCAGAAATAGAAATACGCCATTAAGTAGTCCATTAAAATGTACTGTGGAAAGACATCCTTTACCAGTACCCGTGCCTTGCCAAAGACCAAGGAGAAATATTAAACCACCAGATAGGTTAAATTTATAGATTACATTTATTGTTACATTTAAAAAAAAAAAAAAATGTAACAAAAATTGTAGTAGGGAGGAAAATGTAATGAATGTATAAAATGTAATGAATGTATCCTTAATATTATAACAAAAGTATCAAGATAGTTAGTAAATAAAAAAATAACAAGTGAAGTAAAATGTCAGATGATAATAAGATAAAAAACTGTAAAATATAAATGTAGTTATTTCCTATTAAAATACATAACAATAAATTTAATATTTAGTAGTATGTATAAAATTTTAACTCACCCTGGTTTGGTCAACAACATCGACGATGCTGACGAGTTTACCTTTATTAGGTCCATCGGCCACAAAGGCCACACGGCCTGTTTCAACAAACCTCTTGAACGTCTGAAAACAACAAAATACATATTAAAACAAAGCCTTACACACCAACTTTGGCAACTGCCATGTGGTGATTACCAAAGGTTAGATTCATTCTAACTGCCATATTTAAACTAAACATCCATTAAACTCTAATTTATAATTAAAACAAAGTTTATAGTTTAATAATTTAATATATTAAAAAGTATTTTAATAGTTTATAATTATATATTTAGTAATATGTCAAACAACACGTTTTCTTACCATCTTCAGCGGAAAAGAAAAGACCGACGACCGCTTCGTTTACCGGAAATACTTTGAATGACTGCGAAAGTCAAAAATGCCACCTCATTTGAAAAATTCAATATTTAAAACATTAATATTTAAAAGTAGAGTTGATTAAAATATTTTATAACAAAATAAAAATTTGAATATGATTTTTCATATTTCAGTTTTATTTTATTAAGGTCAATTATATTCATAAAATGTTTTTTAAGAAATATGTCTGATCTAAGATGGCTAACTAGATCAAGGTTAGCTGTCAATTTTCTGTGATTATTATATAGAAATCAGTGCCAGTTTTAATTGTGATATTTCGTTTTAATTATTTATAAAAATGAACGAGAAACAGATACTTAAAGAAATCGCTTATTACTCAAGTAAGAAACATGCTGACATAAGTTTCTTTTATACATTATCTTTTTTTTTAGAATTAATTGACAACCATAAAAAGCGTGTAGAACAAAATGAATATTCAACCAAACCATACGAATTTAAGAAGCCATATATTCCAACAAACAAATATATGAGTAATACGTACAACGCAACCAAGTACAAATATGTTAAAAAGACCGAAACTGCTGTGATATTACCTGTTCAGGAAAAGATTAATAAACAGATATCAACTAAAGTTTTAATTAATCCTAATTTTAAAGGAAATGTTCATATTAATCCACATTTTCATGCTAATAAAGCAAAAGTTAATACTCAAAATATATATGTAAATCCAAAAATTATTAACGTCATGCCAGTACAAGTTAAACCAATTGAGCCAACTATAAAACCACAAACAACTGTCGTTAAATCAGTAACGCCTCATAAAATCATTAAACGAGTGTGTAATACGATAGTAAAATCACCTATTCTACCAAAAACACCCGTTAGGAAAAGACGTGTTTCTATAAGAACAAAATATAAAATCGTTAAAAGTAATACATCAAATACTAATTTACCATTAAATAAAATTGTAATAAAAAATAAATTTAAAATTGATCGCCGTTCAAAAACCGTAATTATTAAATCATTAAATAAAAAGAAATTAATTCGAAGAACTATAAATGATAATTTACGGACAACATTATTTAAAAATAAAACTTGGAGAAAGTCACCGTTAAAATTAAATAATGTAAAGAAACAAAATTTGAAAATAAAAACACCAGAAAATAAGAAACGTACTTTGATATCTTTACGAGGACAAAAGTATGTGATGGATTCAAGTAAAAAAACCTTGAAACTTATTAGAAATAATAAAGTCATGGTCAATTCGGTGAAGAAAATAAATATTAAAGGTGTTACGTACATTCAAAAATCAGCTAATACTTATGTCAAATCACCGTCTTCAAGTTTAAAGTAAGTTTTTGTTTAAATATTGTTTAATCTGCAGAGTATATCATGCACAGATGTTATAAAAATTGAATTATATATTTTGTTTTCAGTAGCACAAGATCTCGTAGATTTAGTTTGAAAAGTACTCCTGGGAAATGTTTTAGAACGAACAACATACCATGTCCTGTTTATCATCGTTTTGGTAAATGTCGAAGGAAGGAAGCCGGACGATGTGTTTTTAAACATAATCCAGAACAAATTGCTCTCTGTAAAAAGTAAGTCTTTCTATTAGGAATAATAAAATCGTTTCTGCTCAAATATAAAATTAAAGAATGTATCAGGTAGTCGAGATGAAATTTGTAGTTAATAATATTGCCAACTTGAACAGCTTATTATTTGACATTGGCTTGTTATGTTATCGTTCTGTTTTTTTTTTTTGTTGGAAAGTTATATGTCTCGCCTGTTTAGAGAAATCGTTGTATGCTCTAAAAAATATCAAAAATTTTTTTTAAAAATTAATTTTGTTGAAAATGTAACGGGCGGAAATTCGCACTATTATGAAGTATGAGTTCTTATGTGGAACTACGGCATCGCAGACCGCGCGAAACTTTAATAGTGTATTTGGCTCTAGTGTTACTACGCAGCAGACAATATCAAATTGGTTCGCCAAATTTCGTACAGGAAACTTAAAAACCAAACAAAAAAAAAAAAACCTGGCTCATCGATCACAGCAGAAATATACTGCAACCAACTGGAAGAAATGATGCAAAAACTTAAAGAAAAACAACCTAGATTGATCAACAGATCGACTCCTATCTTATTGCATGATAACGCTAGACCACACACTGCACAAATGACTGTGGCAAAACTACAGGAATTGGAGTTGGAAATTCTTCATCATCCTCCATACTCACCAGACCTAGCCACTGACTACCACTTCTTCCGCAATTTGGATAACTTTTTAATAGGAAAACAGTTTAATTCCAACAATGCTGTAAAACTGGCCTTCCAGGAATTCATTGACTCTCGTCTGCCAGGGTTTCATAACACTGGCCTGAACAACCTGCCACTTAAATGGCAAAAATGTATAGACAATATGGGTGCATACTTTGATAAATAAAATAATTTCTTATATTTGTAAGTTATCAACCAACTTTGCCTTTTTTTCGACAAATTTCATCCTTGACGGCCTAATACATCTATCTAGATAATGAATTCAATTTATATCTAACTTTCACTATTTTGTCTTCCAGGGATTCCTAGAAAATATCTCTATTGTTTAAAAATAAAATTGAGTGTATTTCTTCTTCGGAAATGTATTTTAATCGTTTTTTTAATTTTTTTTTACAGGTTCCTACAAGGTGATTGTATAGATGACAACTGTTTGCTATCACATAAGGTTTCATTTGAGAAAATGCCAACTTGTAAATATTATTTAGAAGGATGCTGTGTTCGTCCTGATTGCCCGTACTTACATGTCAAAATCAGCCCTAATGCAGATATATGCAAGGACTTTTTAGAAGGATTTTGTAAAGAAGCTGGAAAGGTATCGTATACATACAAATTCACTTTATACTAGGGACTGAAAACGAAAAATTACGTTTCCGTTCTCGCCTATTATATTCTTTTGATACTGATTTTAACTAAAATTATAAGAGGTTGAACTAGTTTTACTGCATATTATTAACAATTATATAATAAAACTGTATTTATAGTACAAATTATTTATTCACTAATGAATAACTTTGAAATATCAACTAAAATCAGGTGCTATTAATTGGTAAAAAGATAAAAATTGACGTGAAGTGTGAATTTTCACACATTTCAGGCTTTTGTAGGTATTTAGTCGGTGAATAATGATTATTAGAAGGCCAAACGATGAATGCCTGTCACTACATAACACAATTACAAGTGTTGGTTTTAAATCCTTTAAATCAATAGGCACGACAAGAAGGTTGCAGTTAGATTTTTTTTACCGTGTATCATATATCTCTAATAATACCATAATATATATTTTAAAGCATTTTTTTTTTTAATTGCAAAAATATCGTTCATATCCGGACCTGGCAACACTGCGGGCGATCTTTTGTCAAGCAAGAGCATAACGCCTTCAGAGACATTGTTTATATTGCGAGTATATGAAAAACTAACAGATTCTCTACTAGAAATAGAATCCCAGCAACCAGCCCCTTATTTATTTATTTTCCTAGTCGATATTTGCAAAATAAATTTACGTATCTCTTCTCTACCCGTAACAAAATGTATTCATGTATATATAAATATATTTTTTTAATTTTAGCTAAGATATTAAACGAAAATTTTAATACTTGGCTGAATTTAGTCAAAATGAAATGTATTTCAAAAATCAATTACCGTTCCTTAATCTGCACTTAAAGAGCTTCCATTTAATATCCCCACAATAAAATTTAAAATATATATATATATATTTTTTCAATAACACAAAAACTGTAATATTTTCCAAAAACGAAATATGATAAAAAATTCCTCTCGTACGTCTCAGGTACATTGTTTTCAATATACATTGCTTAGAATTTTTTCAGATTTTTAATTTAACCCCTTAGTGTTAAAAGGTGCGGGACAGTGATTTTTTAGTACTTTTTTGGAAAAAAATCGTATTAAAATAAAAAAATAAATCTTCTTTCCGTTCCTTTTAAGAGCTTTCTTTTGATACCACATAATAAATTAAAAAAAAAAAAAAAAATTCGACGTCAAAAAAATTTATATTGTGCGAAAAACCAATATGATCAAAATTTCCTGTTGAACAATTCCAGTTCCCATCAATGTGCATTATTGAAATTTTTTTCAGATTTTTAATTCAACCCCTGTGAGAGATAGGGTGGGGTGGAAGTTTTTTGCCATAATATTGACAAAAACCCCATAAAAAAGATTTTTCAAAAATAAAAATTTGCTTGTGCATCCACGCATTAAGAGGTTTCATTTGAAACCCCATTAAAAATTAAAAAAATATATATATATATTTTTCCATTAAATACATGTTTATATTTATCCCGCGCTGTATTTTTTTGAACTCTCTATTCGCGACTGAAACTAACGTTGGCGGCGCTGCGTACAACAGCTGATGGCGGACGAGAAGCGTATATGTCAAGTTTTTTCTTAATATTTATCTGTTCAAACAATATTTCGGCAAAAAATCACTGTATTTAAGTCACTATATTTTAAAATACTTCTTAATTCACATAAACTGCAGCACAACACGCTACAAATATTATCTAAATATACGCTTCTGTTTAATTTAGCCAGTCACCACCAGATGTCTCACTGTTATTTGCAGTCGCCAATAGTTTATCTATATGTGGATCAACAAGTTGTACAAGTATGCCAAATTTCAACTTTCTATGTTCAGCCGTTTGGCTACAATTTCTATCGTACAGACAGACAGACACATGAGTCACGTTATAAGGGGTTTTTGGTGGTCATACCTACAGAACCCTAAAAATGTGTATATGTAATAATAATTTAGTGATAAATTTGACTTTATAGAAAATAAATAAAACTCAAAGAAATTTTTTAAAACACTCTTGTCTCTTTAATATATATTATAAAAAGATAATCTTACAGAAAGCTAAAGTGGGTGTGTAAAAAAAAACTATTAAATCTTACGGTATTAATATATTAATCATACTGTAAACTGAAGCACATTTAGTGTTCGTTCTTGAACAAGAAAACGGAACATCATTCATTTCTACATTTGTTTAAAAAAAAAATATATATATATCGTTATTTAATTTTCGTTTCGTTTTCAGTCCTTGTTTTTCACAAAGAATATTTTAATTTTGCATTGTGTTTGTTAGTATTTGTTCCAGCTTTATTAATATCTTGTTGAAAAATACAAAATTAAATTATTAATACAACTTTTTCTGCGTCTTTTGTTTTTCTGTTCAGTGTGAAAAACGTCATCAGTACTTGTGTCCGGACTTCGAACGTCATGGTAAATGCCCAAGGCGTAGATGTCGTTATCCACATAAGAGTAAGTGTTTAAAAGAAAAACCTAAAATTCCTAAACCCGATAATAATGAAAACAAAATTATCCAAAAAGTTAATAAAGTAGAGAATGTAGTAGATCAAATAGAAAACAACAGATATTATTTTGATAAAAATGAAAAAGAAGGTGACAATCGGGAACAGGTAAGTGGACAGGTTGATAATGAAGAGATTTATAAAAGAGTAAAATTAGGTGAACTTCCATCTTTTATACCTTTAGATTAATTTTACTATTAGATTTAATATTTTGTGATGTCAGAATGTTCATATTTGTGATATTAAATTTTTAAATAACACAGGCCTCAATTTTAAACACTTTTAAAATTTGTTTAAGTTCTGGGGATCTATTATGTAATTTCTCGACAGTCACAACATGCACAGTATAATGTCACCTATGCTCACTAAACTGTCTCTGTAAACTGTCTTCTGTGACGTTGTTTTGTATTCGGCATTATCGAAAATAAATAGCGCCTTTTTAAAATTTTTACATTTTGTGATAGTCAGAACTTCTAACAGGGGGTTATTTTGAATAGAAATGCCAAAAGTCTTACAAAATATTAAGAATAATTCCGGATATACAGTATTGGCCATAAAGATAGCAACTTTTGATAATCTTTTATTTTTATTCTATTCAATATTTTTAAAATTAAAAAAAAATTAATTCTTACCTTTAACAATCCTCTACATATATTATAGTAAAAAATTAAATTTTAATAGTAAATTCTATTTTTTTTATAGTATTTATTATTTTTACCTGGACATAAAGATAGCAACTACTCTTAAAAAAATCTTTTTTTTTATTAATTAAGAAAATGAATTTTTATTAACAGATCATTTTTAATATTTTGTATAGTAACCACCAGTATTTATAACTTCCCGACATCTTTTCGCCATTGATTCTAATAATTTCGTGATCATTTCATTATCAATATTAGACCAGGCACCCTGCAAAGCTTTAAACAATTCTTCAATATTTGAATGTGTTTTGTTTCTAATCTTTCTGTTGACAATCTCCCAAAGGTTTTTTATTGGATTTAAATCGGGTGACTGTGACGGCCAAGTCATTACGTTAATTTTTGAATCCTCGAACCATTTTTTTACCAACTTCGAAGAATGTTTTGTGTCATTATCATGCTGAAAAATATGTTTTAAAGGCATGAACTCATCAGAATAAGGTTCCATAACATTTTGAAGGATGTCTATATATTTAAATCGATCCATTATTCCTTCAATGTGGTATAGAGGACCCATACCATATCCCGAGAAACAGCCCCATACCATCACACCGCCTCCGCCATGTTTAACTGTTGGCAAGTTGTATTTTTGAACAAATCTTTTATTAGCAGGCCTCCTAACGTAACTTACACCATCACTTTTAAACAAATTGAACTTAGATTCATCACTAAAAATAACTTTTTTCCATTGATCCACAGTCCAGTCAATATGATTTTTAGCAAATTTTAATCGGGCCTTCACATTCTTTTTGGATAGAAGTGGTTTTTTAGCAGGAAGGCGACTAAAAAGATCCTCACTAACTAATCTTCTGCGAATAGTTCTTGTTAATAGGTGTTTTCTTGATCCATTTGTGGCCAAAGGCCCAAAATTTTCTCAGATGACAGAAAGGGGTTATTAGTAGATAAATAAATAATTTTTTTATCAGTTCGTTTTGTAGTTTTTCGTGGCCGTCCTGGAATTTTTGAAACTTCAAACGTACCTTCTTCTTGAAATCGTTTTATAATTCGCGACACAGTAGATTTATGAACATTTAAATTTTGTGAAATCACATTTTGCCGCAGCCCGTCTTTAAAACCAGAAATTATGAAGTTTCTAATTTCACTTGAAACAGTTTTACTACGACCCATGATTGACAAATATAAACTGAAATATTACTTGTGCACAACATATTATTTATGGATAAAATCTGCATATAACAAGAAAATTCAAGTAGTTGCAATATTTTTGTCCAAGCAAAAATGAAGAAATAATTTATTATTAATCTCTAAGTCAGATTATTTGATTATTGATTGATGTAACAAACAAAATATGATTAAATTATAGAAAAATTGAAACATGTTAAAAGTTGCAATCTTTATGGCCAATACTGTATATCGAATTCCTTCAAGAATATTGACTGTAAGATAACATAGTCACTAGTCACTGGGATCAATGGAGAGGATTGCAGATACAATTGGAGCAATTGTGCAAAACATCTTATTTAGGTTAATTAAATTTTATTAGAAGTATCTTGCTTATATGTTTAATATAAATATGTGAAATAACATAAACAATTATAAAAAATAAATGATAATCTCATTAAATTACCGAGCTGTCTTGTCTTCTTCACTTCAAGTACATCTTAAAATTCATATAATATATATCCCTGCGCCATAACTAAAACATTTGACGTCAAAAGCAATAAAAATATATATTTCCATATAAAAAACACATTTTAAATCACACTAACCTACAAATAGTCTAATCTAAACACAATATCACTTTTCAAAGAAGACACGTTTCTATGTCTCCTCTCTAGAGGGACACAACACTTAAAAGTGCACTATCAATGAGTTACAGAATATCAACACGCGGTGTTAAAAATCGGAATTTTCAACAGGATACCGTAGAAAAGATTGTCGAAAAACTTACAGAATAGATCCCCAGATAATTGATTTTGAGTAACTTGAGTATGCGGATTTTGAAACAGACTTCTTTTTTCTATCAATTAAGATTTTTTTACAATTAAATACTGGTAAAAAATAGGTTAAATAAATACCGTATTAGCCCGAATAAAACGCGACCCCGCATTTAACACGACACCAAAATTTTTCATGAAGATATTTTGAAAAAAAAAAGTTATCCGAAAATCGCATCATTGTCGTTAGTATGCTCGCTTTCAGTCTCCCACAAAATGTCATCTTCAGACCCATTTAAATTTTTTGAAATACAGCATTTCTTAAAACCATCACTATCGATTCAGGTTCGATCTTGAGCCACGCGGTCGCAATCCATTCTCTTAAAAGTGAGACTGAGAATTTCTTTGTTTTTCCTGAAGGTGTCAATGGGTGATTTCCCGCTAATACCTAATTGTTGTATTCTTTTCGTAAGTTGTCTTTAAATGCTTTATTAACCACCACATCCAAGACTTGCAACTGAGGTGTCATACCACCTGGTATTATCGGAATTAAATGCCTGATTTTTTTCCTTAACACCAGACGTAAGGTGGCCTCGAAATGCATCAAGGAGCGAGGTTTTCTCAGAGAACCTGACTGTTTTCCGCATATCACATTTAACCAGTTTCTGTATAATACAGGTGAAAATACAACATAAAAAAAGATCCTCACATACAAAAAACAAATGATGAGCACAAAAAAAAGGTCCTCACTTCTAAAATGCAAGTGAGTGATGGCCACGCGCCCCTGGCACTTGCTCCGGTGCCAGGCCGTTCCTGGGGCTCTTCCCATGACTCCAGGGCCTCAAACACCCTGGGGCCCCGGGAATTTTCCTCGGCTACCCCCCCCCCCTCTTGTTGGGCTTGTATACGACCACGTTAAACTCATTCACCCAATTGTAAACAGTTTTAAACACTGGTGCAGATGTGCCATGAACTTCATCCAACTCTGCTTTGATTTCTTTCAGTGTTTTGCCTTGCAAATGAAAGTGTTTAATTACTGCACGGCACTCATTTTTTCCCACTGTTCGAAAATAAAAATCTTCGTTTATTATCTCGTTCTATAGTTCGAAAATAAAAATTGTCGTTTATTGTTTCTAGCGGCCAATAAATCCGGAGGATTTTTCATAGACATCGATTTAGAAATATTTGACAAATAACGTTAAATAAATACGAACACTCGATAAATACATTTTTGACGCTCTCTTGAAATTAACCCCTAGAACATTTTGACATCACATATCTTGTTTTCTTTATGCAGAGATTTTCGTTGTATGCATGGGCTTTTTTTTAATTATGAATTTTCTTGTTTCACTTCTGAATAATTTTGTTATTTATTTTTAAGGTAGCTATTACGTCTGTCGATATATTTTTGATAAATCAAAATTATTAAATATATTTATGTATTACGTTTAAATCTGTAAATATTAGGGTTAAAATAAATTGTAGTAATGATGTATTTTTTACAAAATAAATAAATTTTATTTATATCAATTTGTTTTTTTACAATATATCTATACATATATAATAAGCCTGTTCTTCGAAAGTACCAAATAGTATTCCGATGCGTCCTTATTAACAGAAATAATTATATTGTGTTCATAAAAAAACGCTTTCGGAAACAAATTGTAATGTCTCATTAGTAATTCAAATCATCACAGCTAGTGTCCGTTAATTTTCCCATAACAATGATTATTAATAAATAAAATTAATATACGAAAACGAATCTTTTATAACATCTATACAAGAATATTTTAAAATATTGGTCTTGGAAACTAATGAGTCATATAAATTGATAACTAGGCGAACAAGCCTTCAGCCATTTTAAAAATTACAATTTTCCATAGTTTTTGTAAATGGCATCCTTCATAATACAGGTCCTAATGCGTCTTACGCCTTTTACACACTATAACTTAAAGACATGCGAGCCTAATTCCATTCATTTCAAAGATCCGTGCATTCTCACTAGATCTTTAAATCGCCGGTGCTGCCATCTATCGCAATTTTATTTTTAGGTTGGCGTCATGAAGTTACTAGTTTTCAACTGTCTGCGCAGATGCAGTAAGTATTAAATTAAGAAGTGACATTACCGATGGCGGCGCTGTGCTGCAAGGCAATATGGCTGTCGGCTATAGTACTCAGCTGGCAATATGCTAATAGCGAACAGGTTAATTTAAGCACAGTACATTTTTATTTTATGATAATGCGAGTAAATATTTGCAAATTTTTTAAATTTTTAAGCGCTATACATGTATCGAGGTGTATATTTAATGTTTAATTTCAGTAGATTTATTGAAGTGTAACTTGTAGTTGAGCAGGTGTTAAATGCCGGGCACGTAATTTTAACGGGTACATCTGAGTGTCTGTCATCTGAATTTACAATATATGGATTCTGTTTGCAAACAAGTGCATTATGTTGATTGCCTCATGAAATAAAATTAGTTTTAGTTGGACAGGAGCAGCTAAAAGTTAAATATGCAACTTGCATGTGCAAGCATCTTAGTGCAGTTTTATTTTTCTGCGACAAATGTAATGAACAAACTCGCATAGTATCAGTTACTTTTTACAAACAGCCGAAAATTTATTGTTTATTATTAATTATTGTAAATTAAATTGGTTTAAGGCACTAAACTCTGTCTTTAAGTCCGGCGATGTAATTCTAGTTCAAGTTCTAGTGTGAAAAGAGCATTGACTTAATTTTTTACAGAAAATAACAATAATATCAAATACAAGTATTAAATAAAATTTAAATATATAATTATCCAAACATAGTTTATAAGCATTTCAGCTTTACAAATTCAACACTATAAAATTCCAAATCTAGAGTCAACTAATAAATTTGAATAATTTAACTAATTATTTTCTAGATAATCAACCTAGTAAACATTGAATTTGAAATAAATATATAAAATCCCAGAAAGATGTTCGAGATTATCCCTGACTGTCAAATTAACCGCTTGTATATGTTACGGTAAATGACCGAATGGTGGGCAATCTTAAAAATGACCGGCCAAAGACCGCAATAAACAAAAATCTTTAAGCTTACTTAAGCCTGTATTATATGTTTGTTAAATAAAATACTCCCTCCGTTCCATAATAAGTGTCCGATTTAGGTATTTTATTTGTTCCAAAATAAGTGTCCAATTTCATAAAAAAATATGCAAAGGGATATATAACGTATATTTTCACAACTAAACTAAATGTGAGGAAGCTTGTAATCGTTACCTCCCTCCATGAAGCATGGTCAATTCCATACACTTCTGCAGTGTAATGAAACAATTGTCTAGTTTTTCCGCGGTTATTTCATCCCATGTTTTATGCACGGCCGCATTAGTGGAATAAACCGACCACAGCACGAAGGTTGCCGAGTAAATACGACTGAGTATGACGTCAAACCCCAGCAGCCCAGACTACAACATAATCTTTACGTGTGTATATTGTATTGTTCGAGAGTTTTGTATTTGTTTTTAAACAATTTTTCACGCATTTATTATTAAAATGGCAGATAAAGATTTTGTTAGGGCTCAGAGTGATAATTTACCCAACAATGATGCATGTATGCTCATGGAATATATGAAAAATAATTAATGCTACAGTGATGAAGAAATACGTGGTCTCAAAACAGACTTGCAAGTAATCCATTTATATATTCTATAACTTTATGTAAACAAACGCTGTAACTCTGTAAAATGTAAATATTTATGTAATTTAGATATCAGAATTTTACTACATTGTTTACATGAAGTTACAAAACGTTAGAGGCATAATTGAATTACTGCAATATAGGGTATATATTTTAATATAAAATTTAATTCGGTAAACATGGATAAATCATTTTATATATAATTAAACTTTATTTTAGTTAAAATCACAAACTTTACACAATCTATAAAAGTTATACAAGCAAATAAGTTCACGACAGACTGTGTAGGCTGTACGCAGTACACTTAAGTGGGGTATGACGTCACACGTCGTTTTCGCGCGCTACATACATTTATGATTTTTTAAAAACTTCAAATTTAAAAAAAAAAAAATGCAAAACTGTTTTTTACGTTTATATGCAACAAGAAGAATATAATAAAAAAAAAATTAAAAAATTATGCCTATCCCCTATTAGTTTATCAATAATGGACGGGGACTCTTTGTGTTGTAATGTTTGAATGGCGTCAAAAAAACTCAAATCGAGGACTTATTTAAATAAATAACTACTGATACACTCAATTTCATTATTTCAATAATCCATTATAAAAACTAAAATCGGACACTTATTTTGGAACGGATGGAGTACTATTTTAAATCATTTTGCTCAGTACTATACACTCAATTTCCGACGACTTTTTTTAACACCTGCATTTGTAGAGGCGCTAATTGCTTTATCACAATTTTAAAACGGAGCAAAAACGAAACCTCGATATTTCTTGGTATTTAACAGTCAAACAACATCATGCTTATAACGGGTGTTTTTTTTAGAGGTATAGAACTTTAAATTGCAATAAAACAACGATGGATTATTCGATTGACATGAATTTTTTTTTATTCGAAAGATAATCTTGTGGCATTACATTAAATCATACCAACAAGACGGCGCAACATGTCACACAGCTCGTGCCACAATCGATTTATTGAAAGACACGTTTGGTGACCGCCTAATTTCACGTTTTGGACCTGTGAATTGGCCTCCAAGATCTTGTGATTTAACACCGCTGGACTACTTTCTGTGGGGCTATCTAAAGTCATTGGTCTATGCGGATAAGCCACAAACGCTTGACCATTTGGAAGACAACATTCGCCGTGTTATTGCCGATATACGGCTACAAATGTTGGAAAAAGTCATCGAAAATTGGACGTCCAGATTGGACTACATCCGAGCCAGCCGTGGCGGTCATATGCCAGAAATCATATTTAAAATGTAATGCCACAAGATTATCTTTCGAATAAAAAAAAATTCATGTCAATCGAATAATCCATCGTTGTTTTATTGCAATTTAAAGTTCTATACCTCTAAAAAAAACACCCATTATTTATACAATATTCCATTACTTGACCAAAGTAACCGCGGTGGAAGTTTCCCGTTCCGAAAGTGTACAACATTAACCTTTTCAGGAAAATTGTTAGGTTTCGGAACGCGGTTACTGAAAATTTTGGTTACTTTTTTGTAACCAAACTAACCGTAGATATAAAGGTTAGTGTGGTTATTTCCTCCCACTACAAACTTCATATCTAATTTAAACTACAAAAGGCGGTAATTTCTAGGGTAACCATTCGTCCCGCATTTTAACATTTTGTCCCACATTAAGATGCGTCCCGCAAAAGTCCCGCATTTTAACATTTTGTCCCGCATTTTGGATTTGGGAGGTGAGGACCTTTTTTTTTGCTCTTCACTTGGATTTGGGAGGTGAAGACTTTTTTTTTGCTCTTCACTTGGATTTGGGAGATGAGGACCTTTTTTTTGCTCCGTCCCGCATTGCCTTCTTAAGAAAATGGCCACCCTAGTAATTTCAAAACAATTACAATAAGGCGAGAGTTAAGTGGAGGGAATTAATTGTTTCTTTGTAGCGCAAGTAGTAAATTATAATATTATTTTACTATAGTCTATAATTAAAACAGTAAGAATGAGTGTAAGTAACTGATTTTTAGTAATATTGATCGATGTCGTAAAAAATAATATCGGGAAAAATCATATATGTTCTTATATAATGTGACATTGTAAACAAGTACTAATAAAACAAATATTTTTATTAATAAGTTTGTAAGAGAATATCTATAACCTATAATGTCCATAAAATGACAGTTCAGTTGTCTGTTTTATCAACTGTGAGGTGTGACTACCGATCCATAACTAAAACGCGTTTTCAGGTAACCACAACTTACCACGACTTTACCGCAACCGCGACCGCGGTAGTTAGGTGTGCAGTTACGGAACATTGTATTAATGTTTAGAGAGGACAATTCCGTCTGCGCGCGCATCGCTACAAATGATCATAAAACCTTAACCTGTATCCAGACGTTGCACATTAACATTTCACCCCTTTGTGACCTAACCAAGCTATTAATATGTATATTAATTTTTCATTAAATTATCTATACTGTTTTTACTTTTGGTAAATTATTTTAAGTACAAAAAAAAAACTTTTTATTCACAGAAAAAAATTCTTAAATTAATGAAATTACTTATATATTAATCTCCAATTACTAGGTTGATTATAAGCTAGTAAAATAGGACAGTGCAATAAAAGAGAAGCGCTATCCTTATCAACTTGTTGCGATATTTCTAGCCATTGTTTTAGCCAACAAACCATGTCATCATATCGCATATAAACCGGGTTTAAACCGCGAATAAAACAGGCGTAGCGGAGTGATTCTTGTGGTAATGCAGCGACTGATTTTTCACGAAGAATTGCGTTATCCATGGCTTGAAGAAGACGTGCTCTATCCTTAAGTCGTGTACGTCGGAACCATATCGATGTACTCATTCCGTGAATTTTTAAGAGATTTTTCTAAACAGATAAAACAATTATTAAACAACTAAATAAGTTAATACGGTTTGAATGACACTAAATGCATTAGCGGAATAATTTTTATCAAGCATACCAAGTGGAAGGAGAAAAAGACTTAGGAAAAAGATGGATAGTATGTTTTTTTTAGGGCTTTAGGGCTTAATCATGGAAACGTACATACTTAGATGTCAAAATACATTGAAAAAATATCGCAAAAATATGAAAAATTATAAAAATTTATTAAGTCTAAAAAATTGATGTGAAGTGTGAATTTTCACACATTTCAGGGTTTTGCAGGTATTTGGTAAGTGAATGATGATTATTTTGGATGCGAAAACAAATTTTATATTAAAATATTTTTTTTTGTTAATTTAATTCGAACGCCTAATATCATTATTTAGGTTTCTAAATATGTGCAGTATTTTTTGTTTATATAGCAATGTTCATTAAGAATTTTAAAAATTGCGCCTATAGCTTCCATTGGTTGTTATAAGTTCCGCCCCTCTGATTTCGTGTACATTGAAACAGAATTAAATTATAATTTAAACAATTTCCACTGGCTATTAAATTTACGCTTTTAAAAATTAAATGCAACATTTGCCAAAATATAACTAGAGTTTTGAAAAAATAATTTAAACAACATAAATATTAAAAAAAAAACAAAAAATAATATAGTCTCTTCTCCCAGGGTTCGATCCCTTACGGATCGGGTTACTTGGGAGAAAAATCAGCGTCTAATATCACTAGACCAGCATACACGTTACAGTGTGGCGTGTTACAAAGCTATAACTTGTGTACATTATTAGCCAAAAATCACAAAAAAAAAATTTCCAAAAACATAATCTGATCAAAAAATCCTGTTGTACTATTCCGGTTCACACCAATGTACATTACTTAGAATTTTTTCAGATTTTTAATTTAAACCATCTGGGCTACAGTGTGCGGGACAAATTTTTTGCACAATTTTGGCAAAAACCGCTTCAAAATAATTTATTTTGCAAAAATAAAAATTTGATCGTTAATCCACGTACCAAGGGCTTTCATTTGATACCCTACTCAGAATTATAAAAAAATATTTTTTTTTTCGATGAGCACATATTTGTTTATATTTTTAGGGGGATATGTTTTTTAGATGTTTTAGTATTTTTCCTATGTGCGGGTCAAAGAGTTGTATAAGCATGCCAAATTTCAACTCCCTAGGTTTAGCCGTTTGGCTACAATTTTTACCGAACAGACAGACAGACGACAAAATGACGGTATAAGGGTTTTTTGGTCATACCTACAAAACCCTAAAAATGTCTCAAATAAAAGTTGTTGGTTATTAATTGTGTAACAACTTTTGTTAAATAAATTTTATCTTTTATATAAGGGAACAGGAGTTTTTTAGGGCTTTGTAGGTATGACCACCAAAAAACCCTTATAACGTCACTCATGTGTCTGTCTGTACGGTAGAAATTGTAGCCAAACGGCTGAACATAGAAAGTTGAAATTTGGCATACTTGTACAACTTAGACCAAATTGAGGAAAACAATAGAGTTAAAAAAATACAGCTTCAAGACTTTTGGAACGCAAAGCGGGGTTTAAGTATAATTAATAATTGCAGACATATTTTTTTTAAGTAAAAATATTTGGGAAGTACTGAAACACAGCTTATGAGTAAATACAAAAATAGATTATTATTATCTTTGTATTTTTAGTACGTAAAGAAATAGAAATAAAATCACTGTGTTTAAAAAGCAATAAAATATTATGCAAATACTTATTGTTTATGATGTAACATAAAAAATATGTTGCTAAGACATAATGAAGTTTAAATATAATTACATTTCTTATCTTTGAAATGATTGCAAATATTGGAATTTCAATAGAAAAACTCGTGTTAAAACAAAGATATTTAAAAGAAAACATTGATGTGAAGTGTGAATTTTCAAACATTGCAGGGTTTCGCAGGTATATAATAAGTGAAGGCGGCATGCTGAGTGCGTAGAACAAATTTTGCTTTGTAGTAATCACGGCAAAATGAACAATATTTTAAAAATAATTTATCATCTGTTAATCTAAGAGCTTTAAAAACAAATTTATGTTAAAATATTTTTTTGTTTATTTTAATTTGAATACCTAATATCATTATTTAGGTTTCTAAATATATGCAGTATTTATTTTTTTATATAGCAAAGTTCATTAAGATTTTGAAAATTGCGCCTATGGCTTCCATTGGTTGTTTTAAGCGATATGCTCCGCCCCTCTGGTTTCGTATACATGACATTGAATGAAAATATAATTCCAACAATTCCAACTGGTTATTAAATTTATGCTCTTAAAAATTAAATGCAACATTTGCCAAAATATAACAATATTGACAAAATAATTTAAACAAAATAAAAATAGGAAAAAAACAAAAAATAAAATTGTCTCCTCTGCTCGGGAACAAACCCTAGTTTGCTGCGTAGCAAGCGAGCAAGCTAACCATCAGACTAGGATACACCTTCTAATATAGTGTGTTACATAACTATAACTTTTGTCAACAAAAAAACACAAAAAATGCGGTATGTACCGAAAACATAATCTGATCAAAAAATCCTGTTGTACTATTCCGGTTCACACCAATGTACATTACTTAGAATTTTTTCAGATTTTTAATTTAAACCATCTGGGCTACAGTGTGCGGGACAAATTTTTAGCACATTTTTGGCAAAAATCGAATCAAAATAATTTATTTTGCAAAAATTTTGATCGTTAATACACGTACTAAGGGCTTTCATTTGATACCCTAGTCAGAATTTTAAAAAATATTTTTTTTTTCGATGAGCACATATTTGTTTATATTTTTAGGGGGATATGTTTTTTAGATGTTTTAGTATTTTTCCTATGTGTGGGACAAAGAGTTGTATAAGCATGCCAAATTTCAACTCTCTAGGTTTAGCCGTTTGGCTACAATTTTTACCGAACAGACAGACAGACAACAAAATGACAGTATAAGGTTTTTTTGGGGATACCTACAAAACCCTAAAAACAACTGCGGTACCACAGAACCAATCATCACCACAAAGTACTTAAATACATTACTTCATAACAAATTATTATTGAAAAAGAATAAAAAATTCCAGCTGTACATTTCCGATTTTCATTATTTTGAATGAAATTCCTTCTGAGGAATAAGGTGGAGAACAAAAGGTTTTTGGGCAAATTAGAACACGAACATGAAATCTTTCCGAGGTTCGAGTAATATACAAAAATGAGTATTGTGTAAAATTATAAATGACTTACCACGTGAGCAGGTTTCAAACAATCTAAATGATATGGTCCGCACTTAAACAACTCAATACAATCCAATATTTCTTCTGTCGTAGGTTGAATACCACTTCCTATACACCCTAACGTCCTTGACCAGTGTTTAAAATGTGGACTTTTATTTTTCAAACAACTTAATTCCTCCTGCATACACCTAAATGTAGATCTATTATACTGTAATCTTAATTTTAAATAATACATTTCAAACTCTGAACGTTGTTGCAACGTCCAAAAATGTCTACACAATAATTGCCTCGGAAAATAATACGAAAGAGGAAAAATAACATAATTTGTCAGTGGTAAAACTGTGAATAGTAAAACAGGTGAAATTTTTAACATATCTGTTGGCATTCTATGATACAATTCAATTTCTTGTAAAGTTAATGATTTAAAACCTCCCGTTGGACTATTTATACGACGTATTATAGAAATATATAATTTTAAATCGGATAAAAATTCTCTTAAACCTCCTTTAAATGTTCGATATAAGTGTAATGCAGTTGGAAATTTTTTTTCTATTACTTTATCGATATTTCTAACATAATCAACGTAACGTTGAAGAATCCCCATTCGCATTTTTTTCACATCTTCTCTTTTGTATATTTGTTTTCGAATTGATAATTCTTTTTGTTGTTTTTTTGATTCGTGTAAAAATCTGTAAAATAAATGTTATTAATAAATTTAAAATGTTATTTATTGTATTTATTACTTTTGTGTTAATAATTGAGGACATGGTTGTAGAATACTTCTGTTTAATTTATATTTAGAACATCTAAACAACACAGTAACCATTTTTATAAATTATTAATAAATATCTTTAAAAAAATCAACAGTTTAAAAAATAATTTTTGTAGGTTATGACTTTGACAACATCAAAACACTGGCGGGTGTTTAGGGTATAATGATTTTAAATGTAAAAGAGAGCTCATATGGATTTACTGACGTATTTATAACAGAAATAGCCATAAATTTTTATTTTTAGAGCTGCAAATATGTGGTAACATTTTTACATGAATGTCGTCAGGATTTTATAATTTAAAAAAATTATTGACATGAACGGTTTTTTAATTTAAATGCGGTTTAAACTCGGTTTTATGTGGCTTTTGGCGGCAGCGCCACTGATTGATAGAATTAAATATTCATTTCTTCATGAAATAAAAATATTTAATTTAAACAGTGTTCTGATTACTGACAAGTCATTTTCAATGAATCATCTTCAATGATTTTTTGAAAATCGATACGCAATAGCGTCTGAACACTTGTTCAGAAAGATTGAATAGTAGTTTCATGCATTCCTTTAAAGTGAAAAGAAAGTCCACTTTCACTCTTACTAATCATTATTTAAAAATTAAAAAAAAATTAACCGTGGAAACATATGATTCATTTAACGCTACGTACAACCCCCAGAGATTATTAGTTTCTTATACAAAACTAACAATCTGAAATATAATTAGTAACATTCTATACATCAAATTTTGCACAGAAATTTTATCTATCTAATATGATATTTTTGATTGTAGAAAAAATTATTGTAAAAATGTTATTGCAAAATAACTTAATAATAGGTATTACACAACAATGTTCTGTAATTTTTTAAATATATTTGTGGGTTTCAAATAATTTTTATATTTATATAGTTTTGTGTAGAAGTGTTCAAATAATACGTTAACATTTTTTTCGACATGATTGTTTATAGTTTAGAGCCTTCGTCTAAAAAAATTATACTTGATGATAATGAAATGCCACTTGGTACAAGTATTCTTTACATAAAATGAAACATTTTTATCCGCCGCACCTATATTGAGAACCGCGGCAGATTCGAGGTGGCGGCAAAAGTAGATTACCAAGTACAATAACTATAAGTAATTTTCACAATAGAACAAATTATCTCCAAACATATTTGTAGAATGAAGCTTTAGCTACAATTTGCCGCATGGTACACAAATATGCGTCGAATGGTTTACAAGATGGCGTCTATAACGCAAATTGTTTATTTACAATTACATGACAGTACTTTTGACAATTAAAAATATTCTATTAGGTAGATAAAAATTCGCTGAAAATTTTGCTGTATAGATTGTTACTAATTTTATTTCAGGTTGTTAGTCTTGTATAGGAAACTGTACGGTTGTGCGCACCCTTAAGGGTGAATACTTTTCAGACATACTTATTGGTATTTTACACAGACTGAAAATTTGGTAATGAAAGCTGGAAATATGAGGCCTAGGCTTATTTTGAACAGTCGTGCTAATGATGATTTATATTGTTTGTTAAATTCTCTGAAACGGGATTTAAATGCCACGATGAACAAACAGATACATTTTTGGACTATTATAGGAGGTAGGAACTTATTTGAAACACCAGCAATGAATTATATAAAAAATACCAGCACAATATAGTAAAAAATTGTGAATTAAAAAAAAAAAATCACAACTCAAAAACGGTTAGAGAATACGACCTGAGTTTAGAATTTTTGGATTCCTCGTAATTTATTTAGACTAGGAAAAATCTGAGGCGTTTTTCTTTTTGCGTATTTTAAAATTCTGACAAATTTTAATATGGCGTGATTTATAAAAATTTTCATCTTCTCATTGACGTATCTCAAAAACGAAATGCGATAAAGACCTGCGGTTGGAATTTTTTAAATCTTGAGGAAACTGAATTTTTTTTTTTGAAAATTTTTCGTTATTTTTTTAATTTTTTGAAAATTTTGATAAATATTATCTAAAAAATGGCTAGAGACAAAAATCTGCGGTTTGAATTTTTGATATTCTCATACATTGTTATGTCTAAAAAAAAAATTGGTCTTTAATAAACCAATTATTAAGTTTTGTATGGGCAGTTACCTAAAACCTTAGACCGTAGACCGTAAAACCGTAGACCTTAAAAAAATCGTGATTTCTAAGCAAAAATTTTTTGTCTCCGATTTTATTGAAAATTGATACAAATATGTATTTTTGGTCATAGATCAACAAAATTTGGTCTATTTTGAAGTTTGGGGAAAAGTTCTGGAATTATAGGGAAAAAAAACTGACCCAAATCGGCTCTAACACAAAAACTAGGAAAGCATGAATTTTTTAAATATTTTTTTCATAATCCTCAGCCCAAAATAAACCTTAAAACTATAATTTGGATAAAATTTTAAAATTTAAAAATTTTAGGTAAATAAAAATTTTGAATTTTGTTGGAAAATTGAATTACTTATACACTTTCAGCTTTAGATCACAAATATATGATCATTTTTAAGTTATGGACTAAAATTTTGACATATCTCATAGCGTTACGAAGACAGAATGAAACTTTTTTGACTATATTTTTGTAGCTAAAACAAAAAGGTATTATCGACTTTATTTTGATTTCTAATATCGTAGTAAGTTTAATTTTCCAATTGTTTACTAATATCTTATTTTAGAAGCATTTTAGATTTTTATTTTTTCGCTAAATTTCCTTGCATGGGGCCCCCATCACTAGAAGCCTGAAGTGCCGCCCAGTAAAAAAAGTAGATTTCTTCCAAATTTCTTTTTTGGCGCCCCCCTTTTACTAGAAGCCTGAAGTGTCGCCCAGTAAAAGAAGTATTTTTTTCTAAATTTCCTTTTTGGTGCCCCCCCCCCCGCCTTTACTAGAAGCCTGAAGTGTCGCCCAGTAAAAATTGTTTTTTTCTAAATTTCCTTTTTGTCTCCCTCCTCCCCCCCCCTTACTAGAAGCTTGAAGTGCCGCCTAGTAAAAGAAGTATTTTTTTCTAAATTTCCTTTTATGACGCCCCCCTTTTACTAGAAGCCTGAAGTGCCACCCAGTAAAAAAATTTAGTTTTTTCTAAATTTCCTTGCATGGCGCCCCCTTTTAATAGAAGCCTGAAGTGCCGCCCAGTAAATAAAAGTAATTTTTGCTAGATTTAATTAAAGGTCACAATACTTATTACAAAAATTAATATTATTTTAATTACAGTTATTTTGATATTGTAATAGGCTATACATTTTTTCTTCGACTTGGCGCCCCTTGATCGTGGCGCCCCAATGCGGTGCATCGCCTGCATACCGTCCTGAGCCGCCCTTGAAATACCAGCTAGTTAGTAAATAATTTTATAAAAATGTAAGAGATTACGGCACGACTGATTGTGGTTAAAATACGTCATCCTAGTTGTCCGCAACCCACATAACACATCTGTTAAGCAGTCCGCATAATAATATTTTTCACATTTTATGAAATTTAAAAATATTTTTTAGCATTTTCCTCAGCTAATTATCAAAATATATGATTATATAGTATAAAATAATGTATACAACATCCCTTTAAATACTTCATACGCACGCCTATGCTTACAAGTGAATATAGAACATAGTGTACAAGATGCATTCAATAAATAATTAAATGAATAGTGCATTATATAACTATTTCTTGCTAAAACCGAATAAAAACAATAGATTTTTAGTTTTTTAAACGTATAATTTAGAGCCGTAAAAGATATAAACAATAGAATGAACAGTATTATATAATTATCCTAAAACAATATCCTAAATTTATAGTTTTTCTGATAGTGAACTTCTAAAAGAAAAGTATTTAAATGCAAGTACTGTAAGTAAAGAATTTTATATTTAGTTCTCCTAGTATTGGTTGTGTAAACAACCAAACCATGTTAGCTCTAAAATAAAATAGAACGCTATTTCTATTGCAAATACCAGTTAGTAATACAACGTATTACGTTAAAAGTTACGTTATTTATGTTATTGTTTACTACAGTTTTATTATTTTTGTATTATGGTTATAAAAAATTCAGTATTTGAAGTGTTATTCGTTTATTGATTAGGGAAGCTGTATATAACCTTGAGATATTCGTGCAGGTTTCTGTATTTGAGGCAGTAGAGCATACTTGTTTGTGACAAAAAGTTAAATATCTCTTTTCCTGCAATGTTATGATAGAAATTACTTTAATTTTTGAATTATATCGTCCTTAGAATTAATGAGTGCTTTTTTGTTAGTGTCTCAAGTGATGTATTAGTTTTGATTTCAAATAGGTGGAGGTGAGAATTTTTTATGAATATAAATATGTTTAATTAAAAATTATTAGACTTTAAATTAGGAATTTTAAGTTTAATATTAACAAATAAATATATTTAATGAATATATTGACATTTATGTAGAGATCATAAATATTATTAACTCCCCACCCATAACAGAATAATTTTTATGGAACTTCATGGGTCCTATTTCGTTCCGCGCCCTAGGTAATAGCCTGCATTTGCCTGTGCTTTGATCAGGTATCAGGCTCGTTTCTGGGTTGTTGGCCGCCTAGGTGCAAAAACAATTTCACCGCCCTTATTAATTAAATATTATTTAATTAACTATTTGATGTTATGTTTACTTTTATAACTGTATGTACAAAGTTTTAAATATCACGCAAAATAAATATTTTCTAATTTTTATTTTTATAAAATAAAGATCCTTATAAATAAACGGTTTTATTTTAGATGAATATTTTATTCCCTATATAATATTATATACTAATACGTAACAAAGACAACTATTAGTATTAAATATATTGAAAGTGAAATAAATTATGTTTCACAAATTCTATTTCTCGCTGATATTTTTGTTGAAAATAATGCCAGATTAGTTAGCATTACCTGTGACCAGTGGCGGACTTTCGCAAAGACAAACCAGTGGCGAAAGGAAACCTCCGCTAGACTTGCCCTCCCATAAAAAAAATATTTAAATAAAAATGTAAACTAAAAAAAAAAAATTAAATATTTAGATAAATCTTCAAAAATACATCAAATTATGTTCTATACAAATTTTTGTCCAAGGCTTGCTTTACTAGTTACGAATTAATTATTATGACCATGGAAACATTACATATAAGTATGAAAAAATTGAGACTTGGAAAACTTTTAAATAATTTTACAAAAAATTTTCGAAATTTTTCGTTTTATCAAAAAACGTCTCAAATAAAAGTTATTAGTTATTGCATTTATAGTAACTTTTGTTCAATAATTTTTTTCGAAATATTTTTCTGTTGCTAAATATTCGCAAAAATATTAAAATCGACACGAGTAAACTCCCATTTCTAGTCAACCGATTTTCATAAAAAACAATAGGGTTCTTCCCATTTAATAGGAGATTTTTTTAGTACCAGAACGAACTCTTTAAGTTAACCCGTTTTTGAGTTATCGTGTATACACACAGACACACAGACAGACACACACACACACACACACATACGGACGGCACTTCGAAAATAGGTTATTTGGATTCCCTGGACCATGAAACGTGGTCATCCGTCAAAATCTCGACATAGAAAATTTTCGCGATTACAATACTTGCCCCTTATATATTAAGGTCGGGCAAGTAAAAAGACAATTGTCTTGGGCCCGACGAACCCGATTTGGGAGGTGAGGATCTTTTTTTTTTTGCTCTTCACTTGAATTTGGGAGGTGAGGACCTTTTTTTTGCTCTTTACTTGGATTTAGGAGGTGAGGACCTTTTTTTTTTGCTCTTCACTTGGATTTGGGAGGTGAGGACCTTTGTTGTTTTGCTCTTCACTTGGATTTAGGAGGTGAGGACCTTTTTTTTTGCTCCGTCCCGCATTGCCTTGTTAAGAAAATGGTCAACCTACCTTTGAACGCCTCTAGGGCCCGTAAATCAAAAATGTCTTGGGCCCTGCGAAGGCTTAATTTCACTGTTTGTGACATCGATGCTCTGAGGTAGTTTTTGATTGATTTTAATTTAGAAAAACTCTTTTCCTCTGTTGTCACAATTAAGGGCAGAGGTAAAAAAATTCTTAAAGCTATCGAAAAATTAGGAAATGAAGATCTTAATTTTTCTTTTTCTTCTTTTCCTTCTTCTTTGTTTCGTTTATCTCTCAGTTCATGTGTGATACTCGGCCTATTCACTATCTATTATGTACTCCAATATAATTAAGAGTTGTAGAAGTTTGAAATTTTCCCCTAAAACTTAATATTTTGTTAAATAATTCAAGTCCATTCAGGTCTTTTGCCACAACACAAACAGTCTGCAGATAGCCGCCCCTGGGTTCGGCGCCCTGGTTATGAAACTGTTCCTATTGGTTTATTTAAATTTAAAATATTTTGATTAATTAATATGTAAATCGATTATTGGCCCTTCAAATTTAGAGCATTTAGAGGATTGTTCTATTTCTATTGGTTCATTTAAGTTTAGAGCAATCTGACTGGTTACAGAATTCCTTACATTCTTATTGGTTTATTTTATATGTAATTGGTAACAGAATTATTCTATTCGGATTGGTTTATTTGAATTTAGAACATTCTGATTGGTTGTAGGATTATTCTATTCCTATTGGTAGTGATGTATTCCAGCTGGAACTTGTGCAACTATTGAGAACTGACACGCTCGAATACGCAGTCTAGTGGTCATGTATTATATTACGCGACTGTAGTACTGTTTGAAATTGTTACATATGTTCTGGTGTTGATTTTTTGTTAGAACGTCGATAGATACATTTTCATAAAATAAAAATGTACTGTGCTTAAATTAACCTGTTCCCTGTTAGCATATTGACAGCTGAATACTAGACAATTCAGCCATTTTGCCATGAATTACAGCGCCGCCAACGGTAATGTCACTTCTTAATTGCACAATCAAAGGGGACGGAGGAATAATATCTGTGATTAAAATATATAAAAGTAATCTTTAAAATTAATAAATTTCTATTGAAATAGTTTTATTTAATAATTATAAATAAATACTAAACAAACATTCTAACTTTTGACTTGTTATTATTATTATTTTCAAATGAAAAATGAGTAGATAACTGTTTGTAGTTGATCTAAGAGCTTTCTGAATTTTTTTTTAGTAATATACCACTGGTACATTAGAATTTATAGCAGTAATTGGTTCAAGATTACTCTAACCAGAGCTGGATTTGCTTCATTAATGCCCCTAAGTAGAAATTATTATTAGAAATTAAAAATATATTAATAGCTTGTGTCCTGATATAAATTAAGAAACTACTTAGATTTTTATAAATATCTTCTTTAAAAATAAACTGTAATGCCAATGTCGACTTAATCAGTTTTTTAAATCTTTTTCTTGTAAGTATAACATTTCGAACATTATTTGAAAGGTCTAAATGCAAAATCCTTCATATTCATTCAAGTAATTTTACAGTACAGACCAAAAACTATTACAGGGTACTGAAGGAGATATTTTTATGTAGATTTTTTTGGGATTGCATTAGAATTATTATTTTGTACTAACAAAGGGTAGTTATAGTCGGTTTCTTTGATTTAAGCGGAACTAGATTTTGAATTTTAGTAACTGTTAACGTTTGATTGAAGCTTTTAATAATTTTGTTTAGCAAAAGCCAACTTCATCCTTTAAAATAATAGCTCGTGATAACTTAAGAATATTAAAATTCCACTTAGTTCCTCTTAAACCTTTGGAATAGCCTATAAATAAAATATCAGTGTTTATTAGAGATGGGTCGTTCATGAACGAATCGGCTCGCTGAGCCGGCTCAGTACACTAACCGAAGTGACACGGTTCACCAAATTGAAATGAGCCGGCTCACGGCTCACTGTATAGTTTCAAGTTTCAACGATACGATTGGTTGGGTGATTGTGAGCAGTGACCGGAGTGATCCAGATCTGGATCGATGTCATGTTGAACTCCGCGAGAACTCAGCTTGTAATGTATTATCATAAAGTGTATTTTGTCATCAATTTGTAGGGCAGTTTATTTGAAACTAATAGGCTTTGTCTGTATTTTCTTACAACCATACTATATAAAAATATTAAAAATATTGCCCAAATCCCAGATGTCCGATTTATAAGGGCAATAAACATTGCCATAAACTTAACACATCTGGTTTAAATTATAGTAGCTACATAAAGTGAATTGTTTGTTTCAAATATGTTAGATAAGAGCCGGGGCTAAGCGACGTTCTACCTACGAGCGAACGACCGACAACTGACTGACCTGTGTCTCGGGATCATGTTTACAGTTCATATATTGCAAAAACCGGCTCTAGGCGACGTTCTACCTACGACCGAACGACCGACAACTGACCGGGTCTAAGCAAGAGCCGGCTCTAAGCGACGTTCTACCTACGACCGAACGACCGACCGACCTGTGTCTTGGGATCATGTTTACAGTTCATATATTGCAAGAACCGGCTCTAAGCGACGTTCTACCTACGACCGAACGACTGACCGACCTGTGTCTCGGGATCATGTTTACAGTTCATATATTGCAAGAACCGGCTCTAAGCGACGTTCTACCTACGAACTAACGACCGACCTGTGTCTCGGAAACATGTTTACTTAACCGGATCACTGAGCCGGATCAATGAACCGGCTCAACAAACTGAACGACCTCCACTGATCCGGTTCCGCAAACTGAGCCGAAATTCCCATCTCTAGTGTTTATTAAATAAAAAACAACTTGAAACTTGGAAGACCAAATTCTATAGTTTCAGGATTAAGTAATGAAGGTTTTTTTTTTCCATTTTTAATTAATTTTGCTGACTGTTATTGGTCACTTTGGACATGACGGATTTTGAATAAAATTTAATTTGAATATAGAGTTAGCGGGTTTTGCACTCATAATTATGTTTTGCTTTATTATTTTCCGCTACAACAAATGAATTTTAATCCATAATAATTGTATGTCAGTTTATCTTGCCTACTATAACTAACATAATGCCATGTTCAACCTATATTTCTTTTGTTTAATATGAAAATTTCCATGGCAAGTTTTGCATTTAGATCCTTCGTTTATTTTAATGTTGTTTTGCAGGACAAATGTAAACATGGCTATCCAGATATGGGATGAGAACCACCTGGCCCTCAGCGCCGTGGTCACCGTATCAATGCAGGTCATCTTCTTCATCATCGCTGCTACTTTACAAATGGACAAACTTACCGACTTTGCTGGTGGAACTAATTTCATTATACTGGCTTTACTGACATTTTTCTTAGGACAAGTTGGAAGGGTAAGACGAATAATGCCTGGATGCATTATTCCATAACATATACAGCCTTGCCAGAAAGTATTAGACCCCCTAAGGAAAATTTAGTTTTCATTTATTATCAGGTCTATATTACAGGCAATTGATAAACCACTGTAAAACACGTCGGTATTTATGGCAGGGCGCGTTATCTTGTTGGATATAGTAATTAGGTGTCATTTCGCCGAATAGTTTTAAATATGAAGGCTCCAGAGTCTCTTCCAGCATTTCGATGTAACGTTCGCTGTTCATTCTTCCTTCTCATATGGAGATTTCTCCGACTCCAGTTGCATCCATACTGCCCCAAACCATTATGCTGCCCCCTCCGAACTTCACCGTAGGTATTATACATTTCGACTTATAAGCCTCTGCAGGCCGGCGACGAACAAACTGTGCACCAGGTTGACCAAAAAGCTGCATTAGAAATAAAATTAAAATGAATTTAATATTCTGTGATTTTTCAAAATTAGGAACTTTGAGCAAGTAATTTACATGTGTTTCAATACTCACCTCTATGTTTGGTTCGTCTATCCATATTACTTTGGCTCAATGTTCACTTTTCCAATCCTGGTATTTTCTGGCCCACAATAGCCGTCGCTTTTTATGGGCTGGAGTCAGATATGGTTTGTATCTTGCCTTGCATCCTCTTAGTCCTACATCAGAGAGGCGTTGTCTCACGGTACTAGGAGAAATTTTTAAGTTTTAATGTTCATTCAGTTGACTGGACAGATATTTCGATGATAGCCGGCGATTACGGAGGGACATGCGTTGCAAAATTCTATCCTGTTTGACTGTTGTAATTTTTTTTTCTCCCGCTTCTGGGCTTACTTTTGTAGCATCCAGTCTCCTCGAATCGTCGAATGGTAGTTCGCACAGCACAACGAGAAAATTTTAATTGTCTGGCAATTTCATGAATTGAAAGTCCTTGCTTCTTTAAAATCACAATTTGGCTTCTCTCCACTTCACTCAATGCACGTGTTTTTGGCATTATTAATTAGCACACTAAATAATAATGATGAAAAAAATGTTTAACTTCAAAAGCACAGCGCAAAACGTTCATACAAAGCTCAAAGGCAAATGTTGTCATATAGAAGCATTACCGAGTTTTTATAATTTGTACCCCCACTAATGATCCTGTAGTTCCAGGATCGTCGGATATCTTCCAAAATGTTGTTGTTGTGGTTGTTTTGATTCTAGGAAGTAATTAATAGCAATACTTTTCTTAGAAATTTATATATGGAAAATTTCGTGGGGGGTCTAATACTTTCTGGCATAGCTGTATATATATATATAATCCCGAGATATAAGATACGTATGTTTTTAAAACAAACATCGATATTTTCGATACATCGATGTTTTTTTCCCATCCCTACCCTGGTGCTGCTCAACTATCAAGCCTACCTCTGCGCGCTGTTTCAATATAAATGCCGGCGTAAAAACTAATGTGTTGTATTATCATTGTTTCGCTAGTATCGCCCCTTGTATTGTTTATTACAGCTTTAACATAAACGCACCCTTCTGCATTTTTAAATAAAATCATAAAACGCCGTTGGTGCGTCTTATATTTAAATTTCCATTTTAGCAGTAATGTGATAAGTTTTTTAATTGCAGAAAACATACGACAGTCGTCAACTAATGGTAACTATATTTGTCTGCTTATGGGGAGCAAGATTATCCGGTTACCTCTTGTATCGAATTCTAAAAATAGGACGTGACAAACGTTTTGAAGACAAAAAGCGAAACGTTATACGTTTTGCAGTATTCTGGACATTCCAAGCAATATGGGTGTATGTTGTAAGTTTGCCGGTTATCATCATCAATTCACCAAAACATGCTTATCCACCATCTCCCAAAACTATGACAACATTGGATTCATTGGGAACCGGATTCTTTGTCACTGGATTGTTGGCTGAGACTTATGCTGATTTGCAGAAATTTTCTTTCAGGCAAGATCCTATTAATCAAGGAAAATGGTGCAACGATGGTAAGTAAAAACCATTAAAAAACATAGGTAATACGATTTTAATCTGTGTAATTGCAGGTTTGTGGCGTCTTTCTCGTCATCCCAATTACTTTGGAGAAATTTTATTGTGGTGGGGAATTTTTATAATATCCCTAAATGTCCTACATGGTATGGAATGGATTGCTATTTTATCACCAATCTTCACTACTTTTATTATACTTTTCCTCTCGGGTATGCCACCTTTGGAAAAATCTTCGGACGAAAAATATAGAGAGTAAGTATAAAATATCATTATTTTCATCTTCTCGTGTTGCAGCAGCATGTGTAGTAGTTTATTATTTAGAATTATGTAAATTCATTCACGATAACTATAAAATGACGTCATAGTCAATTTAGTTGCCAATGTTAGAATATAATGTAACTAACATGCAAGCATTACTCAGTTACTTTTGACTCCCAAAGGTTGGTAACCCTTTACTACGTTGTAACTTCTTCTTAAACAACATTTTCTCAACTATGGCATCATTGTACTTTCACCAAAAATGGGACGAAATGGAGTTTTTCCCAGTGGGATTAATTTAAAAATCTGAAAAAAATCTTAATAAAAGGCGTATCACACTAGAACGCTACCCAAGTCTTATTTTTGTAGGTTTTTTTTTTTCAGGATTCAAGTCTTCAGGTCTTGATATTTTACACGGTATTTGAATATTAGTTAAGACTTCGCACATCGTGCACATCGTGAAATTATGACAGTTGACAGTTATATTTTGAAAGGTTATTTTAAACATGGTTTTTAAATTTTTTTTTATAATGAATGAGGAAGAAATACATAGGATCTTGTGGATCCCACAACGGCGGGTTTTCATTAACAAAATTTATCAACTCTTCTTCTAATATCATTTTATTTAAATAAATAACTTTTCAAAAATAAAAATTTAACAACACTAGACGTAAACAAAAGACAAAGACGCGTCAGGTGAGAGCGAGATAAACCAGTTGGCGCACGCGTATTTTGCAAGACATGGGTAAAGAGACCGAGAAATTGTATCCTGTTTCATTTGCCTGGTCTTCAAAACCTAGGTTTTTTCTTCATACTATCACACGCACAAGACTTCGATTCGAATGCAAAGACTTTAATTTTCCAAGTTTAGACTTGAATAATAACTCTAGTGTGATAAGGCCTTAATGTACACTGATGAACCGAAATAATTCACAATGAAATTTTTGATCAGATAAGTTTTTTGTAAAATAATGCAATTTTTTTGTCGTTGAAAAAAATAATACAGTGATTTTTTTTATCCTGCAACATTGCAATTGTTATCATGCACGGTTTCCCTAGTAACAACAAATTATTTTGACAGCAATGTTAAATCGCCTATGTTGCAAATTTAAAACCAGTGGCGAAAGGAAACCTCCGCTAGACTTGCCCTCCCATAAAAAAAATATTTTAAAAAAAATGTAAACTAAAAAAAAAAAAAAATTTTTAAATATTTAAATAAATCTTCAAAAATACATCAAATTATGTTCTATACAAATTTTTGTCCAAGGCTTGCTTTACTAGTTACGAATTAATTATCATGACCATGGAAACGTTACATATAAGTATGAAAAAATTGAGACTGAAAAATTTTAAATAATTTTACAAAAAAAATTCGAAATTTTTCGTTTTATCAAAAAACGTCTCAAATAAAAGTTATTAGTTATTGCATTTATAGTAACTTTTGTTCAATAAATTTTTTCGAAATATTTTTCTGTTGCTAAATATTCGCAAAAATATAAAAATCGACACGAGTAAACTCCCATTTCTAGTCAACCGATTTTCATAAAAAACAATAGGGTTCTTCCTATTTAATAGGAGAATTTTTTAGTACCAGAACGAACTCTTTAAGTTAAACCGTTTTTGAGTTATCGTGTATACACACAGACAGACAGACACACAGACAGACAGACACACACACACACGCACGCACGCACGCACGCACGCACGCACGCACGCACGCACGCACGCACGCACGCACGCACGCACGCACGCACGCACGCACACACACACACACACACACACACACATACGGACGGCACTTCGAAAATAGGTTTTTTGGATTCCCTGGACCATGAAACGTGGTCATCCGTCAAAATCTCGACATCGAAAATTTTCGCGATTACAATACTTGCCCCTTATATATTAAGGTCGGGCAAGTAAAAATGCAATTTTACATTGCTGTCAGATTTCATTTACCCCAGTAACGACAAAACATATATTGCAGGATAAAAGAAATTCACTGTAGTTATTAAAACAATATATATATATTGTGTGGTATCAAAAGAAAGCTCTTAATACGTATATTAAGGAACAAAAAGTAGTGTTTTAATCTTTTTTTTTATTTTAACATGATTTTTACCAAAAATGTGCAAAAAAAAAACTTTTGTCGCACAATCTATATCCCAAGGGGGTTATTCTAAAAACCTGAAAAAAATCTGAATAATGTACATTAATGTGAACCGAAATAGCACAACAGGAATTTTAGATCTGATATTTATTTCGACAGTTATCGAAGGAAGTACAATATTTATCTGACAGACATGAAATCTGGATAGCTACAGCTGGGTCTTGATGCAAGTGCATCTCAAGTACGGTTGGAAGTTTAGATGGAAGTAAATTCTATTTAAAATTGATGAAAATTTTTGATTTTTAATATGTAGCCACAATTTGTTATTACTTACCTACTAAATACCTATAAAACCCTGAAATGTGTGAAAATTCACACTTAACATTAATTTCTTGATATATTGTTAATCATTTCATGTCAAAATGAAATTAACCCCTGTTCTAACTGCAAAAATTTGGGACAGACGAAATATAATTCATTTTCTAGGTTCCTGCTGAACTAGATTTTGAAATTTAGTTAATTTTAATCATTGGATGAGGCCTTTGACCATTTTGTTTAGCAAAAGCCCACTTAAATCGTTACAAAGTGAACTTGTGAAAAGATAAGAAAATATAAAAAGTCCATTTATATCCGCAAGAAGCCAAAAAATTAATATTATTGTTATTGTCGTTTCAAAAATATAATAATGATTTTTTCTAATTTCAGCAATACGGATTATCGTTACTACAAACAATCAACATCCCCCCTAATCCCAATCCCCCCAGCAATCTACGTGGAGGTTCCCTGGTTCCTAAAATTCATCATCTGCTGCGAGTATCCGTTGTACGATTCTTTGGATGTTAAAGTAAACACATCCCACATTATCACCGAGTCTACTAGTATATCTTTAGCTCAATCACAAACATAGCTATAGCTACATGCTAGTCGCGACCAAGTGGCTAGCAACCCTCGGAATAACCCCAAATGTTCCACCACTGCACTGTAAAATGTTTCCTTCCTTCGTAATCTTCCAAATCCAAATGGATAAATGTTATTTAATTTAAGATTGTGATAGCGGTTTTACATAATTTTAATTTGTCTATTAAAATCTATGAATTTTAAACAAAATAAAACATTGATTTTGGTTTATAAAGGAAGATAAAACGATAAAAAAGGAACACATCGATATTGTGGAAGGAACAAATTAATAAAGACAATGATTAAATATGAACAATCTGCTTAAAAAGTTTGAGTAGATAATGCTTCAAGATTGAAAGAAGCATATAAAGAATATTATCTTGCAAAAGAAACAGTGGCGGCTCGTGAGAAATTGTAATTAAGGGGCTGTAACCAGAAGCGTAGCCTATATTTTTTTTTTTAGAAAAGTATTGTTAGTGGAGTATTGTTAAGATGGTTTAAAAATTACATTAAATACAAAGGCTCATGTTCATAATTTTTTACTAATTCTTAATAGTACCAGTAGACTTCATTCAACATAAGAAAAACACAGGTGGATGTTAGAGGTTCCCATGTGCAGAAACCAAATTTCGTACGCTACGTTATCAACAGTTAGTTTAACACATTTCACTGGCGTCACTTACTTTGATTTGTTTTTGACTACGCGTATTGTGCGATGTTGATTGTTTATTTCGGTTATTATTATTTATTTCTCGTACATTTCAAGGTATACCATGTACTAAAATGAGTAAAAATGTATTTGAAATACATGATTTTGTTTGTTTGGTATCCACAAGAATTCATAACCCTTATGTACGTCAACGTGATCAGCTGTTTTCTCGCGCAGAATTGATGACGTAATTTATGACACCCTGTGGTTTTCTTATGTCGAACGAAGTCTAAAGCGTGTTCTACATTATACTTTATTCATCAATTTTCTAAACTTTTTTCTTTGAACTAGAAGTTGTCAAAGTTTTAATACAATTTATTTTTCAATTTTTTGGTAGAGAATGAAATTCTTAAACGTGTTCAGTTCATTTAAAGTACCAACATAAAAATATAATTCATATCTTGTCAAATGTTTATAACCTAGCTATTAGATTTGTAAAATTACTGATTTACGTACAAAACACAATTTATATATTCGCTTATTCAAACCAATGATCAACAAAACACTATTAAACACGTGGTAATACAAAATATTTACAAGCGTAATTTTAATGTTGGTACTACTGTTAAAACTGTCTACTGCGCATGCACCGAGTTCCAAGTTGGATGTGTTTTCAAGAATAGTTGGATCAAATCTAGTTTTGAATAAAGTTGACCTTGACTATATACCGTGTTCTACACTGTACAATTTCACTGATTTATTTCTAGTACAAGTTCTAGTCAAAGAAATAAGTATGAAAATATGATGAGAATTGTATAATGTAGAACACGCTTAAGACAAGTATACTTATACCCTTTTTCACACTAGATCTTTAAGACGAGTGAACTTAAAGTTCACCGATGTTTAAAATCGGTATGCTTTCACACTTGATGTTTAAATCTCTGGTGCTGTCATCAGCTACAGTAATTTTGTCCTTAAGTTACCGTCATGAAATTACCAGTTTTGAACTGTCTGCGCAGACGCACATTTTGAATTATTATAAACAATTAAGGATATTTCATTTCATTCTACAATAAAGGCACTACAATAAAGAATATATTACACCTGTATTAACATGTAAGTCGATACATTTTATCTCAATTATTGTAGCTCTGTATTTTATTAAACACATTATTAAAATAAATAATTTTATTATAACAATAAGTATAAACTTCTTATAACGTCGATATAATACAGTATTCTTGTTTATGATAATATAAAATGTTGACAGCACAAATTCAAGGAATATTTTTTTATAATAGAAATTAAGTTGGCAATGCGTACGAAGTTTAACACGCAGATCTCTGTCTTAAACATCGGTCGTGTTTAGACGAGGCCGTACGGTTTCACATTAGCGCTTAAAGATACATTCACTTTAACATCCGATCTTAAAGATCTAGTGTGAAAAGGGCATAAGCGCTACTAAAAATTGATGTTCATGGTACAGACTTATGTTAGTAGTGCTTAATAGTGTACAGTAAATTGTAATTTAGTAGTACAGATTTAGAAGCGCGGAGAGGCTGTATTAAATGATATTAAAATAGTGATGTAGTCCATAATACTGACCGATTTTAATCATACACATGAGAGATTTGAGATGTTCGTAAAATGCGTGAATTACGAAATCAGTTACTAAGAAAATTTTATAATAAAAGAAAAAAATTATTAGAATCATTATGTATGTTCGATTTGCACCTTCGCGTTATACTGCTAAACGCTATCAGTAAAACGCTGCAGTTAGCAGTTTACTACTAAAAACTGGTAACATACAGCGAGTTTAATTTTCTGTTCGATTTGTTTATACGTAAAGAATAAGAAGTACGTCTGACGTAAATGTTAAATGTCAGACAGATAACTTTCCAGGTTAAGAATCTTACGATTTGGTTCGGAGATTATATTGTGTGTTGAATAGGGTGACCAGACGTACTCGTTTTAAGAGTATTATACTCTTTTTTGAGTAATATTTTCTATACTCTTACTTTTTATAAAAAAAACCTGACTATACTCTTTTTTGATGGTCACTTGTTTTTATTACTTCTAGTTTAGAAGTGAGGACCTTTTTTTTTTGCTCATCACTTCTATTTTGGGAGTGAAGACCTTTTTTTTTTGCTCGTCACTAGTATTTTTGAATGAGGACCTCTCTTTTTTGCTCATTATTTGAATTTTTGGAGTGTAACCTTTTTTTTTTAGTATACTCTTTTTCTGTAAAAAAAATCTGGTCAGCCTAGTGTCGAAAGGGTGAAAAATATTAAGATATATTTAATGGATCTTAAAATATTACCAAATCCAGAATCATCTGATTCAGATTTAGATTTTTCGAGTTCGGATGATGAAGTTATGAACTGTATTTGCGAGGTTTACAAAATGCCCAGGATAGAAAAACTGAAAAATTTTGTAGAAACTATTGTCCCAGGATATTAAAAAAGAGAATTTGTAAGACATTAGCCATCAAAGATTATAGTATAAATATCAAAACGAATATGCTAGCCATATTCCTGTCAAAAAGTCAAAAACAAAGTACCAACCATTTATTCTTTATCCAACTCAAAAAGGTAAACAAACACAGCTGTAACAAATAATCCGCAAGAGAAGCAGCTGTAACTTTTTCGCAGTAGCGTCATAAACTGGCAGTAAATTACGAAAAATCGAACAGATTTGCAGTTACTGCGAAACAAAACGAACAGATTTTTTTAACGCGGCAGTAAACAGTAACTGCAAATGTGCAAATCGAACACACCTTTTAAGTGAAGAATTAAATTTACAAAAGAGTTTAAATATTAATTAAAATCTCAAATGACGATATAAAATGGTATCTTCAAAAGCAATTAGTTAAGCAGCATTACATTTTTACTTATAATTCTTTTAAAATATTCATACTATTATTAAAAAAAATAAAAATTGACAGTAAAATCGTCACCCAACGCTGTCAAAGAAACCAGGTTATGTTTGTGTTTTTACCGCGATAATAGTACAAGCTAATAACGCATCTTCCATCTCTTTTAACTTGTTGTACAGTGCATATGTCTATCTCTTTCTATCGACAACATAGAACGTTGCCAAACGTACGTCTCAATTAGTTAAAAAATCGTAGTATAGAGATTATGAACACTACTTAGCATCACACTTTCTTATTTTAACAAGTAACGCATAATTGCAATATTTAGTAGAAGATTATCAACATGACTCAAAATATTTAAATGACGAATATGTAGGTGTGACCCAAAATATATAATATGACAGAATATGCAGGTGTAGGACAAAATCTGGTACGCCTTCTATGAACGCGTGTAGAGAACGTCATATGGAAAGGAAAGTTATGTTGGCTGTCACCTAAAGAATTCAAAGAAATATGTTTTAGTATTTGAGTGATTGAAAAGCAAACTAACGAATTTGTTTTCTCCTAGCCAGCATTTATGACCAGTCACTATCAAAAGAGCTGCAAAATTCTGCTGAACAGTTGAAGCTATATCTGCCGAGCAGTTATAATAAAAAAAAGTTTGTTAACAACTGTGTTTGAATGAAAAAGGAATAGAAGAATATCTATATTCACAGTTATGCAACTCGACTGCATATCTGTGTAATAAAAAACACGTCCTATTTGTAGTTCAAATGATCTGTCGTACCGTCATAGTTTCCTCTTTAAATTGGGAGGGACTGCAGCCTATATGTACCAACTGCCCTTGAAAAGAAAGCTCAAAAAACGGCCTAAAATATTACAAATGAATTTAAATTTTAGGCTTAAGTCTACTGTTAATGTGAAAATAAATTTCACGTTTTAACTCGAAAATTAGTGTAGTGATCACAAAAGAATTTTCAAAATGAACTTGTGGTGACTAGTTTCCAAGTACTATTGAATAATATGAGGCAAATAAAAGAGGTTAGTGGGCGATACCGTCCAGGTTGAAGACTGGTTTAGGGGTTGGACTGGTATTTATTAAACATATTATCAAATGAATGATTTGCCATAAAAATCAGTCAATTATTACATACTTACAATTGGCTTTCATAAGGCCTGTTATATGCAGGATATCTATTTGCCAAAACAGGAAATGGAAAGAAATAAATAATGTTTGAAATTAATATATAGTAATTTTTACTGTCCATATACATGCAATAAAAAAAAAAAAAAAAACTCGGACAACGATATACCGCATGTATTTCCAGCCCTAAACTCTGTTTACGTCAATAATATGCAATAATTTTAACAATGTAGATATTCCTTGCAAATTTGATGTACGAAAAGACGAGAAGAAAAGCAGAATAGACAAATTACAATTATGTAAAGTTGTTGAAAGACGTAGCAAAACATATACAGTACTGAAATGGATATTATTTGAAACAAAATTTTAAGAGTTTGTACTTTTAAATATCTGGGTGCCGCGATAAATCAGATATATCTAATACAATGAAAAATAAAACGCAGAATTTATGGCTCAGTTACACGATGCAAGTAACTTGCACCAGTAAGTACTTGCACCAGCCACTGGCATCGTGTAAACGTACATGCAGTACTGGTGCCAGTACTGGCACAAGTATCTCATGCAAGTCAAGTGAATAGAAGCCGTCCTATTTACTGGCACAAGTAGCCGTGCCAGTGACTTAAAAATGGCCGCTATGAACAGCTGATGTATTTCCGTGGTTACAAAAACAAACTTTTTCACACCTTTTTTTAATAAATGTAGTTTTTGGCACCAATTCATTTTTGTTTGAAAAGACGTACGCATAAAATACATAAAATTAGGTTAACATCGAAAATGGGCGCGTTAAAAAGACGGTTTTACGCATAAAAAATAATTGGAAGCATCTACATTTTGCAGTGTGTTTCGGGTTCTTTGCAAGGTTACTTAAATAAGATACTGGAATACGTGTAAACGACAAAACGACTGGTGCAAGTACTTGTGCCAGTACTTGCACAAGTTAGTGGCATCGTGTAACCGGGCCATTAAGTTAATAATTCCTCATACTTTTGCTCTTTCCATTCTTCAAAAAAAAAAGCTCGGAAAAGCTTAGAAACACCAAGATTAGGAATATCTTCTTTTTAATTAACTACGAGGATCGTCTCAAAAGTAGTTACACTATTTTTTTTTAAACCGAATTGTTGGTGGGAAAAGTCTGGGAGTCTCAGGGAATTTGCGTCTGGGTGTAGTGGCAGCACTGTAAAAATTGTATGCGCGTGCGTCGATCGATCCGGCAGTCAGGCTCCAGCCACTATGGAGACTCCACTTGCTCCTATCGGCGATTGCGAAGTTCGTGGTGGGCAAAAAATAAAAATACTACTGATGTACATGCTACGGTGTCAATGACCCTTCGAACATCTTCGACAACAGTCGAGGTGCGGGAAGTAGAGGGGTGACCGCTTCGTTGTTCATCGTGTAATGTTGTTCTCCCTTCAATGAATGATTAGCGCCAAAAAACCATTATCCTTGACATACCGTCTTCACCATAAACACTACATAACTCGTGATGAATTTCAGTAGCATTTTTATTTTTTGCCGTCAAAAAACGAATAACATACTGAACAACAAAAAGACAGCTATGACATTTTTCTGTTATCGTACTGTATATTTTTTCTATGACGTAAAACACAAATCGAAAGTGTAAAATTTGAAAAGAAAACGAAGAAACTATGTTAAGAGTTTGATATTTTTTTAATTTTGTGATGTAGTAATTTTAGTAGATAGATAAATTTGAATTGAAAGTTCATTAGAACCAGGATCAGCTTTTTATTATTTGCTTTTTAAAATTTGTTGTTTTTGTAATAGCTTCGTACACGATTTAGTTTAAAAAGCTACCAAGAGATCATTAGCAGTCTGGTTAATAAGACTGAATGTAAATTGGCTTGAACACCGCAATAAACTGTAGTATTTTTTAATATCAGTTCAGATATCAAATGTTCATTTTTTTTTAAATCTTTCATAAATGTATGCCATGTTGCAAATTACAATAAATGAACTAAAAAGACCAACACAGGTATATTATAAATAGTGGAATAGGTTATGGAGGCCCTGGTTTAGGCTGAATTGAGGGCCCTACTTATAAATGGAAGAAGGAAACAGCTTGTTGTGCAAACAAACTGGCGTGCAAAAAAAAATCCATTTAGTTCTGCTTAAATGTTCTGCTTAAATTTCAACCTGTTGTGCAACAGTATGTGTTGCGCAAATATGGTTGATTTAGTTCAAGCAGTTGCGCAACAACTGAAACAGCAGCATACGCAATCAAATTGCTTGCACAACGGCCTTTGTTGCCATTTGATCGTGTATGTTGCAGTTTGAAGTTAATTGATGGTGTATGTGAGCCTTTAGAGAAGATTAACAAGTTTGAAACATGGCATATTTAATGTGAGAAAGGTCTATTAACTTATTAGGGTTTTTTTTAGTACACATTTGAAAAAGATAGTTATTAAGGAAGTCGTTTGTTTTAAGCTGATCCTGAGTTAGTACAAAACAAGCTAAATTTGGCTTAAATATAATATATTTGTTGCATTTTTCATTAATCCGTTCCTATGACCTAGAGCAGTATTAAGTGATTATTGCCTTAAACATAAAACATGTTTATTATGCCAATATATTTAAAATTATATTGTTAATAATTACAAATTTTAGCAATACGAAACATATCTAACAAATTGTATTAGGAGCATGTTTTAAAAATTTGGTAGATAGAGCATATAGATATCAAATTTCCTAACTTTCATCCAATAATGATGTATTAACAATCTATAACACCATTAATTTAAACAAGTGTTAATGATTGTCAATAACGCAAGTCAATAATATCTATTGTTAATAAATATTTTAACCTATACTTTGTGAGATTTTACTAAACTGATAATTGTTAAAAAATCAGATAGTTCAACCGAAAAGATTATCAAAATGAACGATGTCATTTGTTCGGAGATTGAGAAAGAAATAGTTTTATTTAAATCTCTCTCCCCACCTGATGGCGGAATTAGAACATACACAAAAACACACATACAGTATTGGCCATAAAGATAGCAACTTTTGATAATCCTCTTTTATTTTTATTCTATTCAATATTTTTAAAATTAAAAAATGTAATTCTTACCTTTAACAATCTTCTACATATATTATAGTAAAAAATTAAATTTTAATAGTAAATTCTATTTTTTTTTATAGTATTTATTATTTTTACCTGGACATTGGCGAAAATTTCAACTCCTTCTGGAATACCCTAAATAACAATAAATTAAGAAGAATAAAACCATCCATCAGCCACTGGTATACTCCAGAAGACAGAAAATGAATTATTATTCACAGATCATTTTTAATATTTTGTATAGTAACCACCAGTATTTATAACTTCCCGACATCTTTTCGGCATTGATTCTAATAATTTCGTGATCATTTAATTATCAATATTAGACCAGGCACCCTGCAAAGCTTTAAACAAATCTTCAATATTTGAATGCGTTTTGTTTCTAATCTTTCTGTCGACAGTCTCCCAAAGGTTTTCTATTGGATTTAAATCGGGTGACTGTGACGGCCAAGTCATTACGTTAATTTTTGAATCCTCGAACCATTTTTTGACCATCTTCGAAGAATGTTTTTCTAAAGGCATGAGCTCATCAGAATAAGGTTCCATAACATTCTGAAGGATGTCTTTATATTTAAATCGATCCATTATTCCTTCAATGTGGTATAGAGGACCCATACCATATCCCGAGAAACAGCCCCATACCACCACACCAACTCCGCCATGTTTAATTGTTGGCAAGGTGTATTTTTGAACTAATCTTTTATTAGCAGGCCTCCTAAGGTAACTTACACTATCACTTTTAAACAAATTGAACTTAGATTCATCACTAAAAATAACTTTTTTCCATTGATCCACAGTCCAGTCAATATGATTTTTAGCAAATTCTAATCGGGCCTTCACATTCTTTTTGGATAGAAGTGGTTTTTTAGTAAGACGGCGACTAAAAAGACCCTCACTAACTAATCTTCTGCGAATAGTTCTTGTTGAGATGTTTTCTTGATCCATTTGTGGCAAAAGGCCCAAAATTTTCTCCGATGACAGAAAGGGGTTATTGGTAGATAAATAAATAATTTTTTTATCAGTTCGTTTTGTAGTTTTTCGTGGCAATCCTGGAATTTTTGAACTTCAAACGTACCTTCTTCTCGAAATCGTTTTATAATTCGCGACACAGTAGATTTATGAACATTTTGTGAAATCACATTTTGCAGCAGCCCGTCTTTAAAACCAAAATTATTAAGTTTCTAATTTTACTTGAAACAGTTTTACTACGACCCATGATTGACAAATATAAACTGAAATATTACTTGTGCACAACATATTATTTATGGATAAAACCTGCATATAACAAGAAAATTCAAGTAGTTGCAATATTTTTGTCTAAGCAAAAATGAAGAAATAATTTATTATTAATCTGTAAGTCAGATTATTTGACTATTGATTGATGTAACAGACAAAATATGATTAAATTATAGAACTAAGAGTATTTATTTTCCAATATTATTATTAAATTTTGAAAAATGTTAAAAGTTGCAATCTTTATGGCCAATACTGTATGTTTAGGTGTATATATTATCAGTGTTGTAATGTATCTAGTTACAAGTATCTAGATACAGTAACTAGAAACTTTTTCAAGTGTCTAGATACTTTTTGAAATATGTATCTGTATCTGTATCTTGATATTTAAATTTAAGTATCTTGTATCTGTATTTCAGATACTTTGATATAGTGCGTTCAAAGGTGAGTTTGCAGTATAACTCTTATGGCAAATGGGACCGGTGTTGCCAAATGTTGTAAAAGTATCAAATGTGTCAATTATAATAATATGAAAAACTCGTACGTTTTTGCAAAAATCAACTCTTATAAAACTCAAAATAATACTCAACAAAAACAAATGGCCATTTGTAGAATACTGCGTCTTCAGAGATCAGCGCGTTTTAGAGCTGGCAACGTCGACAAGCAAGAAAAGGATAGCGTCATTGTGTAAACCCATTAGGGAGTATGAAAAAGAACTACTCCATATGTCCTGTACTTCAAACTCACCTTTAAACTCACTATAGTTACTTTATTTTTATACCATGATACCAAGCTTATATAATAGTTTAATTATAAATTGTCATTTTAAATATTTTATTTTTACTATAAACAAAATTCAGAAAAAAACTTCTCACGTTTACAAATTAAATTTATATGGAATGTCAAAAAAAAAATCTCACGCGTTTTTCGTAGCTTTTGAACGGTCGTAAACATAGTAGGTATTTAGGTACCACAATAGTTGGTACAACACTTAAGGAAAATTGGTCATTATTAATGAAAACTAAGTTCTGAATAACTATTGTTGCTATTTTGATGAGTAATTTACTAAAAACACTTGAAAAATTATTTCCACACAAATGGTTTGGGAGTGGACCGTGGTTTTGTGAAGCCTCGAGCAAGACAAATTAAGGCCCTTCAAATGTATCCAGTGATTGAAAATACACTTTGATAATTTTTTTGAGGCTTTTCTTCTTTTGAGGCATTTCTTCTTTTGAGGCATTTCTTCTTTTGAGGCATTTCTTCTTTTGAGGCATTTCTTCTTTTGAGGCATTTCTTCTATTGAGGCATTTCTTCTTTTGAGGCCTGGCTCTAGTCCGCATCAAGGCCGGCCAAGAGCCGGCCATGCTAGTGTGGATATTAAGTTCATTTCCTAATTGAAATCAGTAAGATATGTAGGTGTGTTTCCTAAAGGGCGTAAAATTGAATACATAATTAAACGTTCATATAAATTTAATTTGTAACCGTGAGAATGTCAACTGAAATTTTGTTTATAAATTAAATTTGTATGGAATGAGAAAAAAATAAAAATAATCACATATTTCTTATCAGTAAATTTTTATTAGTGATCAAAAATTATCGTGACATTACACGAATTCCACTTCAATTAGGGCTAAAATTTGATTGAAAGTAACATCCTCTTAACAAGAACATAGCTGCGTATCTATAAGACTAACATTACGCATTAAGTCTTATAGATACGTAGCTCATACATTAGCACATAAGGCTAACATAATACATACCTTATTTAGAACAAATTTATTCCGTAAAAGTGTTTTACCTTGAATTTAGTGGTCTTTTTGTGACGTCACGGTCATTTTTGAGCAGCCTGTATAATACTGATTAACATGCACTGTTTGTTTGGTAAAAAATATGGTATTATTATTTTTAAGTGTTTTTTCAAAAGTATCATCTAGCTGGATCTAGATACAAACATATTTGGCATGTATCTGTATCTAGATATTTTATATAATTCTGTATCTGTATCTAGATATTTTTTTAAATGTATCTGTTACAACACTGTATATTCTAATATAACAAAGAGAAAACTAAGGACATACGTTGATACGAGTAGTTCAACTACATTATTGATAGTATTGATATATGGACCGTTTATTTTGAAAGTGGTGTAAGTCCATTTTCTCTTGTTTCAAGAAAATTAAAGGTTAGCGTATCTGTTAATTAAAAAATTTAGGCAAATTATATGAAGTCTGGCAATGTTTCTACTGTTTTATCAATATTGAATTTGATTATATAAATTTGTTTTAGGCGAATTAAACTATAATAATATGTATTTATAGGCTGTAAATGGACTTACACCACTTTCAAAATTAGACAATTGTAAAAACCGTTTAATTTCAATTTTGAAAAATGAAATATCACTTAAAATATAAATATTAATTGTTGAGCTAACGTGAAGTTTAGGATAAGGTAAACTTAAAGAGATTCTTTATAGTTTTATTCAACTACTGAAGATGGCTACTTCGTAGCCGAAATGTACGTATAGTGAAAATAAAATAATTTGTGAAGTAAAGAATCTCTTTAAGTTTAACTTAAAATATACTTCATTTTAATACCAATTTTGTTTATAAATACGCATGACATGACATAAAATAGTAGTATTTTTAATTTTAGACGATAATTACATCGTCAAAATTACAAGATCTTGGTAGTATTTACTTATGCTCTGCATGTGGCAGTGTTTCGAAATATGCATGATGCACCGGAGGTATATAAGGTAATAACTGCTTGATGTCTTTATATTTTTCATAAGTAATAGGCCTGGCATTTTGGTACAAATGCGTCAGGGCGATTTTCTCAAATTTTAGCGGTCTTCCAGGACGTGTAGGTAATAAATTTACAGTTTTAAATTCTTTGTCCTTCATCGATGTTTTATATAAAATAGTGTATGGTACACTTCTAAGAAACCTCATCCAACATATTTGCAACCAATTTACCTGTTCTCTATTAGTATTTTTTCTTATCTGTTTTTTAATCGCATTTTGAAGATTTTTTATTGAAAAAAAATTCTCTCGTTTCATTTCATGTAAAATGAATTTGTCATGTTTTCTACATTGTGTTATTACATCATAATAATCTTGTGGTGTATACAGAAAATTCTTTTTTCGCAATGCCATTTCTATAATTCCAAAATCTGCATCGTTCGGAAGGTATGAATACCCCGAGAGTAAAAATTTGTGTCAATTGGACTTACACCACTTTCAAAATAAACGGTCCATATATTTATCGGTTCTCAATCGATCAATGCGCAGCTTGCAAATCATGCAACGATGTTACTAAAATTGTGGTTTCGTCCAAAATTAGTGGAAGGATAGATTTAAATTATAATGAGAATTCAATAGTCATTATAAGGTACGGATACATCGTATCGTTGTCTTTATTAGCCGTTTTTATTATAAACACTATATATAACCTATAATATTAACCGCTTTAAAAGACAGTGTTAAGATTTATATTTTAATGATTTAGTATATGTTGTCTGCTCCTTAGTCATTATACACATTATATAACTTTAATGTTTTTTGCTTAGTTTTTTTTTTTTTGCCTGATTTTGCATGTTTCTAATTATAATTTAGTATAACCTGAAATTCTATGGAAGTTACGAAATTTGAATCACTAAATTTGGAAAATAAACGAAAATGTTAAAAACATATTTTCAATCAAAATTTGAATAGTAGCGGACTAGCATTTTTTCTTATCAATTTTTTTAAGATCTTACCTACGGTACTGTGCTTTTCCCACGAGTTCAGGCCATTGGCATCATCGTATATGTGCCAAGTAATGTAGTAAACGTCAATCCAATCGCAATGCAGATAGCAGCCGGTTCTACCTCCGCTGCTTAGCAACAAAGTACTGTACGAATTCTGGTTCTTGCGCATGTGATGTCACTGGTCTGTACTATGTCAATCAGAATGTGATGTTTTACCTACTTTCAGCAGCTTTACTTACTACGTACTGAAACGTTGAAGACTTCTAGTCAGGACAGCACAACCTGACTTTGTGTGTCAATAGACGTCTTCACCAGTAGAAAATTCACTTTACTTTTAATAAGTGGCGTGGAACGCCTGTATTGCTGTATATTCCATAGTTGCTAGTCCGCTGCTGGTTTTTAGGATATGTATATAAGAATATATTGATGCATGAAATGCTAATAAACTACAAGAAAGCTCAATTATAAAATCAATCTTACCACATATATTGTCACAAAATTTAATTACATAGGTCAAAAATTTCAATAAAACCACAAAAATAAACACATTTTTTAATACGTTTACCAACTTCCCATTCCAAACCTATAAAAAAATAAAAAAATCACGTTCAAAGTTCACGACATTGTCAAATATTTGACAATAGGTCTGTTCTTTTCGCTACCTTGCATCTTACTGTAAGACGCGGCTGTATTGACGCGGCGTTAAAATTATTACTGCGGCTGTAAGAATTTAAGCCAAACTGCTAATTCAAACTAACAGAAAATTTTGACGCCGCCGTAAACCGTAGACGTAAGGTAGCGAAAAGAACAATCCTAATGTCATGTTGAAAAAAAATTGATTGTGAACTTAGCAAAGCTTTCAGCAACCCTTGGCGACGTGCATAGTTAACTACATGGTCAGACTTAACAACGCTTTATGCAACTTGGTAGAGTATTTAACTTTAGCAATACAGTAAAACTTCGATTCAAAGGATTAATAGGAGGACAGGATGTTAAATAAGAATGTTGTTTGCCATTGCCACTTCAATATTTCACGTGGTTTTATTACTATTTCTGCATTTTGAACAGAGTAAAGGACTATGGTGATATTTTTCTTTGTGATGTATGTTAACAGGTGAGCAATTATAGTAAGTATATTATTCTGAGTAGAAATAAAAAGTTTTAAAAATAAATATGAAAAATTAATCAATAGGGGAGATGTGGGGACGGTGGCACACATTTTGGTTTTCTGTACATAACGTCTTCAATTTTGAATTTTTTAAATAAATCTTTTCGCCACTTAATACTTATAATGTCGTTGTTTAAATAACCTTTTAAAAATTAATGTCCTAATCACGTGCTATTTATAATTAATATTTTTGTTGACCTCTGCAATTGTGCCACTGTACCTATACGTGAGGGTACAGTAAAACAGCATTAGGGATACAGTGGAACAGTAAATATAATAGGTATCTAAAGAATCTGTATATGTATCAATAATTTTTACTGAAACTTCAATTCAATGTCTTTAAAAATAAATCATCTGAAAGGTACTGAAAAATTTATAATATTGAAAAAAAAAATCAAATTTTTTGGAACAAACTACTAAGTAATTAAATAATGTATATAAATATATAAATGTAAATGTATTAATATAAAAAAATAAACTTTGGTAAGTTCCTTGGAAGCAGTAAGTTTTGATAGTTTTTATTTTAATGTTAATTATATTTCATTAAATTTACTGTAAAAATCAGAACGTCTAAACGGTGTTTTGTGCTACCAGACGGAGCAGGAGATGGTAAAACTTTTATCAGCTCTGATTTTTTAAATGTGTAATTTTCATTTGTTTTAATAAATTTAAAGAGTAGAGTCAGCCGTCGGAGATATGTTACAACAATATCGTCAGTCGTTATTTCTATGATTTCCCTTATAGAGTGGCTCTTCATTTTATTCTTTCCGTAGCCTTCAAATGTTAAGGCATATTGCCTTACTTTAATATCCTTGTTTAGGTAGTCTGTCGAATCTGTATCACATTCAGAGTCAACATTATCATCTGAGTTTGAATTCTCATCAATATTGACATCAGTATCAGATGTGTCTGAACTTAGAAGAATATCTTTTAATTTTCTGATTTTTTTATTTTTATTTTGTAGTGCTTACTTCTAACTCGTACCCACGTACGTGGGTACAGTGGCTCACTGTACCACTGTATCCACATAACACGTGTGCCACTGTTAACCTAGCCCTATTTTCACGAACATTTTATCAAATATAATAAATGATATAGTTTAGAACATTAGTAATTGCTTTACACTGTAGACATATGACCAATTTACAACATGTAATACAAAATTTCATACTAATTTAGTTGTGTCTCGTTCTAATAAAAAATTTCTCGTTACGAAAAACTTTAATTTGCCTACCTCAAATCAACATTTTCATCATAGATGGCGGGACTTAAATTTATAGACTCAAAATGTGGATAGTATAATTTCTTAGTATCAGAGGGGCCTATATATACCCAAACAGACATGAAAATATTCTATATTTCAAAGATATTTCAAATGTTCCACTGTACCAATTGTGCCACCGTCCCCACATCTCCCCTATATGTAAGTTATTGGTACTTACCGGTCTTTCCACCTTCAGGTAAAGTTATAGGTAACTATCTGACAGATAAGGTTATCTGGGGCCTCATCTGCTGAATAAATGTCAATACCAATCAGTGAATTCAATACGTCAGTCTCAGTATCCGTTTGATAACTATCCGATAGATAAATTTGTATTGTGAACATGACATTTATTCAGCAGATGAAGTTCCAGATAACCTTATCTGTCAGATAGTTACCAAGAGGTTTACCTGAAGGTGGAAATACTGGGCCTTAGTAACTCATTTGCAGTCAGAAACTTATTTATATTAATGACAGAACTTTTTACCATGGTAACGGTCTCTCAGATGTGTGTCACTTTTCTGATAAATGTAGTATCAGAATTTTTTATTTCTGATGGCAACTATTTTATAAATTCTTTGACGAAACTACAAAAAGCCATGTACAGTGATGGGATTCACCCGGTTCGCTCGAACCGTTTTTTAAGAAATTTTACTGGCGAATCGCTTGTTAAATTACTTTAGATACAGTGAATGACCATAGCCGTCAGTTCAGCAAAAGCTGAAAGAGGCTTTAGCCTTATGAATAATGCATAGAAAAACGAAACAGACTGATCGTTTCAAACATAAGTAATATAATAAAAGTTATTAATTTGAATGGTTTGCCTTTAATAGATTGGGATCCAGTACCGATAGTGCTAAATTAGTTAAGAAGCAACCACAGTTCGGATGATCCTCGTGTAAAAACAAAAACGGAAGTAGAAGTGACTAAAATCCAGAGGGCTATTTGGCAATATTTAAAATAATGACATATCATTATATTTAATTTAAATAAATATACTATTTTAAATTTTGTGTTTTTTAAACAAATACCCTTGCGAACTGGTTGTTGGGCAAATTGAATCCCATCACTGATTGAAATCGTACATGGATGAAATTGAATCCCATCATTAAATACCATGCGTTACAAAATGACAGGTTTTTTACATACATGTTGAAACATTCGCTACGCTCGTGTTCCAATTCTTATGTCTGGTGTAAGAAAGCTACTCATTCCGTAACTTGTAATACAAATAGCTTTTATTTAAATTTAGATGTTTTTTAAACATTTTATGCATTTACCAACTTTTTAAATGTTTATGAAATAATAAGAGATCTGTCTAATTCTCGCCTTTTACCGGACGATAGACAATAAAACTAAATTTTACTATTTTACTTACTGTGCTAATAAATTATACAAAAAAGTAACCTACTCATTTCTTGTCTCTATTGCAAACTAGTTGCGCCAAAAACTCAACAAGTGTTCTTGTAGGTCTTCCAGACATTCCCCTTCGTAAATACGCAAAATCAATTCCCTCGGTTCTTAAAATTCCTCTTGTGTCCATATGTAACCAATCTCCGCAAGGAACAAATTCATTTAAAAATCCAGCAGCTTTACATGCTCCAGAATCTCCATAAATGGAAGCACCTCCATGTGATCTAACATCAGCACAGTGGACATGTTTGTTTACGTAGTCACTGAAATGGTACCACAACGGCAAACGCCATACGCGATCACCGGTATGCATGCTAGCTGCTAACATATATTCCCATAATGCTTCGGAGTTTGTGAATACGCCGCAACATGCAGCGCCAAATGAATGAGTGATATCAGATGTCATTGTTCCAACATCAACTATAAATCTAAAAATTCAATTTTGTTATTAGTATTATATTTGACAATTAAATGTTTCCTCAACAATTGCCGGTGCCGGCTTTACTGGCAACAAGCGCTGATCTGCCGCAGTATCTGTCCATGTTTTTAAATATAACCGTTCACGCTGCGTACTGGTCGGCGCCGGTCGGCATCGGCTACCCGCTTACCGAAACGTTTAAGCAATTTAAGTAGCTTGTTGTCAGCGCCGAAACAAAACATATATTTAAAAAATCTTGAATCGTCCTCTTTTAATTGAAGAAAAAGGTGGTGGTATTCCCCATATTTACGTCTCTCTTGGTTTATTGCATATATTACTTTTCTTTTTGGTTCCATTTTTAAATATAGTGATTCTGTTAGAAAAAACTCATCCAAAGATGAATCAGAACTCGCCATTTTCACTTATTTCAACATATCCCCTATTATTTCAGCGTATCCCGTATTAGGGGATACGCATAAAATTTGTATTTCCTTAAAACTACATTATTTTGATATGTTAATGTTAGTTATGTCACCTAACAAAATAAAAATTACATTTTAATTAATATTATAGCCAAATTTTGGAATTAAAATATTGTAAATTTGAAATAAGACGACCTCGGAGCGAAGGTTGCCGAGTAAATACGACTGAGTATGACGTCAAACGATAGGGGTTTTACATCACAGATACAGCTACAACATACTATTTACACGTGTGTGTATTGTATTGTTCGAGAGTTTTGTATTTGTTTTTAAACAATTTTTCACGCATTTATTATTAAAATGGCAGATAAAGATTTTGTTAGGGCTCAGAGTGATAATTTACCCAACATTGATGCATTTATGCTCATGGAATATATGAAAAATAATGAATGCTACAGTGCTGAAGAAATACGTGGTGTCAAAGCAGACCTGTAAGTAATTTTTATGTTATATTCTATAACTTTATGTAAACAAACGCTGCAACTCTGTAAAATGTAAATATTTATGTAATTTCGATGTCAGAATTTTACTACATTGTTTACATGAAGTTACAGAACGTTAGAGGCATAATTGAAATACTGCAATATAAGTTATCTATTTTAATATAAAATTTAATTCGGTAAACATGTATAAATTGTTTTTATAGAATTAAACTTTGTTTTAATTAAAATCACTCTAACTTTACATAACCTATAAAAGTTATACAAACAAATAATTTCAAAACAGACTATGTACGCCGGTAAGCTAGTAGTGTCATGCGTCAGTTAGAAGGGGTATGACGTCACACGTCGTTTTCGCGCGCTACATACATTTATGATTTTTATATGACTTCAAATTACAAAAAAAAAAATTAAAAACTGTTTTTTATGTTTATATGCAACAAGAGGAATATAATAAAAAAATTTAAAAAAATCATGCCTATCCCCTATTGTGCCAATATACGAAAGAGTAGCTATACACTTTCAAACTAGTGTTCGCTCTATGCTATGCCAATATAATTTAAAAATGTACCATAAATAAGAAAAAATAAATAAAAATTTCAATATATTGGTTATGTCATCTGTCAGTATCACATGCAATATCAGCGTTTAGCGTGTGCTCAACTAGTAACCCAGTACGCTGGTTTTCGGTACCGATTGTCAGCGCTGATTTATGTATGTTCACGGCCTTAGAAACTCATTAAAAAAACTGGAAAACAGCCGACTTTAGATATTAACGAGAACATTTTTGCTTATATGCATTTGTTTTCACTAATAAAATTTTTCCAAAATATGAATGAAATATACACCTTACCTTGGCCAGAAACTTTGTGCATAAACTAAAGCATCAGACAAAGCTAATCTTCCAGCACAATCTGTTGTTTGAACCTGAATAGTTTTTCCATTTTTAGCTTTAACAATATCGCCAGGTCGTAGAGCTGCACATCCAGGCATATTTTCGCATAGAGGAATCAGTCCACGTATATTCAAAGGAAGTTCAAGACCAGCAACAGCTCTTGTTGCTGCAACCACGCAGGCAGCACCACCCATATCACCCCGCATGTATTCTTGCTCTGGGATTTTTTTCAAACAGACCCCTCCGCTGTTATATGTTACTCCTTTACCTATTTAAGTTAACAGTTCAGCATTAATCATATACACCTTGACAGTTCCGTCTGTTCCATAAGGGCACGAGTCCAGGGTCCCCGGCTTGATGGGGGCCTCAAAATGCCGGGGTCGTCGTTCACACGAAAAAATTGATGTGAAGTGTGAATTTTCACACATTTCAGGGTTTTGCAGGTATTTAGTAAGTGAATGATGATTATTTTGGATGCGAAAACAAATTTTATATTAAAATATTTTTTTTGTTAATTTTAATTCGAACGCCTAATACCATTATTTAGGTTTCTAAATATGTGCAGTATTTTTTTTTTTATATAGCAAGGTTCATTAAGAATTTCAAAATTGCGCCTATGGCTTCCATTGGTTGTTATAAGTTCCGCCCCTCTGATTTCGTGTACATTGAAACAGAATTAAATTATAATTTAAACAATTTCCACTGGCTATTAAATTTACGCTTTTAAAAATTAAATGCAACATTTGCCAAAATATAATTAGAATTTTGAAAAAATAATTTAAACAATATAGAAATTAAAAAAAAAAAAAAAAATATATATAGTCTCTTCTCCAGGGTTCGATCCCTATCGGATCGGGTTACATGGGTGAAAAGTCAGCGTCAAATACCACTAGACCAGCACACACGTTAGAGTGTTGCTTGTTACAAAGCTATAACTTGTGTACATTATTAGCCAAAAATCACAAAAAATGCGTTTTTTTCCAAAAACCTAATCTGATCAAAAATTCCTAACTATTCCGGTTCACACTATTCCGGTTCACACCAATGTACATTACTTAGAATTTTTTCAGATTTTTAGTTTAAACCATCTGGGCTACAGGGTGTGGGACAAAAAAATTTTTGCACAATTTTGGAAAAAATCGCTTCAAAATAATTTATTTTGCAAAAATAAAAATTTGATCGTTAATCCACGTACCAAGGGCTTTCATTTGATACCCTACTCAGAATTATAAAAACATATTTTTTTTTTCGATGAGCACATATTTGTTTATATTTTTAGGGGGATATGTTTTTTAGATGTTTTAGTATTTTTACTATGTGCGGGTCAAAGAGTTGTATAAGCATGCCAAATTTCAACTCTCTAGGTTTAGCCGTTTGGCTACAATTTTTACCGAACAGACAGACAGACAGACAGACGACAAAATGACGGTATAAGGGTTTTTTGGTCATACCTACAAAACCCTAAAAAAGAGGAGCTCAATTTTTAGTGCAATTTGAATACAATTTTACTACTTTTATTAAAAAACCTTGCAAATGAATCGGCGGACTTGAATATTTCAGCCTTGCTTACTCTAATAAAAGCAGATAAATTAGAAGAAATTTTCCCGAATGTGGAAGATGCTACAAGGATATTCCTTTGTTTTTACCGTGGTTCCCAAACTTTTCGGTTCCCGGCGCCCTTAATGTATCAGAATTTTTCAGCAGTGCCCTAAGTCAAAACATTGATCTAATAAACGCAATTGGAGGATTATTGGAATATTTCCGCGGTGCACCGTTTGGGAATTGCTGATATAGATAAGAAGTAGGTATTAGTTTATAAAGATAGTTAAAAAAATCAGCTGTGGCCACCACAGGACCGACCGCCATCACAGTACTTGTTTAATTTATGCTGGTTTATCAAAAAATGTCTCAAATAAAAGTTGTTAGTTATTGCTTTTATAGCAACTTTTGTTGAATAATTTTTTTCGAAATATTTCTCTGTTGTGAAATATTCGCAAAAATCTTAAAACCTACATGAGTAAACTCCCATTTCTAGTTAACCGATTTTTAACAAAAGTTGATCAACTCGTGCCATGTCAAAAGTTTTAAATATGAAGTTTCATAAAAATCCTTTTAGCCGAATTTGTTCTGCACGTGTACACGGACCGATAGACAGACCGACAGACAGACCGACAGACATCATGCTAAAAATAGTCAAAACGTTATCTAGGTTTAACATTTCATCGGCTCTTGTGCACTGTTTTTTTTTTTTAAATTTTTTGCTGCAATTGTCATAATCTATTGTGGATTTTTTTTTTTTAATTTTTTTGCTGCAAATGTCAAAATTTTAGACCTTAACCCAAAAGTGACCATATATTTGTGCAGCAAAATTTAAAAAAAAAACTACAAAAATTTTGAAATTTCGTTTAAAATTTTTTTGACTCCAATTTTAGCCAATATATGGTTTTCAGCTAATTTTGGGGTGAGAATTATGAAAAAAATATTTAAAAACTTCATGCTTTCCTAGTTATTGAATTAGAGCCGATTTGGGTCATTTTTTGCCAATAATTCCAACATTTTTGCCCAAACCTCAAAATGGGCCAAATTTTGTTAAAATACATATTTTACTAATTTTCAATAAAATCGGATACAAAAATGTTTTGCTTAAAATTCACGATTTTTTGTTAAGGTCTACCCTTTACGATTTTTTCGATATTTTGCCTTTTTCAACGGTTTTGGATTACTGCCCATACAAAACTTAAACGGTTTATTAAAACCTTTTTTTTTTTAGACTAAACAATCTAGGTGGATTTTAAAAATTCAAACCGCAGATTTCTCTCCCTAACCATTTTATAGTTTATAAAAAAATTTAAAATATTTAAAAAATTAAAATTTATCAAAAATTTTGTTTGTTTCAAAATATGGTTACAAGTCAATTAGGACCTCAAGATTTTAAAAATTTCAACCGCAGGTCTTTATCGCATTTCGATTTTGAGATGTGTCCATGCGAAGATGAAAATTTCCATAAATCACGCCATATTAAAATTTGTCATAATTTTAAAATACGCTAAACGAATTAAGCCTCAAATTTTTTCTACTCTGAATAAACTACGAGGAATCCAAAAATTCTAACCTCAAGTCATTATCTCTAACCGTTATTTGAGTTGTATTTTTTTTTTTTTTATTCACAATTTTCTCAAGTAAAAATTATGCCATTCAAAATATTTGTCATAATCTTAAAACGATTAAAGCCCTAAATTATTTACAGATTAAATAAATTACGGAGAATCCAAAAATTTCGACCGCAGATCGCTATCGCAAACCGTTTTTGAGTTCTACTTTTTTCAATTCACAATTTTCACAAATAATGTAAATTATACCATTAAAAAAAATTGTCGTAATCTCATAACGCGTTAAATGATTAAAGCCCTAAATTTTTTCTAGATTCTGTTTGCTCCAGGGAGGACCATATATAAATATTTACCTATCAGTACAATTGGACGTTCTTCTCTGCACGTTCCATAGTAACTTAGTTCTAAAAATATTGGTGGCTCACAAGAACCTTTAGCAGTTGCTAAAAACGCATTCATTTTTTGTGTTTCAGCCCATCCCTTAACTTTGACTTCCACGTTAACCCCAGATTTACATAATACTTCAACAGCATTTTGAGCAAAAGATGTAGGTGTCATTAAATTAGCAGGAGTATCCATCAATTGTCTCGCTAAATTTTGGGCAGCAGCTTTTTGCAATCCAATTTGCCAACCTGTCCAATCACAATCGTCATAGAGTTCTAACTGTGGGATATAAACTTGTTGGTTTTTATTCTTTTTCTCTTGATATAACCAAACACCTAAAGCTGCTCCTTCAGCAGCTGATTCTGCATGACCAAAACTTTCTAAACATATTTTTTGTAATGGTAGGTTTTGTAAGGCTCTTGCTCCAGAAGCAGCAGCAATTCTTATAGCTTCTTTACCTTCATCCATTTGTTCAAAACTGTCATACCCAAGACATTCGTTACCTAATCCCACAATTGCAACTGCCGCGTATTCTGGTTCTAAATCATAAAGTACCCTGACTTCACCTAAAGCAGGTGGAGGTGAAACAAGTCTCAACACGTCCATTATACCTTCTCTAGTTAAATGATTGTATTTTTCTCCTGCTGCTGTTAATTTACCAGGAAATAATTTGTCTTGCGGATATTCGTATACACCAATTACAAGACCTTTGCGTCTGTTGTCTCCACACATATCCTGATGAGTTTGCTTTTTACGTTTTCCCTCCGATGCGAAGGTACGTATATGATTTTTTAAATTTAGACATAATTTTCTTTGTATAAAAACTAGAGCCATTTTAATTTCGTATGTTTTAACATTCAAACATGAGATTTTAATTTAAGAAATGAAAGACGTATAAAATGGTAAGTAAATAAAAATGCTGACAACAATTTTTGTTTACAATTTCCAAGGAATGATATTGTTTTTTTGATTCCATATACAAAGTAGTCCATGAAAAATTAATTAAACTGTGTTAAGAATAGTCCGATTAAATAAGTAATATAAATTTAAATTCCTTGTTGTCCCCGCTCGATTTTAGTGGCGCCGCCCCGGTATTTTAAGTCCAAAGTAGTATAAAAGAACATGCTGTTTTGATTTAATAAAATAAAATGTTTTCGCGGCATGCTTTGACGAAATATGTAGATAAATACTTAAAAACTATTAATCTTTTAAAGGTAATACCCATTAATAAATAACTATCGTGTTCTTTAATAATGCGTAGTTTATAGGTTATGCTAAACCTTAATTTTTATTTTTTTACATTCAGGAAAAAAATATAACGAAAGGAAATTATGGTGTTAACTTGTTTAGATCAAATAAAACACTATCAAAAATAGATTTAACAGCACCTTTTGCTGTTCGATATATCAGTGACGAGAAAAATGTAAGTATAACACTAAATTGACAGGAGAAAATCTATATGTAATAATTATTATAGGTAAAATCTCGTTCTAAATTAACTTGTTCAAAAAATGGGCTTCGTAAGATACTTAGAACTAAATTTAATGGTTTATCAAATATATCGACAAGCCACAAAAATGTATTGACAACTTTGGGGCTAGGAGTAGTATATAATAAAGGAATAGAAACAGTATCTACTACAGCAAATGTGATAGAAGAAATAATTCCGGAACCACCTGCTATATTAAGCAAGGAAGTTGTGGAAACGGTAGTGTCAAATACTGAACCTGCTTTTCAAACACTAGGACTCGGAGGATGGACTCCAATTGGTATGGTAGAACAGTGTTTAGAATGGTTACATATTACTATGGATATTCCATGGTGGGGAGCGATAGCAATCGGTAGGAATAATTTATCTAATTCGTCAGCTAATATTAAATATTTTTATTTATTATTTTTTTGCAGGTACGGTTGTAGTAAGAGCATTAATGTTTCCTTTAGTAGTAATAGCTCAAAGAAATGGTGCTAAAATGAATAACAACTTACCGCAGCTGCAAGTATTGCAGTTGAAAATGACTGAAGCTCGTCAAACTGGCAATCAGCTTGAAGCAGCACGTTATGGGCAAGAAATGGTAGCGTTCATGAAAGAGAAAGAATTGAATCCGTTGAAGAACATGATTGTGCCTCTAGCACAAGTAAGTTACATTTTCCATCATTTTGAAGTGATTTTTTAAGGTTATGTTTGGTTTTTCAGATGCCGTTGTTTGTTTCATTCTTTATGGCTTTACGAGAAATGGCAAACACTCCAGTGGAAAGTATGAAAATGGGTGGTATGTTCTGGTTTAACGATTTAACATTACCAGATCAATATTTTGCTTTGCCGGTCATCACAAGTATAACAATGTGGCTCACTATTGAGGTAAGAAATATAAATTTTCGTTCTAAGGGATGGTTTTGGGGGGAGTTTAACTAAAATACTTGAAGAAATAGCTGATCCACACTATCAAAGGATTTACGTTATCCATAAAAGTTACTAAACCAGTAACATAACTTTCAAGTATGTTCGTTTACATGCAAAAGAATATTTTTTTGTAAATACAGCACACTGCCACCTACTTAATATGACTACAAATGTATTTTTTCTGGTCCCCCTAATATAGGGTGACCATTTTCTTAAGAAGGCAATGCGGGACGGTTAAAAAAAAAGTCCTCTATCTCCCAAATCCAAGTGAAGAGCAAAAAAAAAAGGTCCTCACTTCCCAAATCCAAGTGAAGAGCAAAAAAAAGGTCCTCACCTCCCAAATCCAAAATGCGGGACTTTTGTGGGACGCATCTTAATGCGGGACAAAATGTTAAAATGCGGGACGAATGGTCACCCTACCCTAATAGTTTGATTATAAACCAAATTACAAAATCCAAATCTTTAAGAATAAAACAGGGCTTCGAACCGTTTTTTTTTTATTTCGGTATTTGTTCCGGTTCAGTTAAAAAAAAAATATCAGTTCGGTTCTCGTTCCGGCAAAAATAAGGGTTTATTTCGGTTCAGTTCCGAGTGATAAATTTTTAAATACTTTTATTTGTATTAAAAATTTATTTTCTACTATAATTTAGAAGAACATTTTATTCCTTATTTTGTAATCATACCAAGGCCGCTGCCAGGAGGGGTTCTGGGCGTTCAACTCACCTCCCCCCCCCGCTCCCGTAATAATAGAACATCATTTTTTTTACTTATCAGTTAAAAAAATTACGATTTTTTCTGCTCATCAGTTTAAAAAATAATCTTAAATGAAATGTATTTTATATTTTGGTTCACTACCATAAACATTATCTGAACCGAAATAAACCGATATTTTTTTTCGGTTCAGCTCCGGTTTTCGTACCGACAAAAATTTTCGGTTTTTTTCGGTTTTCGGTTCAATTTCGGTTCGAAGCCCTGGAATAAAGACTACAAATCAATGAAGCATCATGTAAATATCGCCATATTTAATATGTAGTGTAGTCATTTAGATGGGCTGCGTTAGGCGCAAATAGCCTTTGTTGCTGTGCACCAAAAACATCGGCATTGTCAATACTGCCATTAGCAGCAATATAAAAATCTTAATTTTTACTTAATAATAGTTAAAACTCTCGATAAATAAAGTTTTAAACATTTTTAAAGATTTGCATTTTGAATTTTTAACTGTGTTCATGTACGGATAATCCGTATAATTGAGAATTTACTGTAATTTTATTTTATTCTAGCTTGGTACAGATTCTGCAAAATTATCTTCACAAAATATTCAAACAATGAGATATGTATTACGCGCTTTACCGCTTGTAATATTACCATTCACCGTAAACTTTCCTGGAGCCATCTTGTGTTACTGGGTCTGTACAAATTTCATATCATTAGGCCAAGTAGGATTTTTGAGAATACCAGCCGTGAGAGATTTCTTCAAGATTGAGCCACATCTTGCGCATAATACAGAATCCCTACCGATCAAGCCTAAAGGATTCGTCAAAGGAATGCAGGAATGTAAGTAATCCTAATTTATTAATAATAATATGTTCCTATTAGAACACAAGGGCAGAGAATATAAGTTTTCTGAATCGACACCTTTGCTACATATGGTGGAGGCAACAATATATATTTGGTCCAATCAAGGTCATATGACTGAAATAATTAAAATACTGATGAGTTTCTCTCACTCACATTGGCAAAATAGTAAGAGAAATGCAAATTACGTTTGTCAATCTATTTTGTTTATTGTTCAGGTATAGCTACGACACACGTACTTATACATATAAACGTGTACCGTAGGTTATCCCTCCTCTGAGAGTTTGTCTGAGATTACTAATGTTTTCTAGTGTCGTTCGTGCTGAAACTGTGGCATCTAAAACTGTTTTGCTACTTATTTCTTCGTGTTTTTCATTAAATCTGTCCTTTTCAAGACAATATTTGTATTTTAAATAATTGTTTTCTTTTATTTAAAACAATGAGTGTAAAAGGCAAAACGTTAAGAAAGCAGTCTTATGATTTGTTTTATAACCTATACGAATATTTCCTACGAGGAAGAAAACAGTGCACCTTTGTTAACTGTATAGGCTATTCCAAACGATTAGGCGGAACTAGATTTTGCAATCTAGTTACTTTCATCGTTTGAATCGTGCATTTTGGCCGTTTTGTTTAAGCTTTGTAAATCATACTTACAATAAACATTTTTTGGTTAAGGTTAATATCATTTTAGAATGTAATTTTCTTTATATTTTTATTTTTTGTGTCATTAATACAAATTTCCCATTTACTTATTTTTTTGTCATTAAAATATGTAAAAAAAAGTATTTTATTTTTGACACATGTCATTCGTTTCCATGGTTTCATTGTTGGAATTTAAAATTTAGAAATTCCAACGTGAAAAATTAAATAACCCAAGCAAGGTCCCTTCTCGTGATAATCTAAAAGAACGAAATTCCCATTTAGTTCCGCCTAAACGTTTGGAATAGCCTTTACATGTAATCTAGCAGGTAAATAAATATGAATTAATATTTATTATAATTAAGATTAGGCTCCAGAGTCGTATATATTCACACTCAATTTGCATTATTTTAATGAATTTTTTGTAGTCATGTTTTTTAGGTAATAATAAATTAAGATACGGAAATTATTACACAGTTTTCATGATTTTTTACTTTTATAACTTGCAATTTTAAATTATAGAGCGTTCAAAGGTGAGTTTGCAGTACAGGGCATATGGATTAGTTCTTTTTCATACTCTCTAATGGTTTACACAATGACGCTATCCTTTTCTTGCTTGTCGACGTTGCCAGTTCTAAAACGCGCTAATCTGTGAAGACGCAGTATTCTACAAATGGCCATTTGTTTTTGTTGAGTGTTATTTTGAGTTTTATAAGAGTTGATTTATGTAAATCATACGAGTTTTTCATATTATTATAATTGACACATTTGACACTTTTACAACATTTGGCAACACCGCTCCCATTTGCCATAAGAGCTATACTGCAAACTCACCTTTGAACGCAGTATAGATTTCTCCATAAATCAGCGTAAATTTGACGTCTATCGCAGCGCTAGGATCGGTTAGGCCAGTAGAGTGCGAGCGGAGCGAGCTATCTACTTTTTAGTTTAATGACAAAACGTTATCTTAGGTTAGGAAAGGGTCAGGATAGTAGAACCGAGTGGAGCAATCAATTACATTATGGAAACCAATTAAAATAACGAATGTTATATATTTCTAAATTAAAAGCCCTCAAGATAAAAATGTATGTTACGCCAATGGCCCGATATTGATAGGCGTGGCTAAAATCTTAGTTCGGAACATTCTAATATGACCTAGACTGGTCTTCTTAGATAATCCAAGTTTACCTAATATTTAGCAAACCTTTGGACTAAGTACGATTAGATTTCCGTTAAAGTACAGTTTGATCTTAGTTAAAAATCAAACTTTATTGAGGCTGTTTTACAATATATTTTTCTCTTAAGCACTATTTTTTTTTTAGCCTGGACCAACATGAAAATAACAAGTGAATTAGATGGCAGAAGGAGATATGATGAAATGCAGTTCCAAAGAGCGGGTAAAGGGCCTATAGTTAAAACGTATAAGTATGATCCAACTAAACACCATTCACAACAAAAGAGTTAACTCGAAAATTTTTGTTAATATAGTTTAAATGCATTACTTAATTTAACTACTATAAGAAATGCAAGTTTTTATAAAAAATAAATATAAATTATTGTTGTAATTGTTGTATCTTTATTTATCATCACCTATCTACCGATATTCTCAAGTGCTGTTCTTATGTTTTTATAAACATATAAATAAGGATTCGAAGATATATTTATAGATTACGATTTTAAATAACATATGCATGATATATTTACTATAGTCGGATTGCTGATAGATGACTGTTCGCTGCTACAAGTATCGATATACAATACTATATGCTTTCTCTGTCTATATCATTATAATTATTTGCATACCCATAGTAACGTATAGTGACGCAAGTTGACAACTAACCTTCCAAATTATTTTAATAAAAAACAAAGCATTAGAAAGAAACGGCATGATTTGTAGATATCTTTACTAATTTGAGCATGAAAATAAATTTACAGCAGTACTCAAACAAACAAAATTATTAATTTTAAGGTAATAATTATAAATAAGGAAAAACTTATACTCGTACGTAAATTTGGATTATAATTTGTTGTTCAATTAAATTAAATTTTTATGTTTCCCTTAAGTACAAAGTAATAAAATATTAAGTAAAAATATATTTATTCATATAATATATTGCTACAAGTTGTATTTAAATGTTTATTTTTATTTAAAAAAAATTAGTCTGTAATGCATGATATCGTCGTCATATGAACTATCGCTGTCATTTCTTGTATTTATTATTATTGGATTAATATCATCAACGTTCCTTTCCCTTTCCCATTATTCATTTATTAAATTTTCGATTTTTTTAACAGATTTTGCCCAAGTTTCACAACTAATTTGATCACAGACTACTTGCCACATTTTTAAAACTTCGTTATCACTATATCCGTCGACATATTGACCAATATGTCTATCATAATAATTTTTTGTTATACCCCAAATTAGTTCAATGGGGTTAAACTGGCAGTGATAAGGAGGTAATCTTAGTACTTCATGACCATACGTTTGTACCAATGTATCAATCAAATAAACTGGTTCAGATTTTAATTTCCTTCGTATTCTCGTGATTTTGTTAGTGAGAAGTTCAGATTTATTACATTTTATTATTCAACGAATTGTTGATACTGAAGTCTTTAAGGCAGCTGCTAGTCTTTGACGGACACAAGATAGAGAAATAAGTGGTCCATTGTTCTCTTTTTCGGATTTAAAATATTCCAGCAGATTTAAAATTAAAGTTTGTAAATTTAATAATTGGCCACAAGATCTAGTAATTAATATTATTAAGAGACACTGACAGCTAAGACAAATAACAAAAAACATTTTTAAAATCGCTGAAAAATGGTAACTAGATTATTATATAAATGCATTACTTGATACATACATGTAACAGTCACCTATCAGCAGTCCGACTTTAATATAGTTAATTCAAAATCCGCATTGTTCCGATAAGATAGCATATTGTGCGTGATCTATTATTCTTTTAATAATAACTCTTTCAACTACTTTGCTAAAACTGGATAACAAAAACTAATTAACCGGATACATTTAGGAAAGAAACACTTTGGTCTACCTATGAATTAAATAAAAATCACTAAATATTGAAACAAAATATTTATTCTATATAAAACAAATTTACAAACTACTGTCCAGCAATACACTGATTAATAACTTTAATTAAATGACTATTTTCTAAAGCTGCAGCAACTCTTTCTTTATCCGCAAGTTGTTTATTAACAGAATTTTCAGACGCATGCGTACCAGGATTGACTTCAACGTTTACTTTAAATCTAGTAGGTAATGCCCTGAGTAATTTCACTCGAATAGACAGTCCGATAAGCGTAGCCATACTGCAATGTGGTATCGTAGGTGTAAAAAGAACTTTAACAAAATTATTTTCATTATCAACGGTGACCAGGCTTTCTTCTAAAACATGTAGTTCTTCTAATGTTAAAGGATGTTCTGGATCGTTTATTCCTCGAATTAAATCTGGAATTAAAAATATAGATTATTTTATCTATACCATGAAAAATGGACTACAAGGAAACTAATAGACAGGGATATTCAAATTATTTTATAACTGGTTCGCTAAAAAAATTAAAATGTTGATAAATATTATATAAATGGTGCAAAATGAAGTAAATCCGGCTCTGAATACAAATTATATTACTTGTGAGGGCGTAAATTAATTTATGTAATGACATTTAATTTCTTATCTGAATAAAATTGTTTGTTTTATTTAAGTTAATTAAATTTTGTTTTTAAAACGTCGTAACAATAACTCAAATAAATTAAAGCTACTTCTAATTACTTATTTATCCTAACAATTTATCTAAACAATTAAACAAACTAAATTAAATTAAATGAATAACGTAATAAATAAATTAAATATTAAATTTAATCATTTTAACATCAATTAGATTGACTACTCTCTAAAAACACAAACAAAAGTACATTATTCCAAATTAAATTGGGCATTTTTGCGCAAGAAAAACGAATTTTCCATGTTAAATGCCTATCGCCCGTATTTTTTACTACACCTCTATATAAATGAAACCTAAATATAATATATAAATACTAAAAGTATTTAGTTTATTTATAAAATAGTGGCTGATATCAGTTTTAAACAGCAATTTGGCATTATCTTTTACATTCTACAAATGTTTATAGCCGATAAAAAATTATGACGCATTTATTTTGAAGGTTCTTTAAACTTCCATACACTTTTTTAAAATTTGTCACTTACCAAAAACTTCTCTAGAATCAAAGTCGTCCACAATGTCATCATCTTCTTCGTCGATTGTTGTATGTCGTTCTGATATTTTTTGATACACATTTGGATTTATATTTTCTAGTTTATCCATTTTTGACAGCAACAATATTTGAGGTTATGTTTAAAAGTTTAGTTCTAGAAAATTCCAGTAGAGCCACCTATATAAATATTTTTGAATATTATATGAGAAATTTTATTCAAAATAAGTTATTTTAATAATTATGGAATATTTTGGAAGGTCAGGGCAAGTTTAGGAAATATAAAGGTCAAAATGTAAAATGACCAAGGTGAATTGTTTAATTTTATAAATGCTTGGGATTTATACATTATTTACCATTAAAAATAATACAGATAATTAAAGATAATGCTGTCTTTCTTTTCAATTTCATACTTAATTGACTGTTATTTAAGTGTTATTAATCGACCTTAATTTAAGTTATTTCATTCTGTGGAGATGAAACAAATCTAATTCAAAATGAATATCTATACAGGCTGTTTTTGGGAACTGTTTACGCATTGTTCATTTTTTATTATAGGAGATAGGAAGGAGATTAAACCAGGAAAGATGAAATAAATAGTTTACTTTGCATACAAGAATATTAAATTGGAAATAAAATTGAATATCAAATAAATGAGTTATTTAAAAAAATATATTTTTTAAACGGAACCTTTAATAAAATAATATAATTTGTAATCAATAAATATATATGCATGGTATCCCAAAAGGTAACTGCCAAAATTGTGTGTGTTTAAAATATTTAAACCACTTTTTGTCTGTCTGTCTGTCTATCTGCGATTCGCGCAAAAACGACTGGATATATTTTCACGAACATTGGCACGATGATTTAGTAAAATCACGATTCAAACATGGGTGTTATGGCATTTCGAAATTTTTGTTCTAAGGATGTTTCGGGGTTAAAACTCTTTATTAAAAAACTTAAAATATTTCTCTAATTATTGATTTTACAGACAAATGTATGTAACAAAAATTAGTTAATAATAATAAGAAAAAAAATTATTTCCATGTATTTTTTAATTTAAGTGAATATTTAGAGAGTTACGGGGGAACATCCAATCTAAACTTTTGAAATATCTCCTTTATTGACTTAACAGAAAATATATATGACAAAAATTGTTTATAATAAGAAAACATATATGTTTTATTCTATGCACTTTTTCGATTCGACCAATATTTAATTTATTTTAGTTACGGCGGTCACTCTAAAATAAGGTAACCATGCGTCCCGAATTTGCCGGGACAGTCCCGAATTTCCGCCTTGCATCCCGAATCTTTTCAGAGTCAATATTTGTGCCGAATTGGGGTGTTTTGTCCCGAATTGTCCCGAATTTTAGAAAAGGTACTTATTTTCAATATTTATTTTAAATATATTTCAACTAAAATTATTTTTACAAAACTTAACTAAAAAAAAAAAAAATAATAATACCGAAAAGGTATTTTCCTTGATTAACAGCTTTCGGACAAGTGACAAGACTCAACTTGATGTAGACAAATTAAAAGCAATATTACTGATTAAAGTAAATTGTGAAGAAAACTGTGCGGATTTTTATAAAATGCTTCAAAGCAAGAAAGACCTACTAAAAAAGATCCATAGTTCGGAAAAATATAAAAAGTTTTCTACTGAGTAATTTTAATGAATACATTTTGAATTGTTTTAAAAAATACAGTGATTTTAATAATGTTCCTTTTAATAATTTAAGTTAATTACCAAAAATTCTTCAGAAGAAAAGTTAAACTAGACAAAAGGGCCCACTTAACGACTATAATAAGAATTTTGCATCGCTTCCGGTTTCAGCGGAAATTGTTTCAACTTTTTATCTAGCATATGGAATCGGTATTTTAATTTTTTTTCTTGAAAGTTCATTAAATCAGCTTTACAAGGATATCAAAATATCATACTTTAATTTTAACAATTTCAAAATGGCGACCATTTATTTATAAAATAATAAATATCATAAAGATCGTAGAAACTAAATTATAAAAAGATATAATATTATGTAACTAGGAAAAACAATAAAACAAAATATGATTTAAGTTAGTAATAAACTAAGGGAAATTTACAAATGTTCAATATGACCGTCGTTGTTATCCACACATTTTCTCATTCGTAATAAAAACTCTTCCATTACATTTAGAACGGTATAGTCTTGAATCTCCCTGATGGCTATTCTTATCCTATGTTCTAAGTCTTTTAACCTTTACCTTCAGGATACCTTTATACCTATTCTTGGTAGAGTTGCTGGGCCCTTACAGAATTTATTTGACATTCCCCGAATGTCAGAACCATATCTGTCATTTCTTCATTTGAATAACGTACGTAAGCCATAATTACTAACGATTTGATGTTATCACCTGTAATATCAAACTAGTACTAACAGGCAAGAAAATGTGCAGATTTTATTTGTTTTTTTTTATGTAACAAAATAATTTACAAAGCCTGTTTTGTTTAACTTTGTACGATTTATGTTATTTATTATTTTGTAAATAAATGGTCGCCATTTTGAAATGGTTAAAATTAAAGTGTGATATTTTGATATCCTTGTAAAGCCGGTTTAATGTACTTTCAAGAAAAATAAAAAAATAATAATAAAGCACCGATTTCCTTTGCTAGATAAAAAGTTGAAACAATTTCCGTTGAAACCGGAAGTGATGCAGAATTCTTATTATAGTCCTTAAGTGGGCCCTTTTGTCTAGTTTAACTTTTTTTCTGAAGAATTTTTTGTATGTCTTAAAATAAAGGAGTTATTCGAGGTGCGGCGTTTCAAACAAACACCCTGTATACCAGAATCCAACATATTTAACAAGACAATTTTTTATACTAAACATCTTATTTTCCAAAGCATCAATAAAAACGTCTGCCAGAACAGGAGATAAAGGGGATCCTATGGGATATTCTTCCATGGGATCCTTCCATGAAAAATATCTTATTTACTAATTAAAAATCACGTGGGTTTTGAGCTCTTGGGTGGGGACGGGGCTCAAGTTTATGATCCCCCTGGGAAAGAGCCCGAGTTGTATTAAATATATAAGAATTTTAAATAGAGTAATGTGGCAAAAATAAATAAATAGAATAATAAATAAATTAGTAACCACAATAAATAAATGAAATATATAATTTATATACTGTAATCATCATAGAGAAAATTAATTCGTTAATACATAACCTAACTTTTAATTTATTATTTTAATTTACTAAATAAACTTCAAGGATAGCCTATAAAAACAAATTTACAACCCCTAACTAAAATTTATGTCAACTTTTTCATGGAAAATCATCCCTTACAAACATAGATGTGACAACACTGTAAAATTGAGTGGGGGAACGCAACTCAAGTCGAGTAGTCAGTCAACTCTGGTACAGGTTTCTACTAAGTTTGTATATTCATACGTGTTTAGCTTATAAACTTCGTTTTTTGAAGTATTTAAGATGTATTAGTGAATTTTATAAGTGAACAATATGTTTAAATAATATTTTATAGTTAATTGTAAAATATAAATTTAGTTTGGTATGTGCAAAGTTATTTTGCAATCAATAATCTTCGCAGCATCCAGCAGCTAAAAGATACGCCCGTTTACCGGCCTTTTCTGAAATGATTTTTATTTTTTTGCGATGGAGAACCGTTGTACAGTTATTGCAAATTTTTTGGTAAGTGACCTACTCTTATTTTACTTTTAAAAACATAAAAAAATGTTTGAATTGTACTCTGAACCTATGATGCATCTCAATACCTAAGTTTTTTTTTATGTAATTCATTTTATGTCTAATCCAGGTGTATTTATAACTTAAACCAACCTACAAATGTTTTAAATAAAAGTTGTTAGTTATTGCTTGTATAGCAATTTATGTTTAATAAATATTTTCGAAATATTTCTCTGTTGCGAAATATTTGTGAAACATATAAAAGTGACATTAGTAACTATCCGTGCCGATAAACGGATTGGCAGAGTTGATCAAATTGAAATATTTACATCTGAAGCTTAAATATGAAATTTCTTTAAAATCCCTTTAACTGAATTTGCTCTACACGTGTTCACAGTTCGAAATCATGCTAAAAACAGTTGATTCGTGTTAAAAATTCTAATAAGTGCTTATCTGTAAAAATTACTTGTCAAAATTAGTATGATTACAATAATAATAATAATAATAGAATCCCAATATCTAGATAGGCGTATAAGTGACAGAGATGGTAAGTTCTCCGTTACAAACTTCTCTCGTCTGTACAGAAACAGACAGTGGTGAGGATAAATAGTTTTGAAATAAAAACAATACTTTTTTAAATATTGCTTTCGGATGAACCGGAACAGAAATCTGAATGTTTTTCACGAACCGGAATAGTATAAGGTCGTCAAGGATGAAATTTGTAGTTAATAATATTGCCAACTTTAACAGCTTATTATTTGACATTGGCTCAATATTTTAACGTTCTGTTTTTTTTTTTTTTTTGTTGGAAAGTTATACATCTCGCCTACAGAAAGAAATCATTGTATGTTCCAAAAAATATCAAAAACTTTAAAAAAAATAATTTTGTGAAAATGGAATTGTCGAAAATTCGCACTATTATGAAGTATGAGTTCTTACGTGGAACTACGGCATCGCAGACCGCGCGAAATATTAATACAGATCAATTCTGTAAAAAATTACTGTGTAGTAACGTTACTACAAGATAAAATATTATAAAAAGTATAATGACTTTCATTCATGATAGTAACTGACCTTGCTCATAGAGACAAATTTAGTTACAATGATCATAGTAACTGAGTTACAGAATTGGTCTGATAGTGTATTTGGCTCTAGTGTTACTACGCAGCAGACAATATCAAATTGGTTCGCCAAATTTCGAACAAGTAACTTAAAAACCAAACAAAACAAAAAAACCTGGCTCATCGATCACAGCAGAAATATACTGCAACCAACTAGACAAAATGATGCAAAAACTTAAAGAAAAACAGCCTAGATTGGTCAATAGATCGACTCCTATCTTATTGCATGATAACGCTAGACCACACACTGCACAAAAGACTGTGGCAAAACTACAGGAATTGGAGTTGGAACTTCTTCATTATCCTCCATACTCACCAGACCTAGCCCCCACTGACTACCACTTCTTCCGCAATTTGGACAACTTTTTAATAAACAGTTTAATTCCGACAATGCTGTAAAACTGGCCTTCCAGGAATTCATTGAGTCTCATCCGCTAGGGTTTTATACCACCGGCCTGAACAACCTGCCGCTTAAATGGCAAAAATGTATAGACAATATGGGTGCATACTTTGATGAATAAAATAATTCCTTATATTTGTAAGTTATCAACCATTTTTGCCTTTTTTCTACAAATTTCATCCTTGACGACCTAATATTTTCAATAATTTCATGAACCGCATATTTTTCATATTTTCACGAACTGGAACACAGTTCCGGTTTGCTTCGGTACATTTTTAGCCCTGGTTTAATTTAACACGTACTTTTTTCCAGTGTTATTGCTTTTTAATTAGATATTTCTTAGTTAGGTTGAATTTCTGCAAAAGGCTTCAGGCTAAAATAATAATGGGATCCTTTGCAGAACTGAAGTCGTAATTTCAGAGCAGAGGGTATACTGTATATCTTTCGTAAAAACTAGAGGGTATACGGCTCGAATAATTTCTTATTGTCTTATGGGCTTAAGCCTTCCCCAAGAGCTCCAATAACACGTGTTTTTGTTAAAATACAAGTGAGGATTTTTTTTTTTTGTAGTTCATCACTCGTTTTGGGTTCTTAATAAGTCCGTTCGTTTTTTTTTTCACCTTTTATTCAATAAAATATACATTCTAAAAAAAACTTTTAATATCAAATGTACTGTCCATTATTTTCTATCACTTTGGACAAACGCTCAGGCAATTTCATAATGCCATCTCTCCAGAAGGTTCCGTCTTAGCTCTCGAAAAATCTGTCCAAGTGAATTTTGATATTGTCCACAAATGCGAATTTTTTTCCGGGAATTTTGTAGAAAGCAGAACAAATGGTAGTCGGATGGTGAGATGTCTGTACCATATGCGTCCCAAGTCAAAACATTGGTCTAACGCAGTTGGAGGAATGTTGGGATATTTTCGCGGTGTCTCTGTAGCTCAGCTGCGGGGCACAGTTTGGGAATCGCTGGTGTATTAGATTAGTTTGACACAATACCGCCAAAGAGTCTCTCTTATGTCGATTTGCCAATGGATAACCTCCAAATACTGTTTTTTTGCAACTTGACAATTTTTTTGCGTTGGCTGCAGTATAAATTTTAATCTAATCTAATTGAACACGTTTGTATATATTGGTATTTATAAAATTGATGTGAAGTGCAAATTAATATATAATTCTTTATTCCCCCTAGGCCTTGCGGCGTTTAGGGTTTTAACTAGTACATTGTGAAAAATAATCATAATAATAATAAAATAATTCATTTTATGATTTTCTTTCTTCTTCTTCTTCTACATTCTGCCTCCGGTGTTCCTCTCTTTCTTCGTATTCTCTTTTCGGCTTCCGTCTCTGGTCTCCTTCCTTCTTGACTCTAGTTCTTCTTCCTCTCTTTCTTCGCTTCTCTTCCCTCTTTTCTTTCCTCCTTTGCCTCTCTCTTCCTTCCTGTTCTCAGTTCTGTCCTACCTCTCCGCATTCCTTCCTTCTTTCCTCGTACTCTCACCCACCTTTCTCCCTTTCCTTCTTCACTCAACAGCTCCTTTATCTCTCCCTCCCATTTTGTCATCTTTCCACATCTTTTTGTTAGATGTTCCAAGGATTCTTCCTCCTCTCTACACATTCTGCATATCCTATCCTCTGGTTTTGCCCAATACCTATTACTCCGTTCTTCATTTCCGCTTCTTAGTCTGGCAATCCTTCTAACTCTGCCCCCTGTCTTTCCTCTCCTCCCTTTCAAATATTTAGGTATTCCTACCGTCCTTATCTCTCTATAACTTTTCACATTCCTTGAATTGTCTATTCTTACAGTTCTTTCCTGCTCCTGTACCTCCTTGTCTCTCCTTCTCAATTCTTCTACTATGTTTCATCCTCCATTTCTCTTTCGCTCAGCTTCCCTTATGTCCATCCCACATCTCCAATAGTACTCTTTCCTTGTTTCTCCCCATTCCGACAGTTTATCATTTTGTTCTTCCTTCATTCTTTCTTCCCAGCATTCTCTTAATATCTTCCTTCTTTCGTCCCTCCTGATTTTCTCCTCATACTTCGCCGCCCTCGCCCCAGCTCCTACTCTCAGCTTTTCCCTCTTCATTTCCTCTCTCACTATATATCCTGGTGTCGTTCTGTCTAATCCCATAATCCATCTCATGTATCCCTCTTGTACCCTTTCTACTATCTCCCATTCTTTCCATCGCCAGATCTCTACTCCGTACATGAGGATACTCTTCACTATCCCGTCAAACAATTTCATCCTCCACCTGATATCGTCGTCAAACCTCCTCCCTCCTATGCTCCATAGCTTCCCCATAACCATTCTTGCTTTCTTCACCCTTTCTCTAACATGCTGCTCTGCTTTGTTGTTCCTAAGAAGTACATTTTCCACTTTTATTTTCGAAATGTAAAATTTCTAAATTTTTTTCCTTACACTAATGACTGTTTTCTATTAGATGTTTGGCTAAATTAGATGATTTGGATTTATTTTATTTTATAAATAAATAAATAAATTGTTGAAACTGTATTGTATATGCATGCTAAATTTTAACTCTCTAGGTCGAGCCGTTTGGCCACAATTTCTATCGTACAGACACATAAATGAAGGTATAAGGGTTCCTTGGTCATAATTACAAAACTTAAAATAAAGATATCCAGTATTTAAGGCCTCTGTTGACTTTTTTCATTTACTAAATTCCTGCGAAACCCTGAATCATTTTTCTTAAACCGTGTAATTTTTTTATAAAACAATACTTTGATACTATTATTATACACTCATATTGTTTTATCCTTAATTTTTACGATACTGTTATCAAAAACGATAAAATTGTTGTTATGAATAATAAAAAATAATCTTTTGGAAAATCATGTTAAAATTTATTGAGTTAAAATTTAATAAAACCATAAGAGTAGAAAATATACAGGGATTAAACTCGGCCTGTTACCAAAAAATAATGTTACCCTAAAATAACCAGGGATTGTAACGACCTGTTCTAAATATTTCTTAGTAGGTAGTGTTTATGAAACGGTTATAACCGAACCGCAAAACCGTGGTTTTCAGTGCAAAAACCGAAACCGCAAAACCGCAAGAAAAAACCGTGGTTTTCGGTTTATTCTTAAGATATTAATCCTTAAGAAAAAACATACATAAGGTAAGAAGAAAATCTCTCAAATGTGGCAACAAATGTATTATTCTTGAATAAAGGCTTTATTAGATTTTAAAAAAATATCAGCAGATAGGTGCGTAATGTATGCTACCAACTAGACTTTTCTTTTTTATTAGATATCAAACATAAATAAATGTATTGGCGCCAGACGCGATGCGCATGGGAAAGTCAGTACGCCAGAGTGCACTATTCACTATTAAAGCAACATCCACCTACGCCGAAAGAACATTTTCATTAAGCGCCAACTTCTGCACCAAATTGCGTTTACGTTTAAATAATAAACATTTAAATAGTTTAGTGTTTTTAAAAGCCTTTTATTTAAATTTAAATAAACCTTAAGTTAGTATGCTACGTAGGTTGTAGTGTTTAATTATTGTATGGTTTTTTATTAGTATAAGTTTTTTTTATTGTACAGTACAATTCGCGACTCAAACTAACGTTGGCGGAGCTGCGTACGACAGTTGATGGCCGACGAGAAGCGTATATGTCAGAAGTTTTTTCTTAATATTTATCAGTTCAAACAATATTTCGACGAAAAAGCACTGTTTTAAGTCACTATATTTAAAAATACTTCTTAATTCACATAAACTGCAGCACAACACACTACAAATATTATACAAATATACGCTTCTGTTTAATTTATCAAGCCGCCACCAGATGTATCACTGTTATTTGGAGTCGCGAATAGTGTATTTCAACACATAATAAAAATTTATTGATTTATTTTCGAGTACCTATAGTAGAAATAATATAAAACTTGAAAAACCGAAACCAAAACCGGGGTTTTTGATTTTTAAAAACCGAAAACCGCGGTTTTAAAAAAATGCGGTTTTGCCGATACTCTATTAGTAGGTATAATATACACGTTTTGTAAAGATCATGATTAGAGCATGTATATGTGTATTTATTTGTAGGGTTTTGTAGGTATGACCAAAAACTCTTATAACGTACTCAGTGGCGGCGCTATCGGTGCCCCTCCCCCAAATTAATCTGGCCCCCCAGACAGCTTGGAGCAAAGTGTATTTTAGAAGTGAGGACCTTTTTTTTAGGTCAGCAATGATTTTAAATATTTCCTGGCCCCCCAAATTTTACTCAAAAATTTCCTGCCTCCCCCCACAGATTTTAAGAGCTAGCGCCGCCACTGAACATACTCGTCTGTCTGTCAGTCTCCCTTTAACAAATTTTTGAAAAATATTTGTTTTTATGATATATTATCTAAAAATGTATCAAAAACTTTGGCCCCCCACCGTATTTCCCAGAGGGGTTGGCTGAAAAAACTCAATAATGTACATTGTTGGAAATCGGAATAGTTTGGAAGGATTTTTAGATTATTATTTTGAAAATTATCGATTTTAGGTGTCGTTATAAAAATATAATTTTTTAAAAATTTAGTGTGTGATATCAAAAGAAAGCTCTTGAGACTTAGATTAAGGAACGAACAGTATTTTTTTAGAATTTTTTAACTTCAACACGATTTGTAGAAGCATGCCAAATTTTAACTTTTTATGTTCAGCCGTTGGCTACAATTTCTATCGTATAGACAGACAGACACATGAGTGACGTTATAAGAGATTTTTGGTGGTCATACCTACAGAACCCTAAAAAGAAGATAATTTTCGCGAAATTGTGTGAAAATCAATCAATTTTGTCTTCCGGTTTTTAAAAATAATTTTTAATTGCACTAAGACATGCAATCTGTAACTTCAACAAGTGAACTTTAAAAAATAAAAGATTCAACCACTTATTAATCGGTATTTATTTTTAACCAAGACATAAGGCAAAGCAAGGACTTGGTACACGTCATTGATTTTAATTTGGCACATGTGATGTTTTGAATAAAATATACCCAGTATCATTAGCAACTTTTAAACTATGAAAATGAGAACAAGAAAGTTGATAGCACCTGATGGTTGACATATGTTACATTTTACGTGTTAATAAGTAATATGGTATTAAATATGTAATTTACTGGAACATCTAACAGCGTAGAAAAACTTTTAGAAGTAACTTACGTATTTTGAGCGTTATAAAGACATCTTTAAAATATAGATTTAACGAAACAAAATTAAATAATCATATTTAGTCTTGTAAAAAACAGAATTTACATCTTTGGTATAGAACAAAAAACATTGTTATAAAAAAATAACATATCGAAACATAGGATTTGATCAAAACATACTTATTACTATATAGTAAGAATCAAATAATCTCAAAAACAGCTCTAATGATTTCAAAATGATATTCAAAATAAAGTATGGTGGTAATTTTTAAACTAATAAAACTTTTAATGCAATGACATTGGTATGATTGGTGAGGTATAAAATTTATACAACTTCCATTAAAAAAAAAATGCTTATAATAAGAAGACAAATCTTTTATCTAAGAGCATTTTTTTGATTGGATAAATATTTGGAGAGTTATGGCGGGAAAACTTAAAATTAAAATATTAAAATATCTCCCTTATTATTGACTAAACAGAAAAATTTAAATCACAAAAATTGTTTATAATAAGAAGACAAATCTTTTATCTCAAAGCATTTTTTTGATTGGATAAATATTTGGAGAGTTATGGCGGGAAAACCTAAAATTAAAATATTAAAATATCTCCCTTATTATTGACTAAACAAAAAATTTAAATCACAAAAATTGTTTATAATATAAAGACCAATCTTTTATCTAAGAGCATTTTTTTTTGAATGGATAATTATTTGGAGAGTTATGGCGGGAAAATTAAAATATTAAATTATCTCCCTTATTATTGACTAAACAGCAAAACTTAAATCACAAAAATTGTTTATAATAAGAAGACAAATCTTTTACATAAGAGCATTTTTTTTTATTGGATAAATATTTGAAGAGTTATGGCTGGAAAACTTAAAATTAAAATATCTCCCTTATTATTGACTTAATAGCAATAACTTGCATTAAAAAAATTGTTTATAATAAGAAGAGAAATCTTTTATCTAAAAGCATTTTTTTGATTGGATAAATATTTGGAGTTATGGCGGGAAAACCTAAAACAATTTTGTCTTCTGAGCCCCCCAAGAAAAATTCTTGGGTGTAAACCCAGGGATGATAAATGTAATTTTACTTCTTTGCAGTAGCTCTTCAATTACGTTCAGAAATAAAATTAAATGCTGGTCAATTTGAACCTCCCCCCTATGCATTTTGTAACTTTTATTTATTTGGTACAGCAAACCAATTTATTTAATAGACAAAAGTGTAATTAATCAACCTTAAAAATTAAATAAGTATAAATGAAATGTTTATTATTATAGCTAATATCCAAACGATTTGAAACACTTGTTCTTTTCCGACCAAAACAAAGTATTTTTAGCGTATCACAAATATAAACACACCGTTATTTTGTAAAGGAAGTACAATTTTAGACGGCTAGGCACATTTTTGTCTATCGTAGCCAAGTGTGGTAGTCATAATTGTTACAGAAGTATTTTTATATATAAAAAAATGGTATTGTTATAGAACGAACACTGTCAAGTTGCGTACAAACCAGAAGGCACAAGAATGAATAGTTTTAGGTATAGTTTGTTCACGATACGCTGAAGTGACTATCTGCTTATGGTCCTAAACACAGTGGGTGGTAATTACAAATAACACTAATCCCTTGTTTGCACCATAAACTAGTCAGTGATGTATCAGGTATAAATTGCAGATGTTTTAAATATCTTTTCACTTCGCTTTGAATTTTCTGTCAGATAACTTGATATTTGTGTTAAATAGTTCAGTACGTGTTAGAAAAATGTGGCGTTCTTGAAACGAACAATTAACTTCTGTGCAAGCAAATGAAGCAGATGACTATGTGACCATGATAGAAGATGATGATATAGTGCAAGATACAATAAAAAAAAAAAAAAATCGGGAAAAAACTTGTATATATTTACCTGTAGAAGCTAAAGTAATTGTGGCCAATGTGTATTTATATTTAAGGAACGGCAAAAACAAACAAGCGGCATTAGAAGAGACAAGCAAGCCAACGAAAGTAGCGATGACAACAGTATGGAATATTGTAAATAAATCCATTGATAGGAGAAGAAAACGAAAGGATTCAGGCATATCAAAATGTTTGGATGGTTTCCAGAAAGATGTAATACGGCAAAAAATTTACCAAATGTACACCGAACAAAATGTGCCAACATTGGACATATTGCTCAAAAGATTAATCCAAGACCAGTGTGAAATTAATTGTTCAAAGGTGACTTTATGGTGTGCCCTTAAAAGTATAGGGTTTCAATTTAAAAATTTAAATAAAAAGCAGTTCCTTATGGAGTTTATAATAAAAATAAAGTGTATTTTGATGATATCTTATGTTTATTTGTTGTTACAATTACATGGTGTAATGTAATTTATACCTGATACATCTCTGGCTAGTTTATGGGTACAAACAAGGGATTAGAGTTATTTGTAATTACCACCCACTGTGTTTAGGACCATAAGTAGATAGTCACTTCATTTTTCGTGAAATAGACTATACTAAACCTGACGTCACATTTTTTTGCGACGTTTCAAATGACGCAACTGCACTGTTTCGCCAATTTCCCTTTATCAAGACGATGTTACCGTGTCAGTATTTAAAATCAAAAATGGCTAAAGATGCATTTACTGGAATAAAATGCGAAACGTCCCATAAATTAATTTATTTGACCTATATGACGATTTAAAAAGAAACACTTTTATTATACCGGCTTCTCAAGATCATCCACTGATTTATTATTTAATATATGCAACTGAACAATTGTTCTATGTTATCATCAGATAACCACAAATTATATAATAGAGATATCACAAAAGTGGTTTTGGTTGTTTCCTGGTCGGTTCTTGATTAGATGTATTCTATGTTAACGTCGCTGTTCTATTTTCAACATGTTTTAACATAAAATAAATAACGTAGAAATGAATAATGAAGCGAACAGTGGTGTTGTCGATTAGTTGATTTAGTTGATATTGTACTATCATCGACGAAATTAAATTCAGTAGGATGTTATCCGTGTCAGCAGGACAAGGTCTCATGTTTCACCTACATCTATATTATGGTTCTTTACGAGATTTTATAAATAAATAAATACAATTTTATTAATCTATTTTTATGGTATTATGTTTTACTGGCAATGAAATGTATTGTTTTTATCAACAGTTATTTTCTTTATAAACAAAAGGTTGATTATATATGTTCGTCCACATTCTTGCAATAACTAATAACTAGAGCCCTGCGCGGATAAGCTTTTCTGTATCCGCATCCGATCCGCATCCGCACATCCATGATCCGCATCCGATCCGCATCCGCAGCTTTTGTAAATAACAAATCCGCATCCGATCCGCATCCGCAAAAATATCCGCACTATCCGCACTACAGGTTTTGCTGTCAGTTTGGAAAGAACTAACATATTTCGCCTGTTTAGGTAATCTCTGCTCTAAAACGCTACTGAAAATTTTTGGATTTACCGGCTTATTTATTACTAACCTAACCTCCCCAAAAGTTTTAAGGCCTAGATGCGCTAATAACTTATTTAAATCTAGAGAGAGATAACAATTTTGGGGGGCCTAAGCGTTCTTTTTCGTAGGGAGTAAGTGGCGTGCTGATTTTTTTAATATTGAATTTAAAAAAAAAAATCAGAAAAGTTACTTGAAAGAAGGTGCTTCATATTTTTAGGATCAAGTAATTCTCTTACGCCATTTCGCGCATGAGTTAGGCGTTGCAACTTTTTCAAATAGCAACATGTGTCATTTTACAAATTTTTGGGATCTGCAAGACTTTTTACTTCGGGTAGTATAAAAAAATTGGCAGGTTACATAATAAAATTTTCGAGAAAAAATTATGTAGGTAAATTTTGGTATTTAAATAAAACTTACTAATCAGTTTTATGTAAAAAAAACCTTTATCAGATTTAAAAGCCAGAATTAGAGCAGAGGTAGGAAGAATTACGTCGAAAGTGTACCAGGAAACTTTTGTCCAAAATATTATTTTCTATAATATATTCAATAATAAAAAGAAAGTTAAGTTGATTGTCTCAACTCAGTCTTGATCATGGACAATTGTCTTAATAAAAATAACATAAAGTGAGATTGAATGCTACAAAATATCATGTATATACAGACAACCGAAAATAACCGAGGACTGCGTAGTCAGAACACAATTGCTTGTTTCTCCGAAAGTAACCGAAGATTTAATGTTCACGCGGATATTGCGGATAAGCGGATATGACATTTAATCCGCATCCGATCCGCATCCGCATGGTTTAAATGATAATTTATCCGCATCCGCAGAAAAGTTGCGGATATCCGCGGATACCCGTGGATTTGCAGGGCTCTACTAATAACTGCTAATCGTAGAGACGTACCTATAGAGATGGCAACGATTAATCGAATGATTGAGAGAATCGATTATTTTGTTTCAGTTAGGCCCGGTATTTCGAACCATAGATAAAATTGACTATCTATGGCAGTGGTACTCAACCTGCTCCCTACCGCGCCTACTAGTGGGCGGTAGGAATTTTTCTTTCCGTTTTTTTTTAAATTTAATTTACGTTTTAAAAACATTAAAATGGAACTTTTTTAAAGTATTATTTAAAAAAAAATCATAGCGTTATTGAAAAACATTTTCATTATGTTTTCATAAAATTCTTTACTGTTTATAGTTAAATTTGTATATGTATATTTGTTGTGTTTAATAACAAGAGATGATGCAGTAAGTTGTTTTATAAAGATTTTTGCAGTTAAATTTTGCGAAAGTATTTGGCAAGTTATTATTATTATCAGTGGCGCAGCCAGGATTTTGTCTTGGGGAGGGCCGAATCAAATTTCGAGGGCACGTGGGCCACATACGGCCCTCAACCTTATTTTTTGTGGCCCCTGAAGCGGTAATCAAAATCACTTGAGCTTATTTAAGGGAAAAATATATTTAAAAATTAAAAATATACTCTTCCCCTTTTCTGTTTATAAAAAAATGTCAATAAACCCTTCGGGATATTTAAAGTTCCGTCACTGCTTATCATTTTGTAAGTAAAATAGATTGCGACCAAATCAGTTCGACACCCCTGCTGTTGGATATTGATGTTTATATTAAATAATAATTCTATTATTTGTTGATAAAAAAATTAATTGTTAATCCATGTATCAAAAACTTTCACTTGATTTTTTCTTCGATAAATACATATTTATTTATATTTTTCGCGGGATATAAGCATCATAAGTGCCCCCACCAATCATGAGTCTTGTATACTCCATTGGCTTGGGTGGTACACTTCATCCCCGTGAAATATAGCTTCCATAAGCTTGTTAAATAAAGTAATACTGCACCTGATTGGCAATTAGAATAAATGACTCAATTCCATGAATAATATAAACTAAAAAAAAAAAAAAAAATGATGACCTTTACATATTTTTAATACATTATCTCTGACCTTATTCCAGGCGCATTCCACTAAGATCATTGCATTATTTATGTATATAAAATCACTAAAGATACGTTATTTGTTTTGATATACAATTGTTATAGTGCTGCTTCGTTAATTTCAACAAAAGAAACATTCTCTCACGAGTTATTATCAGGTTGGTGGAAAATAAATAATTCGTTCAACGGAATAATAACAATTAAGATAATTCTTAAAATTGTGAGTCATTATTCATTATGTATTTATTGTTTAAGTAATTTAAGTAATGTAATTAAATGTTTTGAGAAATATAATCATGTTTAGCAATGTTGACAAAAATATTTTATGCCAGACAAAATACGAAGTTTTAGGAAATAAACATTGATCTACTTTCATATAAAATAAAGTAGTAAATTGTTTTAAAGCTAGAAAGAACTATGGTTAAATATAATGTCAAGAGATACGAATACGTAGAAAGCTTATTTCCGGCGCTGATTTGTCAGCGCCTGTAAGGGCTTGCTGTCGTTTCTTGTTGATGCTGGTTAGTACACACGTAGAAATATTATTACCGGTATCGGTTTATTGAAATTTCTTTATTAAAAATTGTCTGGTTTAGAATTAATCTAGAATTTGCAATGTGAGTATGCAACAAAGCTTAAACAAAATGACCAAAAGTCCAAATTAATAGATAAAAATTACTAGATTTCAAAATTTAGTTCCGCCTAAACGTTTGGAATAGCCTATATATGCTGTTAACTTTTGTAAAAACAAACTAAGAGGAAATTTTGATTTCAGTAGTTTGCACCTTTGAAATTGTATGTCAGGTTGGTATTAAAAAATGATAAAAAATAGTAAGGCAATAGCGCCTATAGGTCTCAGTGATTGTTTAAAATATAATTAGACACTCCACTCTTCTTCATTGCAAGTACCGAGAAAAGACAGTTTAGTAAGCCTTTTACCCAGAAGCCTATTTCTGTCTTTGCATACAGTGGTTCCTGCTTTCGAAAATACAGACAAGAATTTCTAAGCAATTTTTAAAGCCGTAGCAATGTTTTTGGCGCCCTTGGCAAATAAAGTAAATTGATAAAATTTACCTCCTCATATCCAACTGAAGAGCAAAAAAAGGTCCTCACCTCCTAAATACAAGTGAAGAGCATAAAACAAAAGGTCCTCACCTCCTAAATACAAGTGAAGAGCATAAAACAAAAGGTCCTCACCTCCTAAATACAAGTGAAGAGCAACAAACAAGGTCCTCGCCTTCCAAATACAAGTGAAGAGCATAAAACAAAAGGTCCTCACCTCCTAAATACAAGTGAAGAGCATAAAACAAAAGGTCCTCACCTCCTAAATACAAGTGAAGAGCATAAAACAAAAGGTCCTCACCTCCTAAATACAAGTGAAGAGCAACAAACAAGGTCCTCGCCTCCCAAATACAAGTGAAGAGCATAAAACAAAAGGTCCTCACCTCCTAAATACAAGTGAAGAGCATAAAACAAAAGGTCCTCACCTCCTAAATACAAGTGAAGAGCAACAAACAAGGTCCTCGCCTTCCAAATACAAGTGAAGAGCATAAAACAAAAGGTCCTCACCTCCTAAATACAAGTGAAGAGCATAAAACAAAAGGTCCTCACCTCCTAAATACAAGTGAAGAGCATAAAACAAAAGGTCCTCACCTCCTAAATACAAGTGAAGAGCAACAAACAAGGTCCTCGCCTCCCAAATACAAGTGAAGAGCATAAAACAAAAGATCCTCACCTCCTAAATACAAGTGAAGAGCATAAAACAAAAGGTCCTCACCTCCTAAATACAAGTGAAGAGCAACAAACAAGGTCCTCGCCTCCCAAATACAAGTGAAGAGCATAAAACAAAAGGTCCTCACCTCCTAAATACAAGTGAAGAGCAACAAACAAGGTCCTCGCCTCCCAAATACAAGTGAAGAGCATAAAACAAAAGGTCCTCACCTCCTAAATACAAGTGAAGAGCAACAAACAAGGTCCTCGCCTCCCAAATACAAGTGAAGAGCAAAAAAAAGTTTAGTTTAGTTTAGTTTATTGTTTCATTATTATAAAATCAATACATGTAATAATCATTTATGATAGTATATCATACAGTCATATAATATAAATAAAAATGCAATATAACAAAAAAAAAGAAAAATACAATAAAATGATAATACAATAAAAATAATACACTACAATACATTTAAATAACAAGATCGTTTATGTCGTACAGAGTTTTTTTTCTAATATATGGCTTTTTAACAATTTTTAGGGTTTTGTAGGTATGACCAAAAAACCCTTATACCGTCATTTTGTCGTCTGTCTGTCTGTCTGTCTGTCTGTCTGTTCGGTAAAAATTGTAGCCAAACGGCAAACCTAGAGAGTTGAAATTTGGTATGCTTATACAACTCTTTGACCCGCACATAGGAAAAATACTAAAACATCTAAAAAACATATCCCCCTAAAAATATAAACAAATATGTGCTCATCAAAAACAAAAATATTTTTTTTAAATTTTGAGTAGGGTATCAAATGAAAGCCCTTAGTACGTGGATTAACGATCAAATTTTTATTTTTGAAAAATAAATTATTTTGATGCGATATTTGCCAAAATTGTGCAAAAAAAAATTTGTCCCACACCCTGTAGCCCAGATGGTTTAATCTAAAAATCTGAAAAAATTCTAAGTAATGTATATTGGTGTGAACCGAAATAGTACAACAGGAAGTTTTGACCAGATTATGTGTTCGGAAAATAACGCATTATTTGTGTTTTTAACTAAAATATGTTAAATATTTAATTCGCTATGTAACACACCAGATCAGTAGCTCTAGTAGCGTAGTTGGTTTTGACGTTCGCTTAATAATGTAACTTAATTTGCAAACTAGGGTTCGAATCCTGTTAATTTTATTTATTCTGTTTTTTATGCATTTTTATTTTGTTTAAATTATTTTCTCAAAATTCTAGTTATATTTTGGTAAATGTCGCATTTAATTTTCAAAAGCGTAAATTTAATAACCAGTGGGAAGTGTTGAAATTATAATTTAATTCTATGTTTGACGAAATCAGAGGGCGGGGCTTATATTTAAGCAACCAATGGAAGCCATAGGCGCAATTTTAAAATCGTAACGAACCTTGCTATATATATAAAAAAAAAAAAATACTGCACATATTTAGAAACTTATATAATGGTATTAGGCATTCGAATTAAAATTCATAAAAAAATATTTTGACATAAAATTTGTTTTGGCATCCCAAATAATCATCATTCAGTTACTAAATACCTGCAAAACCCAGAAATGTGTGAAAATTCACACTTCACATCAATTTTTAATTTTATAATTTAGTTGTAGATAAAGTATTGGGTGCACCTTGTATGCGAAATACCGTCGGCTTGTCAAACAAAACTTCACTCTTGTGTGCTAAACAGGCATATAGGGCATTTAGTAAACAAATAACCCTGTTCTAAAAATGAAAAAGTGAATGTTATTAAAAATTCCACACGCAAATTTAATGAAAAACTCCAATGACATCCATTGCCGCATTCCCACCCTTCTTTTAATCTTGGCCTTGGAGTAAAAATCTTAAACATATTTCGGGAGTTATAAAAATACCCTTGCGATATTGAGTGTAGATTTTTATCATGACCATGGGACACCTGTAGCGAAATCCGTACGAATGACCGTTAAATATTTATGGAATGTCTGTCGGCAGTGGTTTCTAGCGTGACGAGACTACTACGAGTACTACAGAAATTGAACTAACTCACCGATTTGGAACGACTGTCTGAGATTACCCGGCTTACAATGTCATTTGATGATGGTAATTTAGGACAGAATACCTGTCATAAACTTTAACTACCCCTCTTCAAATTTAACTATCGGTTTCCTTATTCACAGTATTTTTGAATAGAATCCTTACCATTCGTTTATAACGTTGAAATATCCGAAAATTATATCCATCTAATACGAGGCTTACCTTTTATGTTTTTACAAACGACCACTAGATGGCAATATTGAAATGTGTCATTACTATAGTCGTAAAATTTAACATTTGTTATTGTGAAATCAGTAGCAGCTTATAAATTGACCGAGTAGGTAGACAGTGAGCGTTCAAAAAAAAGTTTGTGGAAAAATGGATATTACTTTTGAAGGTTTTCGTTGGCTGATTTTTTACGATTTTAGTAAAGGCCTAACTCAACAACAATGCATAGCTTCGCTTCGTTCAACTTTTGGTAATGAAGCACCATCAGAAAAGACTGTTTACAATTGGTTTGCAGAATTTCGTCGTGGTCGTGCGTCCGTCAGTGATGAATCTCGTGAAGGTCGACCAAAATCGGTTGTAATACAAAATGACATCGATGCTGTGCGTAAAATGATTGAAGAAGATCGGCATGTGACTTACCGTGAGATAGACGCATCCTTAGGCATATCGCAGACTGCAATACATTCGATTTTGCATGAACATTTAGCTGTGAAAAAGATGTGTTCCCGATGGATTGCACATAATTTGATTTAAACTCAAAAAAAGATCGTGTTGACTGGTGTAAGGGAATGCTAAAAAAATTCAACCTAGGCACTACAAAATCCGTATACAACATCGTTTACAGGTGACGAAACTTGGATTTATTCATATTAACCGGAACTAAGCAACAATCCACTGTTTGGTTCTTCCAAGATGAACCGAAACCCACAAATTTGTTCGTTCACGAAACACTTCCAAGAAAATGATTTGTTTCTTCGTTTGTACTGGACATGTTGCAACCATTCCTTTAGAGGATCGGAGAACAGTTAATGCTGAATGGTATACAGTTTGTTCGCCAGAAGTCATCGACAAAATCAGGAAAAAACAACCAAAAACATCGCATCATTCTTCATCATGACAATGCAAGCTCCCACACAGCACGTCAAACAATTGATTATTTGAAGGAGAAAAACATCGAATTAATGTCTCATGACATTGTTCCCCAATGTCAAACAAATAATTCGTGGACAGCGATTTTTATCACCTCAAGAAGCTGTTGAAGATTTCGAAAACCATGTTTTTGAGATACCTACTTCTCAGTGGGCAAAATGTTTCGAGAATTGGTTTGAACGCATGCAAAAGTGTATAGATAGATTGCTTCTTCGACACAGCTTATACTTCATCCATCAAGTGGCATTCTTTTGGGGCATTTGTTTTCTTATCGTTTATTTCTAGACCCACTTCAGAGCAATGTTCTCAACTCAGATATCATCTTTTCTAATTCTTCTTTTGTTTTTGCTAGCAGTGTGACATCATCTGCGAATCTTAGGCCGCAACATACAGAAAGCCGTCGTCGGCTTTACTGGCAAGAAGTGCTGATCTGCCGCAGTATTTGTCCATATTTTCAAATATAACCGCACACGCTGTGTACTGGTCGGCGCCGGTCGGTGTCGTCTACCCGCTTATCGAAACGTTTAAGCAGTTTAAGCAGGTTGTTGTCAGCGCCGAAACAAAAAAATATTTCAAAAATCTTGCATCATCTTCATTTAATTGAGAAAAAAGGTGGTGGTATTCCCAGTGGCGTAGCTAACATGGGTGACACCCGGGGCGGATATCAATGGTGTCACCCCTCGAAAACGGTTAAAATCAACATTATGTAAAAGAAAAATATCAGATAAGTGTGAAGTATAATTTTAATACAACAATTTAAATAAACATTTAAAAAATTATAAGTCATTGATCATCAAATTGCAAAACTATCAATCAAGTATTATAAACATATGTACCTATATAGAAGAAATTTGCAAACACTTTTAATTTAAAAATATTTTATTTTTTATAATCTCTTCTTTCTAGCTTTGACAGCTGCAAACTCGAAAATCACATTTTCAAAAATAATACTTTGTGTTGCCGCGTGTTCGATCGTTAACATTGCAAGATTGTTAAGTCTCGTGTTGCTCATTGTTGACCCTAAGTAGTTTTTGACTAATTTTAATTTACACTGGCACGAAACAACTGATTCGCAAATTGTCATAAATAACTGTAGTGCGACCATAAGATTTGGAAGGGATTCTGTAAAATCCCATTCCACGATTTTCAAGAGGTCTACGGATACCCAATCAGACACTATAACATTGGCTGCTTTTAAATGTCTTCTCAACCTTGGTATCTCTAGGAGGGAGTTTCTGATACCTCATCATAAAAACCAGTAAATTTTGTTACAGCTAATTTCAACTTCTCGATGTTCGCAAAGTATTTGTCTGGACAACCTCGAACGATGAAGCTGCATCATCAATGGACTTTGATCTAGTTCAAAGATCCCTACTGAACCGGTCGAGACATTCCAGCATATCCTTTTGATTTTCAGCTATCAGTGTGAGTTCTGCATCGGTAGCCATCTCCATGGCCCTTCGTTTTTAACGACGAATTCGTTTTTCTATTGGAATGTCGTAGTCTTCCGATTTTTTTCGCAGCAAGTCCTATTGCCTCTTCTACAATATGATCCCGTTTTTCTTGAATATAAAGACGAAGTGCCTCTATTTTTATAGCTAATTGATCAAGACTCAAACCTTTACTTTGCAATGCAATCTGAGCGCAATTTATTTCCCTTAGTACGTAATTCCAAAAGAAAAGATATCAAAGAAAAGTGAAATTACATACAGCAGGTATAAGGTTCTGTGCAGCACCTCTGGTGTCTACATTTTTCTGTTGATCACATAATTCCCAAATTGCAGCCACAATTTTATCAAAAATTTCTGCTAGTATTTTTACTGCAGCATAATGAGCACTCCAACGCGTTGTTGAAAAACAGATGCTTTGCTGTGTTTGATAAGCACTTCCCACCGGCTAGTGGAAGCAGAGAAAAATGTGCGTCTGCATACTGGGATACACTATGTGACCTCCAGTACTAAAATCTCTATGGTAACACTGCCCATAGTATATTGAAAACACAAAAAGCCCTAGAGATTGACATAATTTAATTAAAGATAAAAATATATATATATATAGATTTTTTTTGTTTAGATATTAGTCATTTTATTTCACAAAGTTTTTGTTAGATATATATTTTTTTTCAATCGCGGCCGGGTGTCACCCCCAAATGGGTGGCACCCGGTTCGCGCCACCCCCGCCGCCCCCCTCTAGCTACGCCACTGGTTGTTCCCCATATTTACGTCTCTCTTGGTTTATTGCATGTATACCTTTTCTTTTTGGTTCCATTTTTAAATATAGTGATTCTGTTAGAAACAACTCATCCAAAGATGAATCAGAACTCGCCATTTTCACTTATTTCAACTTGTAATTGAGCCAATATACGAAAGAGTAGCTATACACTTTCAAAACTAGCGTTAACTCTATGCTAGGCCAATATAATTAAAAAATGTACGATAAATAGGAAAAAATAAATAAAAACTTCAATATATAGGTTATGTCATCTGTCAGTGTCACATGCAGTCAGCGTTTAGCGTGTGCTCAACCAGTAACCCAGTACGCTTGTTTTCTTTACCGATTGTCAGCGCTGATTTACCAGCTTTCTGTATGTTCGCGGTCTTAGGCTATATTTCTGCTTATTATTATTTTTATTATGATTATTATTTTTTTTTGTTAAACATTTTTTCATCAAACATTTAAACATTAAAATAAATAACAAAGTATTTACAAACATTATGAAACATATGGTTTTTATCTTGTCCAATTATTTACTTGTGACATAATACCTAACATTATATTGTTCTATAGCTAGAACTGTAAATTATATTACGATTTAAAAAAATAACTACGATATAAAAAATGAAATATGTGCAATTAGTATTAGTGGATATTTGTGTCAAACGAAAATGCGTTATATTTTTAACTGATAAACAAATAAACATGCAACGCGTGCAACAATATAACGTAACACAAATTTCTAATATAAATAATTAATAAAAAATTCACTGAAGCTGATAAAATTAATTACTATTACAAAAAAAAACTATGTCAATAAAAAAACAACATCAATTTTTTATGTGTTTTCTCTTCCTCTTATATTGTTATCACCGTTATTATCGAGTTCTGACTTATATAGCACGAATTAGCTTATATACTACAGGCGGACAAACTTCTCGTGGCCGGGCGTGAAACATGCGCGTGAAATTTTTAGTGGGGATTATAACTTTGGCGAATTGCATTATTTCCTACACACGCTATTACAGTCAAGTGCATAAGCGCAACATTCAAAATATATTAAATATTTAAAATCATGGAGACAAAAAGCAAACTAGGTGGACGTGCTATTAATAGTCAAAGTCGAGAAATATTTAGCAATGTTCTTGATTTTTGTAAGCCTATATTATAGGGATGGGAAAAAAACATCGATGTATCGAAAACATCGGATGTTTGTTTCAAAATCATCGATGTTTTTACCATCGATGGTCAGCTGGCGATAGTATCGATAAAACATCGATGTCTACTACCGATGTCGATGTTTAAACTTTGAAATTCAGAAACTGTTTATTTAAATTCTAGAGGCGCTGGAATCTTAAAAATTAAATTTTTATTAAAATTAGTACACAAAATATAATAGTGTTACTTTTTATTCTTCTTAGCAGTTAGCAGAATACGAAAAAATAAGAAGAAACTTCTAATTTTTGCAAACAATGCGAACGACCAACGACGCCAACACACTTTTTCTTTTTGAGTCTTGTTGACACTTTCCCAGTTGTTATTCCTCCAATCCCTGGATTTTTGTAAGTTGTCATTAGCTATTTTTTTATATTTTATTTAATTGAAGTTGGCTTTTCCTGAACAAAATGATCAAAAGCTTCAATTAATCGGTAAAAGTAACTAGAATTAAAAATCTAGTTCCGCCTAAAGCAAAAACACAGACTTTATTTCAACTTAAAAAAGTATAAAAATAATTGTGTATGACAGTGTTATTTTTATGTTAAATAATATAAAATTAACATTAAGAATACTATATTAGTATTTTAATAAAATCCAATATTTCATTTTAGAAATGTAAAACTAGTAAGGTCTGTTCCTTTGGTTTAGGCGGAAATAGAGTTTCAATTCTAGTTACTTTTACCGATTGATTGAAGCTTTTGATAATTTTGTTGAAAAGTCAACTTCAATATATAAAAAAATATCTAATGACAAATTAAAAAAATTAAAATTGCGGTTAGTTCCGCCTAATCGTTTGGAATAGACTGTAGGTACAAATTAGGATTATTATATTGGGTGTAATAATATTAATGTGAAATTAATTACTATTAAAAAGGAATATTTCTATTTCAAAATCTAATAAATGCTTTTTGTGTATTATGTGTTACTTTTTTCGTATTTTATCTTTACATTATTAAATAAAATCTATATAATATAAATAAATAGCTTTTTTTAATATTAATAAAACATCGATGTTTTTCCTTTGATGTTTTTTCAACATCGATAGTAAGAGCCTATGTTAACATCGATGTTAAACATCGATGTTTTACCTTCAATGTACAACCCTACTATATAATAACAATATAATAAACAATATAATATTATATACAATCTACTTGAAATTGCTGGAGTTTGGAAAAAGACGCGGGACGGGGGTGCTCTGGCCAATAAACAAGTCGACAAAGTTAACGTCAAATGCAGTAATCACTTAAATCAAGCAGCTACGTTTCTATAGTTTTGTTGTTCGACTGTAATGGGAGGAACTTGTGTTTATAGACGTACCTAACTGATAAATATAATGTACACTTGTAAGAATGTGAACTTGTTTCTTTGACTGTTCTGTGTATCTGTCTCTGTCTTTCATAGTGCCCTCTCTATGCGCACCATAAGCCACGCCCGGCTACGACAAGTTTGTCCGCCTGTACCTAATGATACTACCTTGATAACTCATGACAACAATGCTTGTACACTGAAAAGAAAAGCTGATATAGCCAATGTGGAGGCTAAATTATGGTTCAAAGCAAACAAATTAGTTCTGAATAACCAGAAAACCAAAGCAATAACATTTACGTCGAACAGAAGAAATTTGCAGGATGACACAGGTGTTTTCTTGGGTTTGAGCTTGGACTCAGGATTGACATGGAATACCCACATTTACAAGATAAGTGCGAAACTAAACAGTGCCATATACGCAATAAGACGAGTAAGAATGATATCTAATGAAGATCTGGCCTTAACGGTATATCATTCGTTATTTCACTCGATAGTGACATATGGTTTAATCGTATGGTAGGGTAGCCATAATTGTCGGACTACCGACGGGGACACCCCCCCAAAAAAAAAAAAAAAAAACTTAAAAAAAACTTGTATCGACAATAATACCTTTATTATAAAAAATTGCACAATATTTTAAAAAAATAAAAAATTTAAAAGACAAAAAAAAAATAATTAAAGTAGAGATTGATAATAGGTATTCCAAGAGAAAAACGTTGGGATCAATGGTGAATCATTTTGGAACACTCAGTTCGACAGGAAAACTCAGTTCGACTGTTTTTTTTTTGTGGATGCGTCTTTATCAAATCTAATATAATATAATATAAATTAATGGGCGACTACAAAACACAAACGCTTCGAAGTGTCACGTATCACTGTCAGTGTTGCCCGCTGGCAAAAAGTGCTTGCGAATTTCGGTGTTGCCAATGTGCTGCGTGCGCATATCAACATTAGACACTAGTTGACTGGTACTCGGCATTACTCCGGAACATTTCAGACGTCGAATCTGTTATATAATTTATATATAGTATGTATATACATATGTATATGTACAATATTATCGAAAAATAATTTTTTAATATGCATAAATTTTAAATCGACCGGGACAAATGACTCTTGGACCGGGACACTGGGACACAAACCTCAAAACCGGGACATGTCCCGGTGTACCGGGACGTATGGCAGCCCTATCGTATGGGGAAATTCACCGCAAGCGGAAAACATATTTCGCTTGCAAAAGAAAGCTGTTCGAGCAATTGTTGCTGCACCACCGACTGTTTCCTGTAAGCCTATTTTTCTAAATAAGAAAATTCTAACGTTGCACGCACAATTCATCTTCTAAAGCCGCATTCAGACCTCTTTAAATTAACGAGTTATAGACTGTTCGTTGTTACGCTCTGACTTATGTTTTAATGCATTCTTTTAACGTTCCATGTACCGTTCACATCTGTTATAAATTAGTACGTTACGAATAGCCCGCCATCTGTGAATTTTGAAACCAACTATTTAGCTTCGTAAAATATTTTATATGTATTATCATTCTTATAATTCTGTTGTCTTAGATTTTAACTACCTAATTACCTAAAAATTGATCATATTTACTGTCCGTCTTTGTAATTTTGAGCAAGATTTGTTAATGATGACATTATGTTAGGTTATGTAAAGGCATACGATAACTACGGTGTCACTGATAGAATGCGATAGGCTAGCGTTTCCCAAAGTGTGGGTCGCGACCCGGCAAAGGGTTGCAGAATAATTTTGCCGGGTCGAAAAAAAAAATTGTAAAAACACAAAAGTTTTTTTTTGTACATATTATTTTTTTTACATCAGTTAATCACTAGAATAGTGTGTATTTGTGCTATTTATTACTATACTATATTCTTTATTACTATACTATACTACACTCTTTATTACTATACTATACTCTTTATTACTATTTATTACTCTTTATTACTATAAAGCTACTGCTTTAAAATAAAATTTGTTTTGTAAATAAATGCTTTTTTTCATAAGGTGGGTCGCGAAAAATTTTAAAACCTCATACAGGGTCGCGGCCAAAAAAGTTTGGGAACCGCTGCGATAGGTAATGTGTTTATATGTCTGTCTCATTAAAATATCTCACTAGCTATAAGTTAAGAAAATTATGCACAATCCACAACAAACAGCGTATTAAATTTGGAGGTCTGAACGGTTTCACGTCCTACCATATGACAAACTTCCTGATGACAGTGAACAGTCTATAATGTACAGTGCATAAACTATTGATTTAAGAGCTATGAATGCGGCTTAACGATGTTGTATACAGATTTTGCAGTGCTTAGGTTGAATTTTTTTAGCATTCCCTTACACCAATCAACACGAGCATTTTTTTGAACTACGGTCAAATTATGCGGAATCCATCGGGAACAGATCTTTTTCACAGCTAAATGTTTATGCAAAATCAAATGTATTGCAGTTTGTGATATGCCAAAGGATGCCTTTATCTCACGGGAAGTCACATGCTGATCTTCTTCAATCATTTTGCGCACAGCATCGATGTTTTTTTTGAATCACTACCGATTTTGGTCGACCTTCACGAGATTTATCACTGACGGACGCACGCCCACGACGAAATTCTGCAAACTAATTGTAAAGTCTTTTCTGATGGTGCTTCATTACCAAAAGTTGAACGAAGCGAATCTATGCATTGTTGCAGAGCTGGGATGTACTCGAGTACAAAAGTATTCGAGTACAGTAATTAAGTACTTTTACTGTACTCTGTACTCGTATTCGAGTACATATTTTACCCAGTACTTTGTACCTATTATGTATGCACTGAAAAATTACCAATTTTGTTCGAAACACTGGAACTAACTTATTTCAAATAAACCGAAATACAATATTTAGAAGAATATTGTTTAGTGTTAAAGCCATTGGTGGCTACCCTGGACGTCCTGCAAGACCAGGAAAATATTTATTTTGGTTTCCTTTTGCCTAGTCTGGCCACCTTAAAAAATAAGTGGGAGAAAATGAAGAATTTAAAATTTAAATACGGAGGAGAAATATTGTTAAATTGTTGCATTGAAAATTTATTACGAAGATTCGATTCAATTTTTAATATGCAATTTAAAGATGCCATTATTGCCACAGTTTTATGCCCAAAATTTAAATTACGTTGGTATAATTCAATAAAAAATAAAAGTAATGAAAATGTAGCTATTCAAATTATAAAGAAAATGATTTTGATGGAAGGAGAAAAAGAATTATTGGATGTTGAGGAAGAAAAAGATAAATATTCTTCTGATGATTTAGATAGCTTTTTCGATTTTTCTGAACACGATGATAATATGACTTCCACAATACAGAAATAATCAATAATTCTCATAATCAAATTGAATTACAATTATTGAAATATTTGGAAGATAGAAGAACAAATATCCATATGCTAAATGATTTAAAAAACTTTTCTTTAAAAGCAATACATGTTTGCCCTCTTCTGCGCCCGTCGAGAGGTTATTTTCCTTTGCATCTATAATAGATTCCCCAAGAAGAAATGCACTAAGTTACGATAATTTTGAAAAACTTATTCTCTTAAAAGCTAATTCTAAATTGACATCTTAATCTCGTTTATTTCACAGTATTATTTTTTGTTCTAATTCTAATAATATATATATGTACATATATGTATGTACTTATGTAATAAATACAAATTTTGTTCTTTATATTACAACTAACCGGTTGTTTTTATATCATATAACTATAACCTATAAGTAAAATATATAGGAGTATGTATACATATCACTTTTTTACTTATCCGGATAAACGACCGGATGGCGTATTAGTACTTGTACTTGTATTCGAAAATAAGTACTTGAAGTACATGAGTATTGTACTCGTACGTGTACTCAAGTCCAGTTTTTCCAAAGTACTTAGTACTCAGTACTTAAGTACAGTTTAGTTGTACTCGTCCCAACTCTGCATTGTTGTTGAGTTAGGCCTTCACTAAAATCGTAAAAAATCATCCAACGAAAACCTTCACGAGTAATATCCATTTTTTCACAAACTTGTATTTATATTTAACGCTCACTGTCAAAGTGCCCATACTATCCAACTGTAAGCCTTATTTTCTGCTTCCTTCAATAGATTTTAAAGGTAGATTATTTTATTTTTACAAAAATAAATGTTAAGGTTCCAAAGTTCTATATTTAACTATTGTTACCTATAATTGAGTCGTATTAAAACCTTCTTGCTCCATAATAATTTCCGGTATTATCGACAAACGTTCTTGCTTGAAACTTTTCACTTTTCATGACTGACTTTTAACTACACGCTAACAGGAAGAAAATTTCACAAGTCATTGCACAACATTTAACACGTTTAAAAAACGAACTATTTATTTTTGATTTTCATACTGACTTGCAAAAAAAATACTCTTCCTCATCTAGGTTGTGTCTATTATGTTTTTTTTGGTAATAATCGTCATTAAACCACTATTACCCAAATAACCAATGTAACCATTTTATGTTTTTATATGTACTTCAAAAAAAAAAAAAAAAAATCAGCTGTGGCCACCACAGGACCGACCGCCATCATAAAGTACTTATATAAATTACATTCTAGCAGCAGAGTAGAAATAACTTGACCTAATATTTTTTAACAGATATATTATTTATCATGACCATGGAAACGTTACATATAAATATGAAAAAATTGAGACTTGAAACATATAAATATGAAAAAATGGAATAAATGAAAAAAAATTCGAAAAATTTTACAGAAATTATTCGAAATTTTTCGTTTTATCAAAAAACGTCTCAAATAAAAGTTATTAGTTATTGCTTTTATAGCAACTTTTGTTTAATAAATTCTTTCGAGATATTTTTCTGTTGTGAAATATTCGCAAAAATCTTAAAATCGTCACGAGTAAACTCCCATTTTTAGTCAACCGATTTTTACCAAAAGTTGATCAACTCGTGCCATTGATGGCAGAAGCTTAAATATGAAGTTTCATAAAAATCCTTTCAGCCGAATTTGCTCTGCACGTGTACACAGACAGACGGACAGACAGACGGACAGACAGACAGACAGACGGACAGACAGACAGACAGACGGACGGACAGACAGACCGACAGACATCATGCTAAAAATAGTCAAAACGTTATGTAGGGACCTCAAGTCGTGGAGATCCATCGAAATCTCGAAACGTCAAAATTGGTATGATCACAATACCTCCCTTATATATGTTGGCGGTCGGTAAAAACAGGTAAAGTAAATTTGTTACATTCTTTGACGTCATATAATACGAGGGCTACCTTTTAAGTTTATAAAAATAAAATATTTTTTTTTTTTTAACAAACTATTTTATTGATTTTAAAATATTCCGCAGCAAACATTTTTATACGGGCCAGTACTGTTGAAGCACATACTCCCCGGCATTGAAAGTAATAAAAGCTGGCCCATTGGCGTATCAATTGCCGGCCCAGCAGCGGTAAAGTGCAAAATAATCGCATTAAATGCTGGTAAAGTACTTCGTATACGAGGAGTGCGAAATACAAATGTGAAGTATATTATTAGTTAGTTGTTAGTTAAATTTTTGACGTACAGCAACAAAGACTATTTGCGCCTAACGCAGCCCATCTAAATGATTACACTACATATTAAAAACAATAAATTAAACAATTGAAGTATATTATTAATACTGGCGTTGCACAAACTTTTGGTGCCAGCAATTTACCAACAGAAAAATCAGTTTGCCGGCATTCGGCCGATGGTTGAATGTTTGCTGGGTCGTCTTTAAGATTTATACACTTTTGCATGCGTTCAAACCAATTCTCGAAACATTTTGTCCACTCTGCAATAGATAGATACACTATTATCCTTATTTTCCTCCGTTATATTGAGTTATACCTTTGTATATTATCTATTCTATATATCTATAGTTCTATTTTCTTTTTGATAGAACACAATTCAACCTGTCTGCCCTCAGGTTTATACAGAATTTATCAAATTTTAAAGTGCCAATTCCTTTTTATGTGTCAATAAAATTCTTCAAACAATTCATACGAAAGTGGCACTAAAAAATAAACAATGAAAAAAAGTATTTTTATTGCGTATAAAATAGAGTAATTGAAGCGTAGTTTATATTTAAATCGATTTAAAATTTTATTTTTCATTCTACAAGTAGATATTAAATCATTCTTTCTGTCAAACTGTCGAATGGAAAATATCATCATTTGTGTACACATCGAGACTACGAGTATAATGTTTACTTCCGATTGTGTAACTTGTTAGCATTTGTTATTATTTGCTAATTAATACTGGTGAATAGATAGAATTTGGCAACACTGTTCTTTCCTCAGAGACCTACATGTAATTGGCGCCCAACCTTGTGATAGGTGTGACCTTTAATTTTCTATTGAAGTTAAGTTGTTAGGTGCGTCGAGATAGTAGTATTTAGTGAATTTAAACCTATGTCTTCTATTTTAATAAAATTGAAGGCTATATCTGTTTTTTTTTCAATTTTTTCGGCCTCATATTTGGTTTCTATACGTTTCAGATGATTGTAAGACAATATATGCAAAAAATTAATTTTTTATGTAAAAATGGCTGGGCATATTTTCACGTTATTTGGCATGATGATAGAGTGAAATCAGGATTCAAACATAGGTTATAAGGCATCTCAAAATTTTTATTCTAGGGGGGTGTTTCAGAGTTAAAACTGTTTATTTAAAAACTTAAATTATCTCCCTTATAATTGACTTAACAGAAAAATGTGTGTAATAAAAATTGTTTATAATAAGAAAACAAATCTTTTTTTGTATACCAGGTCTACAAGTATGAAATGCGGATTTTTTTCAAACTTGCCGCGCAAACTGACTGTATAGTTCAAAGTTTCAACACATATGGCGTTTTGTTAAGTTATCATTAAGTGTCAAATGCGTATAGGTTATAATTTGAAAAGTTATCATATAGTTTTGTTTTACTGTGTTAAAAATGTCAAATTTTGTGCCAAATAAAGAGCATTCGCGGACAGTACTACTGTTTTGTTTTCATTTGAAAAAAACTGCTGCTGAATCATACCGACTGCGTCGAGAAGCTTATGGTGAATATGCACCATCGCAAGATACGTGTGAACGATGGTTTCGGCGTTTCAAAAGTGGTGCCTTTGATCTCACAGACAAAGAACATGGAAAACCTCCAAAAAAATATGAAGATACAAAATTGGAAATATTGCTACAGGAAGACGATAATCAATCACAAAAACAACTAGCAGAGCAGTTAGGCGTTAGTCAACAAGCTGTTTCCAATCGCCTACGAGAGATGGGTAAGATCCATAAAGTCGGCAGATGGGTTCCACATGCATTGAATGAGAGGCAGATGGAAAAACGCAAAAACACTTGTGAAATTTTGCTTGCACAAAAGAAAGTCTTTTTTGCATCGTATCATTACTGGCGATGAAAAATGGATTTATTTTGAAAATCCCAAACACAAAAAATCATGGGTGAACCCAGGCTCACCATCCACATCAAGCAAGACCGAATCGCTTTGGCAAAAAGACAATGCTCTGTACTTGGTGGGACCAAAAGGGTGTGGTCTATTATGAATTGTTAAAACCTGGTGAAACAGTTAATACCCAACGCTACCAACAACAACTGATCGAATTGAACCATTCGCTGCTCATAAAACGACCAGAATACGAAAGAAGACAGCACAAGGTAATCTTTCTTCATGATAATGCTCCATCACATAAGGCAAAAGCAGTTTGCAACACATTGGAGGCACTCAAGTGGCAAGTGCTACCCCATGCCGCTTACTCACCAGACTTGGCCCCTTCAGATTACCACTTGTTCGCATCGATGGGACACGCACTTGCCGAGCAGCACTTTTGTTCATATGAAAATGTGAAAGAATGGCTAGATGAATGGTTTGCGGGGAAAGGGGAAGAGTTCTACTGGCGAGGTATTCACAAATTGCCTGAAATATGGGAAACATGTATAACTTCTAATGGAGCATACTTTGAATAAATAAACTTTTACTGTTCTTTTGAGATAAATGTGTTTTATTTAAAAAAAAATCCGCATTTCATACTTGTAGACCTGGTACACACTACATATGTATATCTCCCTTATTATTGACTTGACAGTAAAATCATATATAATAGGAATAGTTTATTATAACATTTTTTCATTTAGATGCATATTTGGAGATTTACTGGGCTATAACCTAAAGCAGGGATTCCCAACAGGGCCAGGTGGACCCCTTGGGGGTCCATGGAAGTTTTCAAAAGGGTCGATAGTGTACCAGGGGTCTATTGGGGGTCGATGATAAATGATCGCATTTTTGCGCAATTATGCGAAAGTAATAATGAACTTTATAACAATTTACTTCTTCATACAGGTTCGTTGGCTGTCGAGAGGCAATTGTTTGCACCGTTTCATTGAAATCTTTAATTCTGTTATTGAATTCCTTTTGGAAATTGATAAATCTACGGCAACAAAATTAATTGAATCAAAAAGTATATATTTTAGACTTATTTTCTTTATTTAATAATATTTATATGCAAAATAAATTACAAGGAAAAGTTATAATTTCACTCCAAAATTGATTTATTTATGTCCACTTTAAATCGAAATGATTTTCGATATTTTCAATATTTGATGCAACTTTCTGACGTTAAAAAAGATAAGATTAATGTTAATGTTGACATTCAAATCTACAGGGACCACTTGAAACAATTAGAAGAAGATATCAATGTCCGTTATAAAGATTTGGAAATTTAAGATATCCCGTTTTGGATTATAAATCCATTTGGAAACGACATAACTAATATTGATTTTTCGCTACAAGCAAAATTGATTGAATAGAAGGAGAATTTGGAAGATAAAATCAATTTTCAAGAGGTTGTGCCAAATTTTAGAATTGTACAGATATTCGCAAAATATTCGTCAAACTAACCCATATCACCGAACCATTATTTTTAGCTTTTCCTAGTTTTTACTTGGTTGAGGCAGGATGTAGTCACCTTAACAATTTATTAAGAAAAACGAAAAATCGATTAAAAATTACCGAACTAATTTTACACCTGATTTAAAAAGAATTATGGAAAAGCATCAACAACAACCATTTTAAAATTTATATTTTAATTACATATATTATAGTATAGTATAAATTGTGTAGTAAAATATATATTTATATTTGTTATATTAGTTACATGATTGTCCTTACAACTGCAAATTGATACGTGGAGCTAATTATGTATTATAATATAAAAAAATCAGCTGTGGCCACCACAGGACCGACCGCCATCATAAAGTACTTATATAAATTACATTCTAGCAGCAGAGTAGAAATAACGTGACCTAATATTTTCTAATAGAGATATTATTTTTAATGACCATGGAAACGTTACATATAAATATGAAAAAATTGAGACTTGGAAAAAATTTCGAAGAATTTTACAGAAATTATTCGAAATTTTTCGTTTTATCAAAAAACGTCTCAAATAAAAGTTATTAGTTATTGCTTTTATAGCAACTTTTGTCGAGATATTTTTCTGTTGTGAAATATTCGCAAAAATCTTAAAATGGACACGAGTAAACTCCCATTTTTAGTCAACCGATTTTTACCAAAAGTTGATCAATTCGTGCCATTGATGGCAGAAGCTTAAATATGAAGTTTAATAAAAATCCTTTCAGCCGAATTTGCTCTGCACGTGTACACAGACAGACGGACAGACAGACAGACAGATAGACAGACGGACAGACAGACTGACAGACATCATGCTAAAAATAGTGAAAACGTTATGTAGGAAGCTCAATTCGTGGAGATCCATCGAAATCTCGAAACGTCAAAATTGGTATGATCACAATACCTCCCTTATATATGTCGGCTGGCGGTCGGTAATTATATATGTTGGCAGTCGGTAAAAATTAGGGGGTCTAATGAAAGAAAAAAAAATTGTCACGGGGGTTGAAGTAGAAAAAAGTTTGGAAATCCTTGTCCAAAAGCTAAACTTTTGAAATTGCTCCTTTATTATTGGACTTAACAGCAAAAACGTATAGGACAAAAATTGTTTATAATAAGAAAACAAATCTTTTACCGCTAATTTGTACCGGATTCCTCCATTTCTTGATGCTCCTGTATGAACTAACCGCTTTCGATATAAAAAATTATTTTATGTAAACGTGTACGTAGCGTAATACTTGGACGTCACGTTCATCAGTTGACAATATTCCCAAGGACACTTCAACTGGTGTCCTTTCATAACCGATTGATACCTAGTTACATATACATGCAGATAATACGTCATTATGTTCTCAATAGCAAATTATTAAATACCAGTTGAGTTAGGCTGTAATTTAGATATTATCGTTCAATTGTAAATTATATATAGGTAACTCTTGACGGACTGTTATTAATCCTGACATAGTTTAGTAGAATATTATTTATTTTTTGCGTGAATCTCGGACAGACAGACAGACAGACAGGCAGACAGACAGGCAGACAGGCAGACAGGTAGACAGACACACACAGACAGACAAAAAAAATGTTTTGCCTATTTTTTTAAAACGTTTTTTTGTTTTTGTTTTTTACTTGACCGACCTTAATATTATATATAAGGGGCAAGTATTGTAATTGCGAAAATTTTCGATGTCGAGATTTTGACTGATGACCACGTTTCATGGTCCAGGGAATCCAAAAAACCTATTTTCGAAGTGCCGTCCGTATGTGTGTGTGTCTGTGTGTGTGCCTGAGTGTGTGTATACACGATAACTCAAGAACGGTTCAACTTAGAGAATTCGTTCTGGTACTTAAAAATTCTCCTATTAAATGGGAAGAACCCTATTGTTTTTTTTTTATGAAGATCGGTTGACTAGAAATGGGAGTTTACTCGTGTCGATTTTAAGATTTTTGCGAATATTTAGCAACAGAAAAATATTTCGAAAAAATTTATTGAACAAAAGTTACTATAAATGCAATTACTAATAACGTTTATTTGAGACGTTTTTTGATAAAACGAAAATTTTTGAAATAGTTATATGTAACGATTCCATGGTCTTGATAATTAATTCGTAACTAGTAAACCAAGCCTTGGACAAATTTTGTATAAAACATAATTTGATGTATTTTTGAAGATTTATCTAAATATTTACAATTTTTTTTTTTAAATTTAATTTTTTTTAAAATTTTTTTTATGGGAGGGCGGCAAGTTTAGTGGAGGTTTCCCTTCGCCACTGGTTTTTAAATGCATTCACCTTAATAGAAGAACCATCTCCACAATTTGCCACATTTTAATTTTATTTTTGATTTTAATAATAATTTTTATTTTAATGTACTGATTGTATTTTAAAAATTGACTAGTCCAATATTATTTATATGATCTACTGGACCAATAAATTATTATTATTATTATTATTATTATTATTATTATTATTATCGGGTTTGTCAGGTCTTGACAAGCGTCCACTAATCTCAAACTTCAGCAACCTTTTGAGCCGCGTCATACTAGAGACTAGTGGAGCTAAATACACACGACTGCATCCCAAACCCTGGCGATATGCAGCCGCGGAAATTACGCCAGATCCAGTGCCCGCACAATGCGCAATTATTATTATTATTATTATTATTATTATTATTATTATTATGCACTGGCGGAATGGTGACGTCACCAAAGCCAATAAATCAGAAGAAGAAGAACGAGTAGGTGGCTCAATTCGATGAGTCGTTCCTCTCGGATGCCTTTCTTCCCCTAATACTTAGATAACAGTTTTCCAAAAGTTGATACAGATGCGATAACACGAGAAAATATTGTTTCTTGCGAAATCCTAATGTGTGATTTGTATTTGTTCCGAGTCCATGAGCATGACGTAGTAAAGAAGGCATGTAATTTGCATATTTACCAGGTTATTTGTAATATTTACTTTGCATTACTGTTCAAACTTAGGGAACAGTAAACTTTATCTCCTTTATCTCGAGTTAAAGCTATTTGTTTCTATATTGTTACCACAAACAAAATTTACGTAAGTTTTATTTTATGGAATGTATAGATATAAGTCTTATATCAGTTGAAAAAAACCCGCAGGATAGACGGGAAAATCCTGAAACGAAGTTTCCTGAACTCTGAAATGAACGAAGTTATCCTAGTCTTTGGGGTTCTTCGAAACTATATCAAAGAAGTTGGCGGATGAATATTGAATTTGGTTGAAAGTTATTGAATTTCTCCCTTCATTTCTGTTGACATAGGTACTGTCTAGAATTTATAAAGTTTGGGAAAAGTGTCAGTTCACCAGGGCTTGTGCGAAAATACCTCCTTTGTCACGGGCGTCCGCAGAAATGGCAAGAGGGCACCTGCCTTCCATTGAAGTATCCATTTTTAAGTGTTTTATCCCAAACCCTTATCCTTTTTTGTTTTCAAATTTATTTATTTTATATTATAACTGTCTATTTTATATTTGCGCATATCAAATGGTAAACAAATTTTAGTTCATGTGTATTTCTTTTTTAGGGTTTTGTAGGTATGACCAAAAAACCCTTATACCGTCATTTTGTCGTCTGTCTGTCTGTCTGTCTGTCTGTCTGTTCGGTAAAAATTGTAGCCAAACGGCTAAACCTAGAGAGTTGAAATGTGGCATGCTTATACAACTCTTTGACCCGCACATAGGAAAAATACTAAAACATCCAAAAAACATACTTCCCTAAAAATAGTTCAACAGGAATTTTTGATCAGATTAGGTTTTTGGAAAAAAACGCATTTTTTGTGATTTTTGGCTAATAATGTACACAAGTTATAGCTTTGTAACACGCTACACTGTAACGTGTATGCTGGTCTAGTGGTGTTAGACGCTGATTTTTCACCCAAGTAACCCGATCCGAAAAGGATCGAACCCTGTGAGAAGAGACTATATTATTATTTTTTTTTTTTTTTAATTTTTATATTGTTTAAATTATTTTTTCAAAATTCTAGTTATATTTTGGCAAATGTTGCATTTAATTTTTAAAAGCGTAAATTTAATAGCCAGTGGAAATTGTTTAAATTATAATTTAATTCTGTTTCAAGGTACACGAAATCAGAGGGGCGGAACTTATAACAACCAATGGAAGCCATAGGCGCAATTTTTAAAATTCTTAATGAACCTTGCTATATAAAAAAAAATACTGCACATATTTAGAAACCTAAATAATGGTATTAGGCGTTCGAATTAAAATTAACAAAAAAAAATATTTTAATATAAAATTTGTTTTCGCATCCAAAATAATCATCATTCACTTACTAAATACCTGCAAAACCCTGAAATGTGTGAAAATTCACACTTCACACAATTTTTAAAGTTTACAATCCTAAGATTTGCTGGCAACAACTCTCCAGTATTACTATTTATTATATACGTGAACGACTTTCCATCCGCTGCAAATAATAAATGTGTATTATATGCTGATGACACTAACATAATAGTGACATCTAATTTCTTAGAAAGTACGATAAGTAAAAATAACGAAGTTGTTAACAAAGCCAAACTGTGGTTCTCAATCTCTGTCATTTAAGATCAAACGGCCTCATCTTAAATGACAGCAAAACTCAACACCTTCTATTTGCATTAAGAAACCATAATTTTGACAACCCAGATTTCGTAAATTTCTTGGATGTTCATCTCGACCCCACCCTCAAGTGTAGCTTATGTAGCACTGTATATATATTAAGAAATCTTATGGCCTCATTTTCTAGAGAAATTGTTCGCATTACTTATTTTGCATTGTTCCAGTCGCAAATATCCTATGCCATTTTAGCCTGGGGACATTCTCCTGCGGCAGAAAGAATATTTTCCTTACAACGACGAGCTGTAAGAATTCTGGCCGAAGTCTCTTACCAAACAGACTGCAGGGTTTGTTTCCCTGAACTGGAAATTATGACACTGCCTTTTCTATTTATTTATAATTCCCTATTGTATGCGCACAGAAACTTGAATGAACTTGCAACACATAAGCAGGTACATAACTACAACACTCGAAATAAAGGCAAAATCTATCCAACCTATATAAAATATTCCACACACCAAAGCGGCCGCGTTGGCGCGGTGGCGTTAAAGCCTGGAACAGAATGCACAGCGCGCTACAGCGTCAGCGCGGCGTCATTTGCGACAGCGTTGCGTAGCGCCGTTGAGAAATTTCGCCTGAACACAATGCAATAATTTTTAACGCCGTCAAGTGTCACTTGACAACCTATATCTGTATTTATACGTGCGCTTTCTTTTATTAAAAGTATAATGGATGATGAAGACTTGTGAATGATGTTATTTATGTTGTATGCAAGTTATTTATACATACAAACACTTTATTATTCAGTAAAAACTGAGGTTAGGTGTTCTGCGTCAACGTTCAACAGCGTCAAAAGTTGGAAGTTGACGAACATTCAGTATCAACGGCGTAGAACGTTGTCCATTCTGTGCACTTGCGTACGACAGCTTGGTTTTAACTTTCTTCTGACAGATGGTGCCGTACGTACGCCGTTAACGCGTCGTAGAACTCGGTGCATTCTGTTTCCCACTTAATGCAGCGGCCTAACGCAACCTATACAATACAATGAGACCACGCACATACAAGCGTGACGCTATCTGAGAACGCCACCGAATGCAGCGTTCAGTCTAGCGATCACCAAACACTGGCGGCCGAACTCGACAAGTTGCGTTAGGCCGCGCGATATTCATTGTTTATATACCACAGAGTGAATATATTTAAGAAAATAATGTCGAAAATAGATAATTTAACAGAAAAAATCATAGATCAGTAAAGGATCATTTAATTTTGTATGACTTAGCACATCCTGATTACAAGAATATTAGGAAAACAAATAAAGTGTGGAACGAAATAGGAAAAGTTTTGGAAATTGATAGTAAAGTCTGTTCCAAACGGTTAGGCGGAACTAGATTGTGCAATCTAGTTACTTTCATCGTTTAAATCATGGTTTTCAGCCGTTTTGTTTAAGCTTTGTAAATCATACTTGCAACAAACATTTTTTGGTTAAGGTTAATATCATTTTAAAATGTCATTTTCTTTATATTTGGTTTTTTGTGTCATTCTTAATACAAATATCCCAAGTAAGGTCCCTTTTCCAACCTAAAAGAACGAAATTCCCATTTAGTTCCGCCTAACCGTTTGAAACAGACTGTAAGTAGATTATTATTTTTCCTCTACATACAATTAATTATTCTATTGTATTCTCGCAATCAAAATTATCATACAACTATATACCGTGATTCACTAACTGATCGCTACCGCTACCGCCACTCCCACCGCGTTAGTGTGAGGAGACCTGATCGCTAGTCGTATCGCTACCGTGGCGGCCGCTGCGGCCGCTTTGGTGTGTGGAATCCTTAAGACTCCAAAAATAAAAAAATAGTATGTATTAACTATTTTTCAGTCAAGTTCATGAATTTACTGTCTGATAATTTTAAATCTGACTGTTTCAATACTTTTAAAAATAAAATATTTTTTTTTAACAGACAATCCATTTTATTCTGTCAATGAATTCTTGTCTTATAAATTTTAACGCGCTTGCTAGCTAGTATAAATCTCTCTGAACTCTTGTTTTAATATTTAGTGCTATATATATATTTTTCCATAATTATTATTTTGTGTATATTATGTGACTTTAAACAATTTCTGTATTGTAACATAGTCAATAAATTATATTATTATTATTATTATCTCCATATTTCTGACAGTTAAGCTGTTCCTTCAACTGACTCATATAGTTTAAGGGGTATCTTCCTTTAGGGTTTGTTCCTTCGACCATACCTTCCACGATTATTTAAAAAAAAACCTCATGTCGCAAAATATGTCCCATCAAGCTAGCTCGTTTTTTATTTATATTTTGAAGCAGGAATCTTCTTGAACGGGGAAAAAACATCAATGTATCGAAAACATCGATGTTTTTACCATCGATGGTCAGCCGGCGATAGTATCGATAAAACATCGATGTCTACTACCGATGTCGATGTTTAAACTTTGAAATTCAGAAACTACCGCTAGAGGCGCTGGAAAATTTAATTTTTATTAAAATTAGTACACAAAATGTAAGCGCCATCTATTGTGATATAACAATACTAATAGTGTTAGTTCTTATTCTTCTTAGCAGTTAGCAGAATACGAAAAAATAAGAAGAAACTTCTAATTTTTGCAAAAAATGCGAACGACCAAAGACGCCAACACACTTTTTCTTTTTGAGTCTTGTTGACACTTTCCCAGTTGTTATTCCTCCAATCCCTGGATTTTTGTAAGTTGTCATTAGCTATTTTTTTATATATTGAAGATGGCTTTTCCTGAACAAAATGATCAAAAGCTTCAATTAATCGGTAAAGGTAACTAGAATTGAAAATCAAGTTCCGCCTAAACCAAAGGAACAGACTTTATTTCAACTTAAAAAAGTATAAAAATAATTGTGTATGACCGTATTATTTTTATGTTAAATAATATAAAATTAACATTAAGATTACTATATTAGTATTGTAATAAAATCCAATATTTCATTTTAGAAATATGAAAATAGTAAGGGCTGTTCCTTTGGTTTAGGCGGAATTAGATTTTCAATTCTAGTTACTTTTACCGATTGATTGAAGCTTTTGATCATTTTGTTCAGGAAAAGTCACCTTCAATATATAAAAAAATATCTAATGACAAATTACAAAAATGAAAATTGCGGTTAGTTCCGCCTAATCGTTTGGAATAGACTGTAGGTACAAATTAGGATTATTATATTGGGTATAATAATGTTAATCTGAAATTAATTACTATTAAAAAGGAATATTTCTATTTCTAAATCTAATAAATGCTTTTTGTGTATTATATGTTACTTTTTTCGTATTTTATCTTTTTATTAAACATTTCTGAATTTATCGTGCATCTGCGTGCAATCGTGTCGTGCATATCGTGCATATTGTGCAATCATGTGTATTTACTCGTTTCTTTTGCAGCTACCTCAGCTGCTTCATTGTCTTTAATACCAACATGTCCCGGTATCCAAAATAGCTCTACCTTCACATTCTGAGCATTCAGATTGTGGAGTAGCAACCGGATCTTTAGTACAAGAGGATGCACTGGATCTGGATCTTGGATACTGTTCAGAGTGCTCAGCGAGTCCGTAAAGAAAACACTTGAATGACTACTCTGACTCGTGAAATTGGACTTTATTATGAAAGGGCTCATACTTGAAAGAGAAGAAGAAACTAGAATCATCAACGATACTCAGCAAAATAAATCTTTTATATGTGTAGTTGAAACTTCGATCATAAATAGATTTACGCGACATGTTTACAAATCTATCTAGTAGTAAAACTTCGTAGTATAATAATAATCAATATATTTGATATGATCAAATATTGTTTATTTATATCGCTTACATGAACGGCGATAGAGTTGGTGGGAGAACTGGGCAATTGCCCTTCTCATGGGTATTCAAATAACACGTTTGGATACAAATTTCTATACTCAGAATATTATTAATGTGTATTGTCCACTTTTTCAAATACGTGGTCTATCGTAGATAATACTTTACTTACAACCCTAATATTATTAGATTTTTGATAAGATCCATAAAATATGTTTCACTGTTTCGCCTGATATTTTGAGTATAGGCAACCTTCTCAACAGCTGAGCTATGCGGGATATCTATATTAATAAAATTGGAGCTGTATAGTATTTCCAAAATGAAATGGCCAAACTAACTTACTGATTCCAATAACGACTGATAGTATAACCATTATACCTGCTGAGTTTATGGTTCTGTTAAAAATAGTTGCCAGGACCGTAATAATTATTTAAAATAAACGTGTTTTCTTATATGCTAGTTAGAATGAACTGTATATACTCACATGACATTCCTTCACATTTTTATCAGGCTTAGGACTGGCTAAATTCGAATTATAAATATAGGCATGTTTAAAAATCGTTTTGTTTTTAAAGTCTTTATAGTCTATATACAATATTTCAAATTTGCACAAACAAAAATCATTCTTTTTTGAATTTGTCAATTTATGGTAATTTAAAATTATTAAAATATTAATCGTTATCACTATTATCATTGTTTATATCACTATCAGAGTTTGTGTCACTACCACTGTCATTTAAATTAATAATTATTGAACATTTATTTGAAGGATTTATAAAAAAAAAAAAATCAATTGTCTGTACTAGAGATGGGTTGTTCATGAACGAACCGGCTCACTGAGCCGACTCAGTACACTGACCGAAGTGACACGGTTCACCAAATTGAAATGAGCCGGCTCACGGCTCAATGTATAGTTTCAAGTTTCAAGGATACGATTGGTCGGGCGATTGTGAGCTGTGACCGGAGTGATCCGGATCTGGATCGATGTCATGTTGAACTTCGCGAGAACTCGGCTTGTAATGTATTATCATAAATTGTATTATTTATTGTCATCAATTTGTAGGGCAGTTTATTTGAAACTAATAGGCTTAGTCTGTATTTTCTTACAACCATACTATATAAAAATATTAAAAATATTGCCCAAATCCCAGATGTCCGATTTATAAGGGCAATAAACATCGCCATAAACTTAACACATTTAGTTTAAAATACAGTAGCTACATAAAGTGAATTGTTTGTTTCAAAAATGTTAGATAAGAACCGGGGCTAAGCGACGTTCTACCTACGAGCGAACGACCGACAACTGACCGACTCTAAGCGACGTCTACCTACGAGCGACAACTGACCGGGTCTAAGGAAGAGCCGGCTCTAAGCGACGTCTACCTACGAGCGAACGAGCGACATCTGACCGGGTCTAAGACAGAGCCGGTTCTAAGGAAGAACCGGTTCTAAGCGACGTCTACCTACGAGCGAACGACCGACAACTGACCGGGTCTAAGCAAGAGCCGGCGCTAAGCGACGTTCTACCTACGAACGAACGACTGACCGACCTTTGTCTCGGGATCATGTTTACAGTTCATATATTGCAAGAACCGGCTCTAAGCGACGTTCTACCTACGAACTAACGACCGACCTGTGTCTCGAAAACATGTTTACTTAACCGGATCACTGAGCCGGATCAGTGAACCGGCTCAACAAACTGAACGACCTCCACTGATCCGGTTCCGCAAACTGAGCCGAAATTCCCATCTCTAGTCTGTACATGTTCTACACATTTTTTCCACAAATCACTACTTATTGCACTTGTTTCGTCTTTAATTAATTGTACTATAATGTCACTTTCTGTCGTGTTGTATTTTTCCGGCGCACATTACCTTTTAATTGGCTCCATATTAGTTCTATAGGGTTTAAAACACAATAATATGGCGGTAGCCTTAAAATACTGTAACGTTCTTTTTTTGCCATTTCGTCAACCACAAATGTTTCGCCGTGATAATTTTTAATAACTCTGCTTTAGTTTTTTTACTGACATTTTCAACAAAAATGTTTTCCTCTTCTAAATAATTTATTATATCAGCTTTTCGTGTTGCTGCAGTTGGAATTTTTTTAATTGCCGAGAATGATACGAAGCATTGTCCATTACGATGGCCAAAGAGCCATGTTGTTAATGTATGCACGCTATGAACATTGAAAATTAACTAACAAACAAGTATAACAATCCATAAAATTTAGAAACAATAGGATTACAAATTTGGAAAATATCCTTAATGGTTTTTAAACTGTTATAGTTCAATTATACATTTATTCTATTTAAATTTAAAATTCCCTTTATACATCTCATATTTTTAAAGCATTAAGTCTCAGGATTACTGCCATAAACCCATTACCACTTTGTTAAACTGCTTAACCAGACCGGCCATTTAATTTTTAGATCGGGAGCTCATGACAGTTTTTGGTCTCCGATTTCATACAGCATGCCTTTTGGAGGAGAGAATATTTACCCTGTGACAACAAAAAAGAGATGGTACTAAACCCCTGCACGCTTTCCGGTCATAGGGAAAATTGCATTTCCACTTAAACACAAAATTTTTTTGCTTTTCTCTGATTTAATATTGCTTGCCCTTTTGTCAAAAGAAAGTTATAACAAATTTAAAGTCTTAAATATATGCATGCGATTCGGAGGGTCCCAAAGGGCTCAAACGGTCATGTGATCTTGTAATAAAAAAATATGATTTTCCGCGTTTTCATACAGCATGCCTATAATTAAAAGACTTTAAATTTGTTACAACTTTCTTTTGACAAAAGGGCAAGCAATATTAAGTCAGAGAAAATCACAAAAATGTTGTGCAAGTGGAAATGCAATTTTCTCTATGACCGGAAAGCGTGCAGGGGTTTAGTACCATCCCTTTTTTGTTGTCACAGGGTAAATATTGTCTCCTCCAAAAGGCATGCTGTATGAAATCGGGGACAAAAAATGTCATGACCTCCCGGTCTATTTGGAAATACTATAACAGCAAAATTGTATATAAGAAAATTTGTTTAAAATGAAGAAACATTTCTTTTCTGTAAGAGAGTTTTTAATAAGATGAAATAAAAAAAATAAAACGATTATTTTGTTCTACTTGTGAGCGAAAATGTATATAACAAAAACCGTATGAAGAACGGGCACCTCAGCTAGTGTATAATATAAAATTGTAAAAGTTATAGTTTTTATTTTCGTTGAAAACCCACACAAAGTTCTCGAAATTCCATCATTTGTTTGTGTCAAGAATATAATAGAAAAATATTTTTTAATTTACGTGAAATACAAAAACTAAGATATTTATTAAATATTGTCATAACAAGACACGTGTCGTGACATACAATGTCGTTCAAAACATTTAAAACAAATATTTATTTTCTAAAATTAAATTACAACACTTAACCGATGATATAAACCTATTTGTTGAAACACAGTCTGTTTCAAACGGTTAGGCGGAACTAAATGGGAATTTCGTTCTTTTAGGTTGTCACGAAAAGGGACCTTGCTTGGGTTATTTCAATTTTTACGTTGGAATGTCAAAATTTAAAATTCCAACAATGAAACCATGGAAGCGAATGACATGTCAAACTTAAATTAATTTTCTTACATATTTTAATGTCAAAAAAAATAAATAAATGGGATATTTGTATTAAGAATGACACAAAAAATCAAAATATAAAGAAAATGACATTTTAAAATGATATTAACCTTAACCAAAAAATGTTTGTTGCAAGTATGATTTACAAAGCTTAAACAAACGGCCGAAAAGCATGATTTAAAAGATGAAAGTAACTAGATTGCAAAATCTAGTTCCGCCTAACCGTTTGGAACAGACTTTATATTATTTTTAATACAGTAGCGACTTGCTTGTAGTGTTTTGTTAACAAGTACGAAGTATGATAAAAATTACGATTAATAGATCTAATCAATTGGTCTGTATGACGTCATATCATATCTTGGAGATATCACAAACTGTTAGAGCCATAGGTTTCACCGTGATAATTTTTAGTAACTTTGCTTTAGTTTTTTTACTGACATTTTCAACAAATATGTTTTCCTCTTCTAAAAAATTTATTATATCAGCTTTTCGTGTTGCTGCAGTTTCTTATTGTAAATAAAGAACATATGTCTGCTAAATAAAATATATGTTTTTTTAAATTCAATTAGTTTAATAATAGACCCCTGGAAATCTATAGACTCTTTTTAAACTTCCATAGACCCCCAAAGGGTCCATCTGGACCCCGTTGGGAATCCATGATCTAAATTATCGTAACTTCAAATAATTATACATATGGCTAACTTTAAATGGAAATTCTATTTCGTCTTCTTCCAATTTTTTTATTAAAAGATGCACAGTCGGCACTATATTTTTCGAGTAAAAGTCGTATATTTTATTTATTATTGTTTTAGACATAAAACTATCTATTTTCTTGAAAATATGTAAATCGGGTCGTTTTCGCTGCTGATCTTTGCCACGAGCAATGATACGTTGAATTGTTCTGTATGGAACACTAGTTAATTCCGCAGTTCTAAGTATTGGGCTCAACAGCGCTATGAAGTGACGCCAAGCGGACTATAACTGAACTAAGCGAAACGAGTAATAGTTTATTGTTTACATCTGGTTTACATGTGTTTTCTCGTGTAGTTTGTATTGCTTTTAAAAGTTAGTGTTGCAGTTTGTTTGTTATATTAACTTTTGATAGCAATTATTATTCTTTTTTATATTACTTTATGTTATAATGAGTTATTATAACACAAATTGGTGTGTGTTTGGCTGTCACTCTAGAAAAGGAAGTAACAAAAATATTTACTTCCACTATTTTCCAAATGAGAAACAATTTGTGAACTGTTAATAAATTTGGTGCTGTGGAAGTGATAATAACAAACTAGTATTTATTAAACAAATTAAATAAAAAACAAACACTAAATTATAAAAATCCTTCTCGAACATAATTAAATATCTACCCGGGTAATTTTAATGCAGAATTAGGGCAAGCGGTCTCAAATTCTGTACGCAGCTTTTCTAATACATTTTCACTGAACTTTCAGTGCCTGCTTTTGTTTTTAATCAATTTATTTAGGCAAGGAGTTTCTAACAGAGGTTTCGGTTCATACTGTTGTAAGACAGGTTTCTTAAAAGTAGACCACAGGCATTTTAAATCTGTGCTGGTTAATATTTCCATACTCAATATATTGTTTCTGGAACAAAAAGTAAAACCAACAGAAACCACACAAAAAAAAGATAAATCAAATATTTCACAATCAATCAATGCCCTGATCTTGGCTTCTTTCATTTTGGTTTGTTAACCACCTGGCACAAAATAATAGGATAGCTGAAATGTGTTTGCATGTAGTTCCTGCTTTACATGTGCAGGACATATTTAAAACTTCAACATCATTACTAAATTTTAATTTCCCAGTGACTTCGTGAGGTGGTGTTCTCAAACTGCTTGTTTGTAAACATAACCCACATATGTCGACATGCTCATCATTTTTGTCCAAAATTCCGCACAACATAAGATTTCCGGCGTTTAACAACTCTTCTCCTTCAACTACACACCTAGAAGAAGGTGTTGCACTTAAAAAAATTAAATAATTTAATAAGGATAGCTGTTTATTATCCATTGCAAATCGATGATTTAACATGTAAACAAATATGGACAACTTTCACATTACTCGTTTCAATCAGCTGTTCACAGCGCTCGTAGCGCCGCCATCGGGCATTGTTGTATCCAATAGGTTTGTCATTACCTTCCGAAACTAACTTTTTATAAACGTTCAGTATCAGAACTTTGCAATCTTCTGACAAATGACATTTTCCTTTAGTAGCCACGTCCAAATATTCGCATTCCTCATCAACGTCCACATTTTCACACTCCAAATCACCTTTCAAGAAACCACCAACAAGAAACAATATTATAATCTAATCTTTAATCCTACTAATGGGCAAAAAGTAAGTTCGGTCATTTCATTCAGGGGGTTTGATATTTTTTTGATCTCGTGCGCTTCTATCAGTTTAAGTTTAAGGCCTTTTTCTTCAATGTATAGTATTTCGGGTTTGAAGGATGAATTATGATTTTCAGTATGAAGATGTGCTGCAAATGTAGACTTTAGGGTTTGTTTTCGCAAAGATCTTAAGTTCAGATATTCGTATGTTGAAGCTGCATCCCGTTTGACCAATGAAATGAAGACCTATTAAATTTAGTTCAGAGCTTAAGTACGTCTAACCGCTGTCAATACATTTTTATGAATATAAACTTCGATTTTTTTATCAAGTCTATGTTATCGATTATTTATTAACAATTACCGAGATACGGTGTTATAATCTTGCGATATAAAAGGAAATTGATAAAATGGTATTACCATCTGTGGTCACGATATTTTTTTGTTCATATCTTTAAATTTTTCCTGTCTAGTTTTCAACGAGCTGCTTCCTGAATGAAAAGCTGAGTGTTTAATTCTTCTACATCATTTCCTTTCGAAGGTTGGTAATCATTTAAGGCAGTCAATCAGTTCCATAGTATGCTAGAGTAGAGTTAGATAAGTGATCGAGTTCAGTGAAGTAAGAGTGATTCAGTTAAGTGAATTCTGTTTTTTGATGCAGTAGCGAGGCTAAGCGATCGTCTAGGGCAGGGGTCGGCAACGCGTTGCCCGCGAAGCAATTTCTAAGTGCCCGCCAACCATGCGAAATTCTATTTCTGAGCCGCTTTTAGTAATAAAAGTACTGTCAAGAAGACTAGAAGTGTTATAGTTTTATAAATAAATATAATTTCTTATTCATTAAATTTTATTGTAAAACTAAATTTTAAAATTATTCCCAATATATAGACCCAATATGAAAGAAAGCAATAATAAAAATGGTAATAGAAAATTATTGCGATGGAAATGCTACCACCCATCAATTTGCCAAACATTTTGATACATTATTGGAAGAATTTAATACCAGATTTGAAGACTTTTACGAATTGGAGGCATTTTTAACATTTTTATTAGTCCTTTTCTGAAAGAGAGGATGATGTGACTAATAAAATCGCAACATATTTCGGTATTTCCAATAAGGAGGACTTAGAATTGAAAATTATAAATATAACAAATGACATTGAATTAAAATCACATCGTAACGAAGAAAAATTCTGGAACTTGGTGAATGGGAATACCCATTGTTGAGAAAATGTGCTCTAAAATTGTCACTCTGCGCGTCGACATATGCTTGGGAATGTATGTTTTCTAATATGAAATACTTAAAATCAAAATACCGAACAGGCCTCACTGACGCTCATTTGGACCAATGCCTGAGAACTGGAAATTCTACTTATGTCCCACATTACAACGAATTGGCCGCGAATTTTCACTGTCAAATATCGCATTAATTACCACTTTGATATTATGTATTTTTTTTATGAAAATTAAAATTTTAAATTGCATTAATATTTTTGTTTAAATTTTACCCCCTCCCCCACCCTTTGTCCCTCGGTGCCCACCGAACTCCCGCATTTCTGAAATATGCCCACTTAGTAAAAGAGGTCGCCCCCTGGCCTAGGGGCTCCGAAACGCCAATCGGAATATCAGACATTTTGCACAAACTAGTTTTTCGGAAAATATTGAATTTGTGGTAGTTATCCGCATAACTAGTAGTGCCAATAATGATAAGTGGTATCGTCCGTTGTTGCTGTCATTTAAATTCATATTACCTGCTAGGTTTCTGGCTTACAATTCGGTATCCTATGACATAATTTACACGGAGTTTGAACTACGGATTTGTTGACAGTGACATTTAACACGAAAGTTCCAAAATGAGCCACTTTAACTTACTAGATGCCTGCGAAACCCTAAAAAATGAGAGTTCACCCTTCACATAAAATTTATTTTAATTTGTTGGTACGTGCCATGAGTCTTTATTTATTTTTACCTTATCGATCAGAAAAACTGGAGAGCTTTTAAACAAAGAAAGTAATGCAAACAAAACATCTTGGTCTTCTTTAATATTTTATGACTATAATTGCAACTTAACAAAACTTTGACGTGGTTAAATAGAGACAAAGTACGCCTTGACCTTAATAGCTGGAAGGAAATGCATAAAACGTAAAAATATATAATCAAGAAGAAAAAATATTAATTGTTGAGTTAAAATTTTATTAGAATATTATCTTCGAATGCACGTGTACATAAAAATTTTCTATTGGTTCAGAATTTAATGAGTGCGGGGAATATATAGTCAAAAGAGCACCAAATTTTACTTAATCTAAAATACAATTTATTTTTAATCAAATGAACACGGAAGTTTTCTTATGCCAATCCTTAAAATACAATTTTTTTATTTATTCTAATTCCCACCATAATGTACTTAATCAAACCATTAAAATATTTTTTTGTTCAAAAGAACACGCAATTTAATTTATGCCATACGCAATTTTTACCGACCGTCCACATATATAAGGGAGGTATTGTGATTAGAGATGGGAATTTCGGTTCAGTTTGCGGAACCGGATCAGTGGAGGTCGTTCAGTTTGTTGAGCCGGTTCATTGATCCGGCTCAGTGATCCGGTTAAGTAAACATGTTTCCAAAACACAGGCCGGTCGTTAGTTCGTAGGTAGAAAGTCGCTTAGAGCCGGTTCTTGCTTAGAGCCGGTTCTTGCAATATATGAACTGTAAACATGATTCCGAGACACAGGTCGGTCGGTCGTTCGGTCGTAGGTAGAACGTCGCTTAGTGCCGACTCTTGCTTAGAGCCGGTTCTTGTAAACATGATCCCGAGACACAGGTCGGTCGGTCGTTCGGTCGTAGGTAGAACGTCGCTTAGAACCGACTCTTGCTTAGAGCCGGTTCTTTTAAACATGATCCCGAGACACAGGTCAGTCAGTTGCCGGTCGTTCGGTCGTAGGTAGAACGTCGTTTAGCCCCGACTCTTATCTAACATTTTTGAAACAAACAATTCACTTTATGTAGCTACTGTATTTTAAACCAGATGTGTTAAGTTTATGGCGATGTTTATTGTTCTTATAAATCGGACATCTAGGATTTGGGCAATATTTTTAATATTTTTATATAGTATGGTTGTAAGAAAATACAGACTAAGCCGATTAGTTTCAAATAAACTGCCCTACAAATTGATGACAAAATACACTTTATGATAATACATTACAAGCCAAGTTCTCGCGAAGTTCAACATGACATCGACCCAGATCCGAATCACTCCGGTCACTGTTCACAATCGCCCGACCTATCGTATTGTTGAAACTTGAAACTATACAATGAGCCGTGAGCCGGCTCATTTCAATTTGGTGAACCGTGTCACTTCGGTCAGTGTACTGAGCCGGCTCAGTGAGCCGGTTCGTTCATGAACGACCCATCTCTAATTGTGATCATACCGATTTTGACATTTCGAGATTTCGATGGATCTTCACGAATTGATGAGGTCCCTACATAACGTTTTGACTATTTTTAGCATGATGTCTGTTGGTCTGTCTGTCCGTTCGTCTGTCTGTCCGTCTGTTCGTCTGTCTGTCTGTCTGTCTGTCTGTCTGTCTGTCCGTCTGTCTGTCCGTCTGTCTGTCCGTCTGTCTGTGTACACGTGCAGAGCAAATTCGGCTGAAAGGATTTTTATGAAACTTCATATTTAAGCTTCTGCCATCAATGGCACGAGTTGATCAACTTTTGGTAAAAATCGGTTGACTAAAAATGGGAGTTTACTCGTGTCGATTTTAAGATTTTTGTGAATATTTCACAACAGAAAAATATTTCATAAAAATTTATTTAACAAAAGTTGCTATAAAAGTAATAATTAATAACTTTTATTTGAGACGTTTTTTGAGAAAACGAAAAATTTTTCGAAATTCGAAATTTTTTCTTAACACTGATAAATGCGAAGGCAAAATATTTTCACTCAAGAGAATCTCACATCCACACCAGTTTCGAACAACCAATAGTTGGAACTCGACAACAGTAAGATACCTAGGAGTGCACCTCGACGGACGACTTACATGGACATCTCATATTAAGGCCTTATCACACTAGAACGCTATCCAAGTCTTATTTTTGTAGTTGTTTTTTCAGGATCCAAGTCTTCAGGTCTTGACATATCACACGGTATTTGAATATTAGTTACGCAGGACTTGGAAATTGTTTGTTTACCCATGCTCACATCGCGAAATTATGAGAGTTGACAGTTATATTTTGACATAAAAAGACAAAGATGCGTCAGCTGTAAGACCTGGGTAAAAAGACCGAGAAATTGTATCCTGTTTCATTTGCCTGGTCTTCAAAACCTAGGTTTTTTCTTCATACTATCACACGCACAAGACTTTGATTCGAATGCAAGGACTTTAATTTTCCAAGTTTAGACTTAAATAATAACTCTAGTGTGATAAGGCCTTTAAAATGAAACTTCAGCTTGCTCATCAAAGACTACACCAGCTTTTCCCCTTGATTAACAGAAAATCGAAGCTCAAAGTAAAATATGCCTTGGTACTTTATAAGTCTCAATTAACAGTAACGTTTCCATGGTCATGATAAATAATATCTCTGTTAGAAAATATTAGGCCAAGTTATTTATACTCTGCTGCTAGAATGTACTTTATATGAGTACTTTATGCTGGCGGTCGGTCCTGTGGTGGCCACAGCTGATTTTTTATTTTAAACAAAAGAAGACTCTAGCTCTTATAGTTATGGCCCCAGTTGTTAAAAGCCCCAATTGTGAACGGCCCGAATTGTCCATCGCCCCAGTTGTTAATGGCCCCAGTTGTGAAAAGCCCCAATTGTGAACGGCCCGAATTATCTTATGGCCCCAGATGTCATGGAACCGTTGCTATATATATAGCAACGATAGTGCTCCGCGACGAATTCTTCTCATGAAAAGTGCTCCGCGGCTCGAAAAGTTTGGGAAACTCTAGTCTATTGGATATAGTAACATTTGGAGTTGTCTCAAATGATATTCTAATATTTTTTATTTATTAGAATATATTTGAAGGTCTTTAGGTCGTGTTGGAAAAATGCGTTGTCCGTTGACAGACATAACAAACTAATAATCAGTAGTAAATTGATATTGATTCAAAGAATTTGTCCACGCCAATTACACACCAATGACAGTGTGTTGGTGTAACAACACTTGGACTATTTTTAGTTGTGAACTGCTTGTAATGTTTCATTAATTTTATTTATAGTTTCATTTCTAACGTATGACCTACTTTTATAACGTCTCCAATATAGAAAAAAATCTATGTTATGAGGTGAAGAAAAATATTTTGTAAACAAATAACTTCACAATTAAAATTTTATTGATATTAAGGATATACAAAAGATATATCGTCCATAAAGGACCTCCAGGACGGGATTGAGGACCCAAATCAGCCCAGGAATTTTAAAATAAAAGACCCATAGTCCCATACTTATTTGATCCCTTTTCAAAAGAATGAATGTTACATAAAACGTTGACAATTTTACCTAAATATAACCCTGTATTTATAGTATTTCCAAAATGAAATGGCCACTCTTGTTAAGAAGCTTAACTATTGTTAAGAAGTTTCTTAAAAACCATTAAGGATATTTTCTAAATTTACAATCCTATTGTTTCTAAATTTATACACATAATATATAATACTTGTTTGTTAGTTATTTTTTCAACGTTCATAGCGTGCATACATTAACAACATGCCTCTTTGGTGACCATTTGATTTTGAAGAAATTCCTATTGAATAACATTTCTTTTTGTTGAACCAGCAATAAATAACCCTATTCCTTTCAGCTCCTCATTTATAATCTAAACGATATTTGTAAAAATCGTTTCGTGTCTAATTTGAGTTTATTTTTCTTTCAGACGAAGTATGAACATCTAACACATCTGCAGACGTAGCGGCCCAAATAATGATAGTAAGTAATTTGTTATGTTTTCTCTTATTACCCCTAGAACGATGTCTACCCCAGCGTTTCTCAACCGGGGGGCCGTGAAGGTTTCGTCGGGGGGGGGGGGCTAAGCCCGAATACAAGATCGAAACATGAAAATATAATAAAAATGCACTCAATCTTACAAGATATAAATTTTATTCATATTTATAAATACGAGTATCTTATATTGATATTCATAAAAATATACCTTTCTCAACATAAATAAAATAAATATTCTATTTATTTTTCTAGTTAATATACTTATTTTGACAACTAATTTAAACTACAGGCTATTTCAAATGTTTAAGTTGTCACAAGCTAACTTTATAATCAGTAAATGGGCTTTAACTAAACAAAATGATCAAAAGCTTTATTTAATCGATAAAAATTACTATATTTGAAAATCTAGTTCCTCTTTAACAAATGAAACAGACTATATCAAGGTCAAATAAATTGTATGTGTCGGTTAATGGGTTTCTCTGACAATGGTTCGCGTTAGAGGTACTTCAAGTACTGAAGTAGGTACGATTTGAAACTGCAATATTTGTTATTATATATTTTTTTAATTGCTCTCCGAACTACAGGTAACTCAAGAGTAAGGATGCGAATGTGTTAAAATGGAAGGAACTTTGAACACTTGTAAATAAAAATACTTTACTTTCAAGACGTTATAGGGAATATAATCGTCATTTAAAAATATCACAGTTTTTTTGTCAACCATAAAAGATATTAAAAAAATGTTTAAGGAAAAGTTGTTGAAAAGCTCTATCCAAAGATATCCAATATGACATACGTTCCCATTTAAAAATTCGAAATTGTCCTTGATATCCTGTAATTCCGTTTTTTTCCAGAAAATTTCAATACTACCATTCAATTTTGTGAATAAATTTTAGTTCAAAATTTTTGACGTGCGAGCGACGTGTGAGCAACGTCGCCTTTTCGAAAAAACTCGTGTTCACATTATCTTGATACACCATATTTATATATATGGGGGGGGGGGGGGCGCAGACAATATTTATATAATTTGGGGGCCATAAAAGGTTGAGAAGCACTGGTCTACCCGTCGCTTTTCGTATATTACACAACTGA